>JAVIAB010000125.1:73951432-74410010 GCA_032433765.1 Megaustenia siamemsis | reverse complement strand
CTCTCTCTCTCTCTATCATATATATATGTAGGAGAACGCGAGTTCAAATCTCAATAGGATCATACGTTTTCTTTCTGTCGACTAAATAAAAACTAAGACTCGAACACCCCGTGGCGTTTGCACTGGTCGAACGGCCTTCATTCTCCGGTCATATCCCTCCGGGCAGACCAATGTAATGGGAAAATGCCGTAAAGATAGTTTTACTATATATCTATATCAATATATATATATATCTTTCTTCCTTTCGGGGTTGAAATAAAAGCTAAGACCCGAACATGATGTATATATAACGACTTTTCAATTCAGCATACACCGGTTATAACCAGTTCACCATAGAACGGTTAACCAGTTCACCATAGATCGGTTATAACCAGTTCACCATAGAACGGTTAATAATTAGATCAGCATCATCATCATCATCGAGTGCCATCTCCGCAACGATTGTTGGCTACCATGAAGCTCCATTCCGCTCTGTCTCTTGCTTTGATGGTGCAGGTTGTCATACGCTGACTTGTCCATCTTTTTATGTTACTCGTCCATGTTAGTCTTGGTCTTCCTCTGCCTCTTCTATCTTGTATTTTCCCCTCCAAGATTACTTTTAGTAGGCTGTTGGAATTCTCATATGCTGGGCTTAAATACATGAAATGTGACTTTAATATCTAAAATTGTTTGAAGCAGTTTTACTAATAGCAAGTAATGGACAGTTCGGCCACAGACCACTATCATTATGACAAGGCAAGAAACAAAAACGTGAAAGACGATTACACTGAAAGATTTCAAATTAGTTTCCTTCGACTCTTGGGAATCATCGACACTGAGAACAGGAATGAACAAATGCATGAATGAATGAAAGATATATTTTTGTTAACGACAACAGAACGTAACTGCGCCCACTTAACGCCCTTTAAAATATGAACGATGAAAATAAATTTTTGGTAAAAGCAGAGATTGAAAAAAAAAAAACAATGAAATAAGAAGAATCATCAGGTTATGTTTCTGAAATAAGTAAATGGACACTTCACAAAAACATCGGGACAAGCTGGTGTTATCCGTCTAACTAAACTTCTACTATTGCTCCCAATTTTATATTCTAATCGTAAAAATTACCGCATTAACTCCAAACAAATGGACACCATCTCCATCCGAAATCGGCTTAAACTAATCCTCACTTTGTCTCGAAGCAAAACTCTTATTTCTCAACCACACTAACAGAGACTTCTCAAGCCAGCATCCCTATCTTTCATATTCGTCTCGCCTACTTACTCACTCCAACATGCTTGACCTGTTCGACGGCTCCTAATACCCCAATGGTTGATTTTTTCCGATCGTTTAACATCGAGTTATTCTAACCTTGTCTGGCCTGCTGTCTACTTTTGCATGCTTGCCTCCGGAGATGGATGCTCATCTGTGAGAATCTGTGCCTAGTGTCACAAATGCGTTCAGCGGAGCGTACAAATTCTTTCCTGAATCTGTGTCTTACTCATGCATTATTTATACTTCTGTCAACAAGAACTATTCCTTTAGGTAGTATACTATTATAATGAAAGCATTTGATCTTACAATTCGAACATAACAATACAAATTGTGGTCCATGTGTTGAAAGGGAAAACATTTTTTGACGAAATTTGTCGATAGTTTTAGTGTCTACAGCAGCATGCATTATCCAGGGCAATGACTGAGCTTACTGCGAGGATGTGGTTATAAACATTTAGGTCTGCAATAAAGCTGGCGATAGGTAGAACAGGATTATGGTAAAAACAACAAATGGGATGTTTCCAGTTTATGGTGATCACGACTACACAATTCGACATATGGTAAAAAGCTTGTATGTTTGAAACGTCGAATCACCTTGTCTCGTCTCTATCACTATTACCCTGGTACCCTGTAGCGATGTATCTATACATGATAAATATAAACTTAGTCACTCTTCATTTCTCTCTGACTCCAGTCATTCTTTTTGACTGTAAAATCTAGGTCTGCCCATTCTTTGATATTATTCTCATTCTCCCATATTTTTCTCTGCCTTTCCTTCTCGCCCATTTCCTAATTCCACGCAGAATGGTCTTTGCTAGGCCAGAGAATCGAGATACGTGGACAAACCGTTTCATATGTTATTTATACATCACTCTATTTATACATCACTCTATTTATAATACATCACTCTATTTATACATCACTCTATTTATACATCACTCTATTTATACACTATCACTCCTATTCTCGTGAACAATGGAAATTAAAAAGAGATTTCCTTAAAGTTATGTCGAGCTTATCTAGAAACATGGATGACATTCCTAGACAATCTGCACAACGGACTAACAAAAGCATTGGAGATCATAGAAATATGAATTTATAGAAACATATAGTGAATATCATGAGCGGGTACAAGTGGGTAACAAAGACATTCTAAAAGAGACCAAAGCAAAAATATAACCAGATGGCTTTATCAGAATGAAATATTGCCATACTTTGTCCGCCATTTAATGAGAAGAAACAAGTGGAATATTATGACAACAGGGAAAGTAATAAACAGAGGAAAGAAGAGAGAAAATAGACAATATAGATTATTGGAATGATTTGGTAAGTAGTCAACAACAAACCTGATGTGCAGATGTTGTGGAGATACCTGATCATCTATGCTACTGGTGCAATATTTAATGACGACTCTCCGGAAATAGTTTTCAGTCTTAACTTGAGATATTCGTAACGAAGGCTGCGTCAGAGATTAACGTCTGAATGTTCTTGTAGATCCAATAACATATGATGAAACATGAGTGAAAGAAACAACATGTTTGATTGAATCTACAGATTGTCCAAACTTTATATTTTGACATTATATATATATATATATATATATATATATATATATATATATATATATATAGGAGGCGCGATAGCTCAGTGGTTAGTGAACTGGACTACAAAGGACTAGGTTAGGGTTCGATCCCAATCGACGTTTCTGGGTTCACCCAGCCTTAAAATGGATACCGAATGTTTTTTCTGGGAAAGTAAAGCGGCACGGGCGTAATACCGACCACATTACCCCAAAAATCATGTGCCGAAGGTCTGTAAAAATTATGGTCACTAACACCATATTCCCTATACGCCACTTGACGTGACGGGGCACTTTACTTTTATTTTACTATATATATATATTTATATAAATATTTATCATCATCATCATTAAGTCAATGCCGGCTGGAGTAGGCGATCATCTTTCTCCATATCACACGGTCCTTCATAGATGCCATAACTTCTGTCGGTGATCACTTGTTGTACCATAGATAAGCTGTTCAATTTTTTTCTCTTGCTTTTCCTCTACTCTTCTTACCATTCATTCTGCCTGTTGTTATAATTTTTTCATATGCCTTTTTTTTCGCATGACCATGTCCAATAAATGTAGACTGTCTCTCCCTCATGACTGTTATTATATTTCTGGTTCCTCTAGCTCACTTTAAACTTTTTTCATTTGTAATTCTTGCTATCGTAGCAATTTGTAGCCTTTTTCTGATAAGCCACATCTCAGTTATATATCTTCTTTCTACAACTTTTATCATGTTTCGCTTTTTGCCGCCAGACATCACAGACTTGAGTCAATGATGTGTTTTTCCAAGGACACTTTTTGTGGCTTTGTACATAGTGATAGTGTATTGTTTTATTAAGTCGTAAATTCCCTCAGTCCATCTTCTTCTTAGTCTACCTTTATATCTTGGTTATTCAATATGGTTGTTTAATCTCTTGACGCTGGTGCCGAGGGCTTCACCAGACGTGTTTTTAAGGCTCTGCTATCAATTTCAAAATGTATACCCAGTGCTCTTAGAATAGCAATTTGTTGTCAACCAGTAATTATCATGATTGTGTATTCGTGATTGTGTTAATAGCAGTGTGTGAAATTCTTGGGATTTATCAAGGGAAACTAAAGTGTTGGTAAGTACAATCTTTCAAGGCGAGACCAACATAAAGACAAAATGGCGACACAAAATGAAAATCGCTTCTTGAACGTGTGTGGTTTCAGAAATACAGAACCAGAGATAGTTGATTTCATGAAAACTCACGAATTCGACCTAATGTGTTTGAAGGACTGTCGCTATATATATATATATATATATATATATATATATATTGGAACATCTCTACGCTCGATTTTCTGAGTTTTTCTCGGAGATTGATGAAGATATTGATGTGCGACTCAAAAATGTCGAAGTCAGATTCGGTTAAAAAAACTGGTCAGAGTTTTAATAATCAGCAATTATAAGAATTATCAGTGCAAGTATTTTGCGTCATCTGTTGGAAAGGCCTGAACACCTCTACGTCTACCACAAGTTCAATGAGATCAAAATTCCCCATATTCCCCTCTTCCGGAATCAGTGATCAATAGAGCCTGGAAGTATTATTGTTTAGTCATCTCATATATCGTAACGTTGAAACATATAATTTATTTGTTTCCCTTACTTTACTTTGGACGATAAAACCGACTCAAACATTCCATGAAATAAGCAAATAACCATTAATAAATACAAATTAATAAATAAAAATCGCAAAATAGAAATTAATAAATAAAAGCCGTAGTATAGAAGTTGATAAATAAAAGTCAGACCCTGACTCCGCGACCATGAACAGACTGCACGAATATCATGTCATTCTGGATGATGCCAGACGAGAGCGCTGAGTAGGAAGCCGAATAAGACTTATCAACAAACACAATACCGATGTCGTTAGTCACTACAGGTTCGATGATACAAGATCTGAACTGAGAGTATCTGGTCATTTACAATCTGTACGTTACTAATGTATAGCTATTATGATGGGTTAGTAAATTAGAGTTCTTTCAACACCTCAAGGAGTGCAAGGAATTTAGTGTTTATTTTCATATTCTTCAATGACCAACGAAACATTTTATAGATTATATGCTCAGTATCACGCCAGACCGTTATACTTTCCCAGAAAAAATTATGGTGCCCATTTTCAAAGGCTCGATCGATGCCCTTTCTGCTCGAAACAAAAATTCGTCACGTTTGGGAATTGAACCCACACCTTTGTTATTTAATTAGCATTAGCCAGTCAACTACTTTCACTTTAAAAATGGCTTAGCTGTACATTTATTTTGAAATGACACTTTCTTGTTGTTTATTTCTACTTTCTTTACTTCTTGCCAAGTGAAAGTGCAAAAAACCGTTCTAAAACGTAAATAAAATTGCATCCTGTTCATTTTACACACGTTATGTTCGCATTTCAAATAGGCAATTGTTACCAACCGACAGAATAAAAACAGTTGAAAATTGCAACTGCTGTTTTATGTGTAGAACAAATTGTTTTTTTTTTTCAAATATATTTACTTTACATATATATTATAATTATGGACAAAAAAATAAGGAGGCAGACAGCCAGAATAAAAAACAGACTAAAAAGGAAACAGATAGACACTAAAGGACTTTAAAATAAAGTATAAGAAGAAACACAGTAAAGCGCCCCGTCATACCAAGTAGCGTATTGGAATATGGTGTTAGTGATCATCATTTGTATAGACCTTCGGCACATGATTTTTGTGGTAATGTGGTCGGTATTACGCCCGTGCCGCTTTACTTTCCCTGAAAAAAATCCGGTACCAATTTAAGGCTGGGTGAACTCGGAAGCCGTCGATCAGGATCGAACCCGACTGTCCTTTGTAGTCCAGTTCACTCACCACTGAGATATCGCGACTCCCACAAGAATAAAGTATAGAGTAATAAAAATGCAAATATTTAGTCAATTACTGGAGCGATATTTACGGTCGTATTCACAAGCCAAGTTATGAGTTAGCAGGGCAGTATACATAATTGATACAAGTATACTAGTGATCACGATGTGGTTAGTGAACTGGGCTACAAAGGACAGTCGGGTTTGGTACTGATCGATGGCTTCGTTCTTATAAATTGCAGAAATTTCATTCTTAAATGTTATGTAGAGCCAGTCTTAACATATGGGTGTAAATCATGGACAATAGGACAACAGACAAGAAAATCACTTGAGTCTGTAGAAATGTGGTTTTTACAGAAAATGTTGAGAGTACCATGGACAGCTAAGAAGAGTAATGAAAAAGTTCTGAAAGAGGTCAAAGCAAAAAGAGAGCTAATTTCCAACATTAGGAAGAAACAATCATCATTTTTTGGCCACGTAATGAGAAGAGAACAACTGAAATATATTGTAACAACTGGAAAAATTGAGGACGAAGAGATAGAGGGAAGCAATGAGAGAAAATACCAGACAGCTTATTAAGACAATGGTTTGGTAGAAGGTCAAGAACAGAAATTATAAAGAACTGTCGAGATCGAAAATTGTGGAGAGACATGATCACCTACGCCAGTAGGCCCGGTACTTGAAGATGATGGTGATGATGTAACCTACTTTATCTGTCCCTGGTATCCTTTCATTGTTTCCCTATTCTCTCTGTATGTCCACGGTATTTTTTCTCCTCTTTGTTTCCCTATTCTCTCTGTATGTCCACGGTTTTTTTCTCTTTGTTTTCCCCGTTCTCTCTGTCTGTTCACGGTATTTTTTCTCTTTGTTTCACTATTCTCTCTGTCTGTCTGGTGTCTTTTTCTTTGTTTCCCTTTCTCTCTGTCATTTATCATTTCTCGATGTTTCCCTACTCTCTCTGTCTGTCCCTGGTATAAATTTTCTCTTTGTTTCCCTACTCTCTCTGTCTGTCCCTTGTATATTTTTCTCTTTGTTTCCCTATTCTCTCTGTCTGTCCCTGATATATTTTTCTCTTTGTTTCCCTTTTCTCTCTGTCTGTCCCTGGTATATTTTTCTCGTTGTTTCCCTACTCTCTCTGTCTGTCCCTGGTATATTTTTCTCTTTGTTTCCCTTTTATCTCTGTCTATCCCTGGTATATTTTTCTCTTTGTTTCCCTTTTCTCTCTGTCTGTCCCTGGTATATTTTTCTCTTTGTTTCACTACTCTCTCTGTCTGTCCCTGGTATATTTTTCTCTTTGTTTCCCTTTTCTCTCTGTCTGTCCCTGGTATATTTTCTCTTTGTTTCACTACTCTCTCTGTCTGTCTCTGGTATCTTTTCTCTTTGTTTCCCTTTATCACCTTCGACACTTAATTTTCTTTCCCAGTTTTCCAACCCCTTTATATGGATGTGACCAACGTTTGATGACTGTTTACTCCCAATTTTGGTAAAAAGGCTTTTAGGAATGGTCACTTTTACAAACGACTTCGCTACTATTTTTTTTTTTTAATTTGGCCAATGAGTTTTCATAATTCTTCTGGAAAACCACATTTCTGTGGCCTCCAACGATTTTTTTGTTTGTTAATCTGCTGTCTAAGTGTATAAAATGCAATTCCTAATGTCAAGACTGGCTCCACATAAAACTGAATAATTATTTTTTTCTTATCTTCACTGTTGATTGCGTAATACCTTTTTTTTCATTTTTCTTTAAAACAAAGTATTCTGCCAGAGCACAATTATAGCTGTGGATTATTATTGCAGTGGCTGTTATTAGCATTTTTGTTTTGTTTATATTGATAAAGACTCACAATGTCATATTATTCTGTTAGATTGAATTTAGCGATGTGTAGTGTGATTAGACCAAACAAAACGAAAAGATATGCGGGGCAGTGTTGATAACCACTGATGGATATCACACTTATAGAGACTGGATAGGAGCCAGTAATGAGGAGTAATCTACACTCTAATGTATGGTAACAGCTTTACAAAAAAGGATCATAAAAAAATACTGACGTTTCGGGCTACTGTCTTCTTCAGAAAACGGGGACAACAACAACAAACGGCGAGGCATAAATACCTTAATAGTATATATTAAATATTATATAATAAATTTATGGATAGATGGACAGAGGGATGAGAGATAGGATGATGAGATAAGAAAGAGATGTGTCACATGCTAGAGGATAGGTGAAGTGTAGAGATATACAATTATAAGTATAGAGAAATAATGTAGAATTGAAAAATAAAATAAAAATATTCAAAATTATACTTAGCTGGTGGCAGTGGCTACTCCTGATAGAAGGTCGTTCCCAATGGTTGGTAGAGTTAAGCCACGTGGAAAATCAGTCACGTGGTATGATCAAGGAGGTGATAAGTCTTAGGGCAGTCAGGCGAGAGTCTGATATTTATAATATTTGTCCTCAATGTTGTTTGTTTTCATGTTAAAATGGCACTTGATGGGTCTTGGAAACTTAGCATTTATTGACGAAACTGTCCTGAGCCTATTACATTCCGCTCATTTTTAAAGTCGATATTTTATGGAAGTGGTTCGAATTTATGACATCACGCACAAAACGTAGAGTTTTTAACTAAACTCAATATTTATGTGTGATTTATATTTATGAATTCAATGGACGTATTAAAAAAAATATCAAAGATCGGCAAATCTGAGAGTGTCCGTGATTTCAGATTCAGTTTGCAACCACAAACATTGTTACATATTAAGATACAGCATCTTCTAATCGCTTTGAATGTAAAATAGAAGTAGCATGTGTATTCTATCTACTGGAAAGATTTGTAAAAAAAGACAAATCAATTTTAGTATCAATTATGAACTAATGAAGATAAAAGCTCGTATATGTAAAAAAAAAAAAAATAATGATGAAATAAAAAAAAGCTCCTTATCATCTTGAGTGTGGAGTATATAAATGATAGTATTAGTGCCCTATTTGTTGTTATCAATAGCACATTATTCGGGTAAATTAGTCAGTACAACTATAGTAGTCTATACCCAGAATTATTCTCTGGTGTTCATTTAAGGCTGAATGAAACTAGAATCTATCGATCGGAATGGAACTAGCCAGTTATCCTCATAAGACCATTGTTCTTTCACAATTTCAATTTGTTTTGCATTCTCAATATTGGAACTATAACTGGCAGAGTAATTGGCAAGAGTATACGTCCTCATTTATTAATGGTTATTTGTCTTATTTAATGGAAGCCAAGTTATCAGCACGTGGGTATCAGGATTAGCGACCAACAGCTGACCAAGATCCCTCTCCAACGCCCCAAGGTGTCTCCAGTCACAGACTATCAAGAGAGTAGGAATTGAAGAAGAAATTCAAACCCGGTACTCAAAAAACGTCGCATTGAAATCGGATGCATTGGACCGAAATGAGAGATATGGTAGCTTACTATCAACCACGACACAGCTCAGTTATGTTCACTTAATGCCCTTTTAGGGATGGACGATGAAGAAGCATAGTGTAGAACAAAGCCTGCAGAAAAATAAGTCTTATTTAGTTTACCCCGTTATATCTTCTATTTTCGTGCTTTATTAGTTTCGCCGCAATGTCTTATCAAACATCAATATCCTGTGTCTGCACACAATTTATTTCATAACTTCACTTTGTACTTTTGTTTTTCCGTCTTTATATTCTAAACGACAATGTGCTGGTAATGTCCAACTACTTATTTGTGCTTGTTTTGAAGTTCACGTGACCTTTCAAACCAACCAATAAGGATCGATATATAATTTTATTTTTTATTATTTGAAAACGTTTTTTTTTTTTCAAGCATTTTTACCATTTTTATAAGAAACTATGGCAATTTGCAAACTTGGCCAGAGCCAGAGGGAGAAAGAACCTTAATAAAGTTATTCTGATTCAGATTTTCTTTCGAAATAAATTGTAGACAAATGGAAAGGAAGAGCAACTAAGAATGATTCTAGGCAGAGTAAACAAATCTGCTAGTGAAATGCATTTATTGGACAGCCTGGAGAGGAAGATGGGTTCGAATATAAATTGATGATCATAACCAGACCTGGGGGTAGGAATAAAACTGTGTAGATTGAGTAGAGGACTAGAGTGAGAGAATGAGAGAAAGAGGGGGAGGGGGGAGAGAGTAAGAAGTTGTGATAACGTACGAATCCATGGCGATATGTGTATATTTATATACAGAGAGAGAGAGAGAGAGAGAAAGCGTTACAAGAGCGGCAGACAAATAAAAAAGAATAATTTCTACCAATGAATACAAATTAAATATAATAAATGTACCAAAGGAAACCCGAGAGTAATAGAATAAGAGATTAAGAAAGGAAGAAAGAAAAATAACAGAAAGAAAGAAAGAATGAATGAAAGAAAGAAAGAAAAAAATAATTAATGAATGAAAGAATCAAAGAGAAAAGAAAGAAAGAAGAAGGAAGAAAGAAAGAAGGAAAGAAAGAAAAAGAAAGGAAAGAAAGAAAGAAAGAAAGAAAGAAAGAAAGAAAGAAAGAAAGAAAGAAAGAAGAAAGAAAGAAAGAAGAAAGAAAGAAAGAAAGAAAGAAAGAAAGAAAAAAAGTAAGAAAGAAAGAAAGAAAGAAAGTCATATAATATTGATTTATAATTTTGAGTGTTTCTAGTATTTTTTAAAACGCCACCAAGGTTACTATTTAAATTTAACGAGTAAACTAATCTTTTACAGTCAAAAATAAATTTTTAAAAGCCGGCAATGTGCCGCTGCCAGGAAAAAAAATTAAACCTGAAAAGGTAAAACATCTACTAACATTACAAATAAAATACGAACTCCATTTCAGATGTTTCCCGGTGACCATCTTCGACAAAAAACGAAGTTGGTGCAAGTGTAGATACAGTCACTTTACAGTGTTAAGTCTTGAGTAGTAAGATCTTCCTGAAAAACCAGGGTGAGATAGAAAAAGGAATGGACGCTATTAGAGCTTAATAATTTTGGTTCTATATTCAAAAGCAGTGTGGTTTTGTTTGACGGTAAAGTTACGAACAATGAAAATATATATATATATATATTTAGATCATTAGTCTATCTATTGACCTTTCGAGCCGTAACCGCCCATAGGGCGTAGACCAAGATACACCTTCTCCTATATGAATTTTTGTTCTAGCAGTTTTCTTTTAAAGATATTTTATCAAATCTCGCCATCTGTCTCTGTTCTGTGCAAGCAGTTCTATCTCATTGAGGGAGCCGATTCCTGCTGCTCTTGCCTCTCTCATCAATGTTCTTCTCAGTGTCTCCCTGGGTCTTCCTCTTTTTCTTTTACCTGTTGTTTCCCATATGAGGGCTTGCTTTGCTATTCGATTATTATCTCTTCTCATCACATGTCCAACGTATGACCATCGTCTTTTCTTTATTACTGAAGATATTAGTGGTTGATTGGCGATTTCTCTAATTTCCTCGTTTGTTTTGAATTCGTTCCATTCTATACCAAGTATTTTCCTTAGACATTTTTTTCAAATGCGTTCAACTTTGTTTCTATATCTCTTGTTGTTTTCCAGCTTTCACACGCATACGTAAGGGTTGATAGTACATTTGATTTGAATAGCCTAAGTTTTGTGTTTGTGCTAATGAGTTTTGATTTCCACAACTTTCAAGGCTTCTGAAAGACATTGCTGCTTTAGCCAGTCTGATTCTAATTTCTTTGCTCGTATCCCTTCTCGATCAATGTGACTTCCAGATAGATGAAGTGATCGATCTCTTCTACTGGTTTGTTTTCCATGTATATTTTGTCACTTGTTGGAATTAAACTTTTCATGACTTTAGTCTTTTCATGATTGACCTCAAGCCCAATTTTGCTGCTATTGATGATAGTTCATTTGTGTTTTCCTGCATCGTTTTTATCTGATTGCTGATGAGAATTAGTAGAAAGAGATAATAGAGGTGAAAGCAGATCTATACCTACTTTTCATAGATTATACCAAAACGTTTGACAAAGTAAAGCACTAAGAAATAATCACAATTTTAGAAGGCATAAACGTAGACACTAAAGATCTAAGAATAATAAAGAACATGTACTGGCAACACACAGCGGCCATAAGAACTGGAAATCATTTGGGAATGTTTCAACAAAAAAAAAAAAACAGTGTGTTAGGTAAGGTCGTGTGCTGTCACCAGATTTATTTAATATGTATAGTGGGATTATTTTTAGATCCATAAGGGCATGCCTGGAATAACAATCGGAGGCCATAATATAAATAATCTAAGGTATGCTGATGATACAGTCTTAATCGCTAAGAGTGTAAATGAGTTACAAGAAATGTTAGACATTATAGTGAAGAAAGGCAAAAATAAAGGACCTTGGCTTAATGGCAAAAAGACCGAAGTAATGGTAGCAGCAAAGAAAAAGACATCACAGGAATGCACAATAAAGACAAGTGGAACAATATTAAAACAGGTAAATGAATTTAAATATCTGGGAACAATGTTAACCTCAGATGGTAGATGTACAACAGAGATGAGATGCAGGATGACTAAGACAAAAGCAGCTTTCCAAAAAAATGAGTAAAATGCTGTGCAATCCAATTTTTAACAAGAGAAACAAGATAAAGAGTTCCTAAATGTTATGTAGAGCCAGTCTTAGCATATGGATGTGAGTCATGGACAGTAGGACAACAGACAAGAAAATCACTGGAAGCTGTAGAAATGTGGTTTTACAGATGAACGTTGAGAATACAATGGACAGCTGAGAAGAGTAATGCAAACGTTCTGAAAGGGGCCAAAACATAAATAGAGCTAATATACAATTCTAGGAAGAAACAATCATTATTTTTTGGCCATGTAATGAGAAGGGAATAGCTGGAATATATTGAGACAACTTGGAAAATTGAATAGATAGCGAGAAGCAAAAAGGAAAGATACTAGACAGCTTAAGAGAATGGCTTGGTAGAAGGTCAAGAACAAAAATGATAAATAACTGTCGAGATCGAAAATTGAGGACAGACATGATCACCTACACCAGCAGAGACACTTGATGAGGATGATTCAAGAGCAAGAAGCAAGAAGAGGTTAGAAAAAAGACAACACATGATTTAATAAAAATGTATCTTCTGTCCTTCCTCATGTGCCTTTCAGGGTCGAGAGGAGACATAAATTAGCGGTACTTTCCTCTTCTGATGTCATGTTTCCTAGTCTTTCAAATAATCCATCAAACCATATTTTTCGTGTCCGACATTAGAGCCTCATGTTTTTGCAACGTTTAGTAAAGGCTTGCTGAATTATGTTTTTGTCTTGCTGTCTCATCAACTGGCCAAATAATTGTAACTGTTGTTTTTTTTATGTATTCTTTGGAGGGAATTGTTCCTACCTTTTTTCCCTCTTAGTTCTTCATTTCTAATATTATCTCTCAAGCTTTTTACCCGTCGTTCATCTAACACATTTAATCTCGGTTGGGGTTATTTTGTTTCCACACTAAAGAGCTGTAAACTGAGAAAATCCATCTATATTTCATCTGTTCAAAATTTTAGCACTGAAAGTTCACAGCTAATAATTGCTTAGGCCAAGTATAATACTCAAAAGTAGAGTGAAACGTGAACGCTTTTAAGAGTATCTCAATTAATCGGTTTTCATAAAAATGAAATAACGAGTATTTGTTTAAATTCTATTCTGAGCTACACGAAATGGTAACCGCAAAAAAATTGAGCAATGAAACAGGCAGACTATTATATAACAAGCTTGTTTGCAGAGGTTTATTTTACTTTTACTTCGTTAATTAAGTTTGTTAAAATATCACGTCGCTTTTGTGCTGTGATTACATTTCGATGGAGACAGAGTGTTTCAAAAAATATTTTTTTTTCTTATGGGATGGTGAAATTATGATGAATTAACTGTGAGGAATAATTGAAGTGTTTGGCAGCACTGTTATCATGCTTTAAAACGAACTGACCTCAATAGTTAAAAGCAGATCATAGGAGGAAGTTGACTTTCTCCTATGATTCGCTGAATTATCGCCTCGGAAGTTTCCCTCTATAATAATATTCATGTATTATTACTTGTCTCCAGTTAAAAGCAAAACAGAACAAGCAAAGATAGAATTCTATCGAAAGTAAAAATATCCTACGTAACAAATCATTATCAATTAATGTTAGAAAACATGTCCGGCCTAAAGCGTCACAAAGAAGCTGTTCAACTATATGGAACTGAGTCATGGGTGATAAGCAAGAGATGTCCTAACATCATCAAGCGTTATACATTTAAATGCTATGGCGATCATCATTTTCAGGAGGATGTGAACTTCCGGGCAATATGGTGGATAGGCGGCGGGAACCATTGAAGGCTATGTCTGAAAAGTGTTCATTGTTGCAGTTTCCTCATATTCCAAGTCCGGCTTGTTGCTGGAGCTACTGAGTTAAGTGATCTGTGCATACCGTGAGCTGTGTGTTTCATCCGTTTTGATCATGTTTCGATATTCCAATTGTTTACGATGAATGCTGATATCGTATGACGGAACAGTTGGCCGTGTTCAATTTCTATGCGGTTTCGCCTTATGTCTTTTGGCGTGTGCTGAGACTGCTATGATGGGGACTACATCTACCTTTCTTTGTTTGGGAGATGAGTTAGTTAGTAATTCGGATTATTCCACTGGCACGGGCGGTTGAGCAATTATGAATTTTAATTCGTTTGCAGTGATACCGGGGCCTTCCATAACCAAATAAGCAAGAGAACATTGATGGCAGCTGAGGTGTCTTTCATCAGAAGAATCTTACGAATAACATTGAATAGCAAATGCTACTATTGAAGAATTTATCAAAGAGCCGGAGAACATAGAACAATCAAAAGAGCTGGGGAACATAGAACAATCAAAAGAATCATAAGAAAAATACAATCTACATTTATTGATCATATGTTGCGAAAAGAACGCATTTGGAATACTCTAACAACAGGCAGAATAATTTTAAATAAAAACAGAGGAAAACCAAAACGAAATGTTTAACAGCTTGTCCAAAGGGCATATATATATATATATATATATATGGCCCTTTTCATCTTGTCAGACGGTTTAGTGGAGGCTATTGTGTATGTATTTTTTGAGGTTTTGTTTTTGTCGAACAGCTTCTCACGTGGCTAATTCTACCAATGTTTAACAAACACAGTCACGGCCACAGAATGAACAAGTCAGGCTCACTGATCCACAGGGTTTTCCATCCTTTTCCATTAGTATTTTCTCTTCTAAGTTTTGCTTTAGCACAGTCTCAAATGATGTTATACCATTCCTTATACATGCTATCCATGATGTGCGATCACTTGCCAGATGTTCCTAGTCATTTTCACAAATGGAGAAGTCATTCAGAGATGATTTACAGATAGCTCTCTATTGTAGTTTAGGTCTGCAAATGGTGTAATAAAAGATCAAAGACTGAAATCATGAAACGTATGAAGGACCAAGAGATGTGTGAAGAGATGATTGCCTCCGCCAACTCAACTGGCATGGCACTTGATGATGATGATGAATTTTGGTAACAGCACATGTTCTCAATGCCAGCAGTTAGAGACGAGAGTCGGTGCTTTTGGTTCCCGTAGCTCAGCTGTTACACATATTTGTTATCATACCTAGCATGATGTCTCTCTGTAAGATATGCGACTGCTTGAAATATCGTTACCAGGCGTTGCTTATTTCTAATTATTTGAATCTTTTCGCTTCTAAACTTCGATCGAATCTTATCGCTTGCAAATCTCATTCAAATCTATTTCTTGCAAACCTGACTTGAATCGTATCGTTTGCAAACTTTGCTCGAATCTTATCTCTGGCGAGCCGTGTTTGAGTCCAACTCTTTAAAGTCATCTGTCTTCAGCGTCAGCAGAAGTAGTGTCAGCATTAAAATCACAGTCAACACCCGCCTCACTAATGTTTCCGTTTCCAAATGT
The DNA here is from genome assembly GCA_032433765.1 of Megaustenia siamemsis. NCBI lineage: Eukaryota > Metazoa > Mollusca > Gastropoda > Stylommatophora > Ariophantidae > Megaustenia > Megaustenia siamemsis. Next base: position 74,394,425 of record JAVIAB010000125.1, on the reverse strand, counting down.
TTTTGTACCAAGTGAAGGTCCACTTCACATCATTCAGTATCGTTCTTTATTTGTCTGTGACATTTCATAGACATTGAATTAAATCTGTGGCTCCAAACTCAGGCTTCTATAATTTAACAAGGATTATATTAAAACATTTGGTGCCGCGATAGCTCAGAAGTTAGTAAAATGGACTACAAAGGACTAGAGGTCGGATTCGATCTTGATGGACGGCTTCCGGATTCACCCAGCTTTAAATGGGTACCAGATTTTTTTTCTGGGAAATTAAAGCGGCACGGACGTAATACCGACCACATTGCCCCAAAAATCACGTACCGAAGGTCTGTAAAAAAAATGTTACAGTCTAAAACTTGATGACATCATATGCATTACGATATCAAGTCAGAAAACTGTACAAAAAATGTTTCGGGAATTATAGTATTAAAAGGGATATTAGAGGTATACACATTCTATAGTTGAGCCTTTATCAGACTCTGTTCATTTATATTGCTACTTTTAGCTCTGTAGGTGCGAACACGCATTATGAAGCTTTTAAAAAAATAATTGCACTGGTGAAGATTGTTCCAGAAAGGAAATGTAAAATACTAGAGTAATTGTTTTAGAGTAAAAAATATATTATCATCTAGGACCAGAAAGAAATGAAAGGGTAGACCAGTGTTGAGATATAAAGATGTTTGCAGGGCTTCCTTGAGTGAAGAAGCGACAAAAACATTGAAAGATTGGCATCAGATCAGAGCACATAGAGGAAAAGAATAAAAAAAAACGACACAGCAACATCGAAGGAAGTGGTTACGTCAAAATCAGAAGATAAAAGATGCAGGTGAAATGCGATGAGGTAAAACACCACAAATGCACTTTGTCCATTCTGCTGTCGGATCTGTGACATGTCTATTCAAATAATACAGATTCGGCCACGAGAGAAGCTGGTCAGTGTAACAGCATCCACTAAAACAAACACTAACATATTACCTAGAATATTGACTAATCACAATAGTTTGCTACCAACTGTGTGTCAGGACGTCAAAAGCTATATTTGTATAATCTCATAAATGAAAAGCAAGGGAAGCGAGAGAAACAATTTAATGCAAATATAAAAAGCCACAACAAACAATTCCTTTCAGTTCGCACTAAGTCTCTGCGGCCTTTTCCTTCTTCATAGACGATTATAAAAAAGCAAATACTTATTTTACAAAAGTAGCTGTCAGACGGTGTTTTTTTCGAGTAGCTCCTTTTATGGATGATCTTCCCTCTATTGGAATGGTAGATTCGACCATAGAATGAACAAAGCAATTTTATGTCGAAATGTCCCTCTCTTTTTCATACTAACTTTGCCTAAATTTCATTGTTAAATTTTATTAAACCGCTTTTTATATACTTTTCAATGTGCCATGATCATCTGCAAGCTTTTCACAGTTTTTGCCATTAATCAAAAATGCATTCAGGGGTGCCTTGCGGGCACCTTTCTGTTTCAGATTTGGTCCGCCCACATGCCGTCTCCCCGCTATAATCTCCTTCGTACAATATTTACTCAGGCATGCGATTGCTATCCAAACATCTGATGTATCTAAAACAACATGTCCCGACCACCTTAATCTTCGGCACCTAAGTGTTGTCAAAACAAAACAAACGGAAGCCTAGAGCGTCCAGAACTAAGTCAGGCTTCCAAAATTATCTCATTGATTTTATCAATAAATTTTTTAAAAAAGCTGAATGGCAAAAGTTTATGAGAAACTGAACCTTGAACACTTGGTTCAGGTAATGAAGCGCGTTATTTTGATTCAGGTGCTGGCAATTAGATAGAGAAAGAAGACAACTCTTAAATTTAAATGTTTAATTTAAATGTTAGAGTTAAAAGTTTAATAGAATAATGAAAAATTATAGGACAGAGTTCATGTCACCTTAACATTAAATCTAACAGATTTTTTTTCTGCCTTCCTGTGAAGTTAAGCTTTTTTTCCCGACAGTTTTTCAAAGGAAGTTAGATGGTCGTAATTTGCGCTGTTCTATGATTTACAATAAACGGCAATTATATAGTTTTTCTCACAACACATTTAATTGTGACACATGATTTGTTATTACAAGTTTTCTGTGGCATACCGTTTTTGTGTGCTACGCGTGTATGAGTATACTAAAAGGTATTTGTGATAGTATGTTATTTGTTAAGTACAATTTTAATTATAGTATTGGTATTGTTGTATAATTACTAATGTTTCACTGTTTATATAGCAAACGTTAAAGCTTTCTCAGAGAATAATCAGATGGTCTTCTGCCTTATTATTACCTATAAGGAGAGTTAATGGTCCTTTATTTGTGTGTGCTGTATTATTTTAGCACGCAGTGGTGATTAATTATGTAATTGTATATAGACTATGAATAGAATATATCATAGAATGAGAGATATAGCTTGGGTCGGATGTGTTAGTAATTACCTATAAACAGAGAACATGATATAAAGTAACATAAATATAAACCAGTCACAGAAATAGAAGAACAATAGTACGTTTTTGGAAATGGAAAATTGTAGCTGCTATTGTAAAAGGGGGGGGGGGGGGGATAGATGTAAACTTGACTTGACGTCACATGTTCAGAAATTAGGTTGATAAACACACTCAGAGTCATGTAAGTTTATGAGAAAGATACCACTCTTAGGGTTCGTGTTAGCATTATTTTTACAATTCAGAGGTTAATTAAAATATCAAGATGGAGATTTTGTTTTGCAAAATTTGACACAAAAGCGGTCCAAAGTTGAACTTCGTATTCCACCATTGGCTGAAAGGTCTCTAGACAGCGACTAAGCCAATAATTATGCAAATGAGACAGATATATTTAATCTCATGCATTAGCAGATATGTGAGCCGCGATAGCTCAGTGGTTAGTGAACTGGGCTACATAGGACAAGAGGTAGGGTTCGATCCCAACCGACTGCTTCCGGTTCACCCAGCCTTTAATGGGTACCGGATTTTTTTGTGTGGGAAAGTAAAGCGGCACGGGCGTAATACCAACCACATTACCCCAAAAATCATGTTCCGAAGGTCTTAAAATTGATGTCACTAACACCATATTCCCTATACGCCATTTGGCGTGACGGGGGTACTTTACTTTTTTTTTTTTATTACCAGATATAGACAAATATAGTGGGGAAAAAAAATCAAGATAGAGAAGTACCAAAAAATTTAAAATAGAAGTGTTCAGACGGGCTTCGGGAAAAACTGCCTGAGAGTAAACGAACGTTTTTTTTTTTATATATAGTTATTGACTTCCACACAGTTTTTATCATATAGAGACGTAGAAGGAACACCCAAGAGATAGATCCGTCAGGAGGATCTAGTTTAGTTGAGAAGTGTTTAGAGGTTGTGTGCTCCAGAGAACAATAATAAGTGGATTAAAAGTAGAATATAATATGTCAAACATAGCTATAGAATAGCAAGTGTAAAGCAAGACAAGTTGTAATATTTTGATAGAATGCATGATACAATTAGAAATGCCACAGACAATATGTATTAAGAGATGCCACAATAACCACCGATGGTGACCTCTTGAGCACATCCAGACCAAAAACATTAATTTTAGAATTAGAACTTGGTAATTTTAGATGTACTCCACTAGTACCTTCACTTGTACAACCGACGATCTAATAAGCTGGTGTAAGCAAAATTTCATAGTCAGTGATTATTGACTTCTTGTGTTATGTCAAAACACTGTTTGTATGTCGTATTGTGATCTATACATGTAATAATTATAACGTTTAAAAAAAAACCTATAAATTAGACTTAATATTAAAACAACCGGAGAACCGCGATAGCTCAGTGGTTAGTGAACTGGACTACAAAGGACAAGAGGTCGGATTCGATCCCAACCAACGGCTTACGGTTCACCCAGCCTTTAATGGGTACCGGATTTTTTTTTCTGGGAATGTAAATCGGCACCGGCGTAATACCGACCACATTGCCTCAAAAATCATGTGCCGAAGGTCTGTAAAATTTATGGTCAGTAACACCATATTAACCATAACACCATGGAACGAATTCAAAACAAACGAGGAAATTAGAGAAATCGCCAATCAACCACTAATATCTTCAGTAATAAAGAAAAGACGATGGTCATACGTTGGACATGTGATGAGAAGAGATAATAACCGAATAGCAAAGCAAGCCCTCATATGGGAAACAACAGGTTAAAAAAAAAAGAGGAAGACCCAGGGAGACACTGAGAAGAACATTGATGAGAGAGGCGAGAGCAGCATGAATCGGCTCCCTCAATGAGATAGAACTGCTTGCACAGAACAGAGACAGATGGCGAGATTTGATAAAATATCTTTAAAAGAAAACTGCTAGAACAAAAAATTCATATAGGAGAAGGTGTATCTTGGTCTACGCCCTATGGGCCGGTTACGGCTCGAAAGGTCAATAGATAGATAGAACACCATATTCCCTATACGCCACTTGGTGTGACGGCGGTACTTCACTTTAATTTATTAAAACAACCGTCTCTATAGTTGACTGTGATGTATGTGCGATAAAGGGGTAGCACACATTTATTGGAAAGAAGCGTACATACCAGCTATTACCTTTTGTGGAGCGGATAGACTCGTGTGTAACTGGGATAAAGTGCTGTGATTTGTATTTTTTTATAGAACAGTTATGGTTACGGTTTGTCGAATGCCCCAGTATCACTGCTAACGAATTAAAATCCATAATTGCTCAACCGCCGAGCCACTAAACTCAGTATATAAGTTTAGGTTAAATTGTTTCTATTTGATGAAATGGTGGAGGATCAGAATTGTACATTAGAAGATCTGACAAATACATTTTGATAACTAGAAAGAAAACTTTCCCGATTAACTTTTCTGCAAATTAAGAATGGCTTATTGAACCACATTTGATCACATCCATCTTAAAAGTGAACTAACTCTCACTGATGTAAGCCCTCAATGTTAAAGTTGCCTATTTCTGAACTTGTCAAGTTTATGAAAGACAATCATTTCAGATTCTGAACTGAAGGAAGTGTACAAGTTAACTTAATTTATTTTGACAATACCTTTACTATACAAGCTCAGAAAACCGCTCATTTTTTTTTTACTTTGAGACAAATACATATTTACTGTAGGTGCAATCAAGAGTCAAGATCATTTGAGTGGCTTGAGTTGCATTCTATAGAAAAAAGAAATGTTACAGACTTTAAATTGAAAGACTATATGTTTTGTTTAATTTAATGTTTTAAAAGTTTATGTAAAGTAAGACGGCTGTAATTAACATACACATGAACAAATACACAGATTGTTAAGATTTGGAATACCAACATTAGATGCATTAGTTGTTTAAGACTGGTGTATTCCTTACTCTTACTATAAAATATTCCATTTAAAATCAAACAAATATTAATAGAATATGCATATGCTTTATCAGCGTTATAAAAACATTGTGATAATATTACTTCATTAAAATGAACAAATGCTGTAGAATGTCATTCTAGAATTTTTTTTAGTTTTCTTGTTTTCAGAATTATAAGCTGCCGCACGGCAGCACAACTATTATGAGGGATTCGGCCACTACAACGTTGTTTTCCCTTTATAACACTAGTGTGGACAGAGTAGTTAGTCTGTTTGAAGGGCATCGCTGGGGTGTGAAATATCAGAATCGAATATATAATTTCAAAGTAAATAGAAAAGTACAAACGGTGAGAAGAATACTGATATTTTAAAATATTTAAGAAATGCTTTCAACAAACATATTTGAAGTCATTACAATTAACATTACAGTGATTAGTGAACTGGACTACTAATGACAAGAGGTCAGATTCGATCGACTTCTTCCAGGTTCACCCAGCATTAAAAAGGTACCTTATTTTTTTCTTGGAAAGTAAAGCAACACGGGTGTAATACCGACCACATTACCCAACAAATCATGTGCTGAAGGTCGGTGCAAAAATGATGGTTACTAACACCATATTACCTATACGCCACTTGGGTTGACAGGAGCCGCGATAGCTCAGTGGTTAGTGAACTGGACTACCACGGACAAGGGGTAGGGTTCGATCCCAACCGACGGCTTCAGGGTTCACCCAGCCTTAAAAGGGTACCGGATTTTTTTCTGGGAAAGTAAAGCAGCACGGGCGTAATACTGACCACATTACCCCAAAAATCATGTGCTGAAGGTATGTAAAATATAGGGTCACTAACACCATATTTCCCTATACGCCACTTGGCGTGACGGGGGTACTTTACTTGGGTTGACGGGGCTCTTTGCTTTTTTTAATTATTCTTTTTATTATAAACAATACAGTTAGAACTTGCCTTTCTACGTCAATGTTTCAAAATCGCGTATTGATATCTACTAAAGTTCAGTTCAAATGTAAAGTGACAGAACACCTTAGCTGCATCAAAATATGTGAAAACACGGAATGTCTCGAAATAATGATACCTCAGTTTCTGAACGAAATAAATGACCCTAGGGAACACAGCTAGGTATATCAGTCAACTCTATGATGATGAAAGACCAGAGCTAAACAATTCCAACACAGACACAGGACCACTAAAAAGGCAAAGTGAAGTGGAGGAGGCAATTCAACACATGAAAAGAGGCAAAGCTCCAGGTCCCGACAATATAACAATCGAAGTGATAAATTCATTAAGAGAGCTAGGAGTACAAGCCATAACAAAACTACTCAATGACATATATAACACTGGACACATACCCGAAGATCTACTAAAATCTATCTTTCTAGCCAACGACATATAAACACTGGACACATACCCGAAGATCTACTAAAATATGTCTTTGTAGCCATACCGAAGAAGTCAGACGCCATTAATTGAGAGGACCATCGCACTATTAGTTTCACTAGCCATATGACTAAAATATTACTAAGAATCATCATGAGACGTGTAAGGAACAAAATAAAACCAGAAATAAATGGGGAACAATGTGGATTTGTGGAAGGAAAGGGCACCAATAATGCAATATACATCTTAAGAACATTAATAGAAAGATCTATAGAGGTAAAGAAAGATTTATATATATATATGCTTTATAGACAACACAAAAGCACTTGACAAAGTAAAGAATGTGAAAATAATCAATATGCTGGAAAAATTAAACATTGATGAAATGGATCTGCGAATCATAAAAAAAAATGTACTGGCAACAAACAGCAGCTATACGAATTAACAACCAAATAGGACAATTTCAACTTATAAAACAAGGAGACAGACAAGGCTGTGTTCTGTCACCGGATTTGTTTTCACTTTACAGCGAACATATTATGAGATCAATAGTAGACAAAAAAGGTATTGAAGCCAATGGTCACAACATAAATAATTTTCGATATGGGGATGACACAGTCTTAATAGCAGAGACAGAGAATGAACTACAAGAAATGATAGGTATAATAGTAAGAGAAAGCATCAAGAAAGGTCTCAGTCTGAATAGTAATTAAACAAAATTAATGGTCATATCGAAGAAATAATCATCACCAGCATGCAGCGTAAGAATAAACAGGACAAATTTGAAACAGTGCACCGCGTCAAATACTTGGGTACAATAATAACATCAGATGGAAGATGTACCACATAAATGAAAAACAGAATATCTCGGGCCAAAATAGCATTTCAGAAAATGAAAAATATCTTATGCAACAAATCTTTGTCAATAGAAGTGAGAGAATTTATCGGTGCTATATAGAACCAATTCTGACCTATGTAAGCGAATCATGGACAGTAGACAAACAAATGAAAAGACGATTAGAGGCCACAGAGATGGGATTTCTCAGAAGAGTGTTGAAAGTTCCCTGGACAGTTAAAAAGACCAATGAATAAATTCTGAAAAGGCCAGCACAAAAAGGGAACTTGTAAAAAACATCAGAAAGAAACAATCAACATTTTTTGGGCACATCATGAGAAGAGGAAAGTTGGAATACTTGGTTACAACTGGCAAAATAAAAGGAAAGAGAGATCGCGGTCGACAAAGAGAGAAAATACTGGATAGCTTGGTGTCATGACATGGAAAACAGTCAACAACAGAACTGATACGATGCACTGTAGATAGAAGATTGTGGAAGGACATGATCGCCTACGTCAACTGGTGTGGCACATGATGATAATGATGAACCCAGCATGAAACATAATATGAAGATTAATATAGAAAAGACAGATGTCATGATCATATGAAGAAAAGAGACAAAAGTGCAGATTACATTTGAAAACAAGAAGCTGAAATAAATAAAAATTTAAGATACTTGCGAAATATTATAGCAGCAAATGGAAAAAAAAATTGAGAACAAAACTCAGAACACATGCAAAAAAATCAAATAATCAGACAAAAAAACATCAATTATAAAAACAGGCATGCGTCAACTGTTACAAAAAGTTACAATTTGATAGTTCTGTCAACGTTGTGCTGCCAGTATCAAACAAGGGCATCAGCAGGAAATAAGAAAAAAAAAGAGTGCAGATATTGAAATAAGATGCCGTCGAGGAATATATAACGTGACAATAAAGGTCAAAATTGAACATAAAGAAATAGTGAAAATAAAGTAGAAGTAACATAAGTTTTATTACAAGTAAAAAATTGTGTGCTAGTGAAACGATTACCAGCAATCAGTGTCTCACAGCAAGTATTAACAACCAGATACAACAACAAAAGAGGCAACGGAAGAACTCTCAAATGATGGACACGCCAAATATCTGACGCCACACAAAGGATCAATTATGAGGGAATCATAAATCTAGCCTGAGCAGAAAGTCACCTAATGCTCCCATTATTTATCTGTCACTTTTGGGAGCCAGATCTTAAAGTCTCTCAATGGTCATCGCTTCTTAAACCTCTCAGTCATCATCATCAAGTACCGGGCCTGCTGGCGTAGGTGATCATGTCTCTCCACAACTTCGATCTCGGCAGCTATTTATCATTTCTGTTGTTGACCTTCTGCCAAGCCATTATCTTAAGCTGGCTGTTATTTTTTCTCTTTGTTTCCCTCTATCTCTTCGTCCCTCAATTTTTCCATTTGTTACAATATATTCAGTTGTTCTCTTCTCATTACATGGCCAAAAATGATAATTGTTTCTTCCTAATATTGGAAGTTAGCTCTCTTTTTGCTTTGACCTCTCTCAGAACATTTTCATTATTCTTCTTAGCTGTCCACGAATGACATTTTCATTACATTTCTTAGATGTCCATGTCTCAACATTCTTCTGTAAAACCACATTTCTACAGACTCCAGTGATTTTCTTGCCAGTTGTCCTATTATCCATGATTCGCATCCATATGTTAAGACTGGCTCAACGTAACATTTAAGAACTCTTTTTCTTGTTTCTATTGTCAAAAATGGATTGCATAGTATCTTCTTCATTTTTTGGAAAGCTGCTTTTACCTGAGCCATTCTGCACCTCACCTCTTTTATACATTTTCCGTCTGAGGTTAACAAAGTTCCCAAATATTTAAATTCATTTACCTGTTTTAATATAATCTCTCAATAGTTCATATATTTCTATACCGTTGTTGAGTCAAGGCTAGTTTCTTGTTTGTAATTTTCTTTTCTTGTGAAATTTACTGATTCGTCCCGTCAAATCTATTGTTAATAAAAATTGAAACTTTTTTTTTTTTGTAAGAACCGATTGATCTGCTGCTGTCCAGGTAGAACCTCAGTCCTGGAAACACTTTAAACTTTTGAACTGCCTTTCATGTAAAAAACTCCCTCAGAAATCTTTGTTAGGAAATTGAACGAGCGTATTCAAGACCATTACTTATTTTCTCTGAATATTCAATTAATTTATTGCAGAATGTTCTAATCTTATAAAACTTTGCTCGGAAGGTAAAGATGTGGAATGAAATGTAACATGTGAGAGAGCGAACCATAGTGGACTACTCATTTTTATTTAAAGGGGCCAGTTTTAAATTCTTGTTGGCAGCACATTCATCAACTAAGCTAAAACGGTAACCATTTTTTTTAATGGATTCACTGTTAAAATGAATTTGAACCGATGTTCACGTTATCGAAAAGCAAAACCGCTAACACCTAAGCAGCCCAGGTCTCGCACACGGTAGAAAAGATAATTATAAGAAAGAACAAAGTAACTTCCTAATCTTAATTCACAAACACAAGTCGTTGCCGTTCTTACCAAGAACGATTTTTTCCTGTCAATCCAGCCCTGAATTGCCTCATTTAACATTCTACACGTTGCACAGATTGACCAATGAAATTTGCCTCGTCTTAGTCTCGAGCTTTGCCCTAAAAACGAGCACGTTAATTTCAAGACGTGCATTCCTACAGCGCTTGAAACATGATTCTCTGGAGTGAATTCAAGAAAACTTTAGGGGAAAAAACGTATTTTTAATACATGAAATAAGAAAGCAGAGAATAAAATGAATAGAAAACTGATCTGCTTGAAATGTGTATTTTTAGTAGTATAGTGAGAATTGTGAGGACAAAGAAGAAAACAATAAAACTTTAGAGAGCTGAAAATGGATTTAAAAAAAAAACTATATAACACTAATCAAACAAGACAACTAACATTACCGTGCATATAAAGAGGTAATTAATTACTTATTGTCGTCCCGGAGGAAAACTAGACAATTTGGAGAAGACAAAAGTGTTGACACACACACAAAACGATAACATACTGAAAGTCACTGTGGAAGATTATAAGGTAAATGAGGCAGACACATTTAAAGGGTAACGTAGACTGATTATGTCATGAGATGGGCTGTAAAATCACGTGACAATGCCCGCCATTAAGGCAAGGAGCGCAGTGACTAAACCCAAACTTTTGATGTGGAGACGGCAGAAGGTGATGATGAGTTTTGAAGAAAATAAACTTTCTTGACCAGAGTGTCCGAGGTTGCGTTGGTGACCAGGTAGTCAAGATTCAGCTCGCAGCCACGACCATTTTTTTGTTCTTTAACAAACACACCATTGGAGGTTGGCGAACTCTAATAATTATGTACCGTATATTTTTGTTTAGAGATACAGCGAAGACGATGGCGCTGGTTAGGACACGCACTGCGGGAACCGACTGAGAGTATTACACAACGTGCCCTTTTCTGGAATGTCCAATAAAAAAGGCAAAGAGAAAAGTCAAAGTATTCTTGAAGAAGACAGATGGAGATGACGGGGAAGACACAGAATGACCTTAAAAGAGTGGTAAGAAACAGGACAGCTTGAAAAGTGTTTGCTGATGACCTGTGCTCCACAGGGAGTTGAAAGTTAGAAGAAAACGAAGAAAGATTTTTGTTTGTGGAAAATATTGGTTGGGCCACCGTGCTTACGAAAATGTTATTATCTCAATGTGTTTCGTTTCCTGTGCAGAACATTTTTTTTTAATCACAGCCCATCTAAAGGGATCTCTGTCTCTAACCAGATCGTTCACTTCTGTCGTCAAATATTGTCAGTTTTTTTATTTTCTCTATTATGCCTAGAAACCATCTTCTTCTTGATCTGTCACCGTCTCATTTTCCTGGAACCACGCATTACATTAAGCAGAAAAGCGATGCCAGGGAGTCATGACCGAGGCAAGCCGCCCCATAGTCTCAAAAAGCTAAAGGGCCAAAACACTTCGTCGACGGGTCCTATTCTGATAATCAGAACGCCTCCTGCAGCGAAGCTCTTTAATTTTATTCATGGAATCGGGGCATCCCCATATCCGTTCCACCGCCCGTCCCAGCATTTCTCTAAGCGCATGAAGAGTGACTGTTCCGGTAAGGTATTGCATGTAGATACATCTGCTTTTCAAAATAGAAATCCCGGATCGATAATACCCCTTTTCCATCGTTAGACTCCTCAGCCTCAGAGCCATGCATAATTAAGTTTTTCTTTTTTATTATTGCTCTTTCAAAACCAATCCAAAATTGCTATTGATACATACATTTTCTTATATACGATAATGCCTTTAAACCAGTTCTCTTCCATGTTCATTTATTTCAATATATCTTTACTTCTCTTTTTAATTAATGATGGTATTCTGATAATTTTTCTGTTGCATTTTAGCGTGAAATGAACCAGTTTGGTTACAAGCATACTATCCGTAAATGTGGTGAACCAAGGTTAGGGTAACAAAGGTCAAGCCCATTCAGCCAATCACATGAGACGGCAGTCTCAAAACCCTTACCAATCACCATCAATGGCGTTCTTCTCGAGAATGCATGGAAAAAGGCCAAGAGGAAAACCCAGAAGAAGATGTATAGATGCAATGACAGAGACATGTAACAACAAAGGAAAATCACTAATTCAGACAGTTCGAGCAGCTCAAACACAACAAATGATATAACCTCGACACCTTTTCGGTACCAGTGAGAAAGAGAAAAAAGAAGAAAGAAGATATATGTATATATATATGTATATATATATATATATATATATATATATATATATATATATATATATTGATACTACAAATTCATAAAAACCTGTCGGAAAGATGACAGCTAAAGCTAATTCTCCGATGTTTACAGAAGGCTCATTGCATAGTGGTCGTGATCAGTGATTGTTTCTATTAGTTAATGATTCTGAGAGAACATTCGCAGGACGTGCTGTTATTAGATGGAAGTCACCCTGAATCGTCGCCTGTGCAAATCACTATGGCGTGCACAAAGGTCAACTTCACCGCAAGCATTAACAGCCACCAATTTTCGATGAAGAAAAAGAGAATTGGTAGAGCGAGGATGTATATATTATAGACTGATGAGACTAGAAATGGAAAAGTGGTCTGGTCTATTGGGAGTGCTGAGTGAGAGAAGCAGATGTATCTACAATGAAAGTTACTGGAACACTCAATCTACATACGCAGGGACAGGTAGTGGAACGGGTGTGGGGTCGCTCGACTAAAATGAAACTAATTACATGAATAGAATAGAATAGAATAGAATAGAATAGAATAGAATAGAATAGAATAGAATAGAATAGAATAGAATAGAATAGAATAGAAATGTAAGAAATAACGTAAATAACAGCCGTTTACCATCTATAGAAATCGATTTCGAGAATGCGCCAATTAGCGAGACCAACAATTTGCAACTAACAAACCAAATGGATTGCATTAAGAAAACATAACTTTCCATTACTTGCATTAAGAAAACATAACTTTCCATTACTTGTATTAAGAAATCAATAAGCGATAAAAATCTACATCTCAACTAAAGACCGGTCATAAACATCATAACAGATGAAACGTCAGCGAGTCTTCAATAAATGCCAATTTCAAGGACAAACAAATGAGACATTTAAATGATAATTGTTACGTTACTGCAATTAATAATAATTATATATACATATATTGTGCTGCAGTATTTTCTCCAAATGTATTTTAATAACAGTAACAAGCTTTTATTTGAATATTTTGAATTATATTATTGCAATAAACTTGTTTTGATTTATATTTAAATACCCTGATTTGTAATTATTTCAATTTATTGAAATTACTGCAGGCAATCTTTGTTTTACTACATTTAACGCAGAGTAGAGGTAATTAATTTTTTTTTTTAAATTCATATGGTGGCGGTCTAGCGTGTTTTACCAGCCACCCAGGGCAAGGCAAGATGTGGGTTACAGGCGTCCGGAATCACGACAAGATGGCGATAAACGCCGCTGGGAACAAGAGAGGATGTGGGTTATCATCGCCTCCGTGGCAATACAAGTTTTGCGTTCCCTTAATCTGACATTTTTTAAATTTAATTTTTTATTTTTGCGCCATTGTTTTCTTTTTAAATTTTGCTCCCTTAAAGAATGGTGTCCCCGGGGCATCCGTCGCTCGGGGCCCCGAAATATTTCGCCACTGCAAAAAAGGAAAATAGTTGTGAATGCTCAAATGATAATCAATAGGATACGTTTATGAATAATGCAAAATTGTAAAGAATATGTCAAATAAAAAAAGCAGAAATCTCAAATTCATTCTTAAATGAAGTATAAGTAGCTAAATTCTTTTATGAAGAGCAAATGTGATGTTCAAACTGCGTATAATTGGAGTCAACAACGATGGCCTAAAATCATCAAGCGCTATACATTTAAAACAAAATATGACGATCATCATTTTCAGGAGGACGTGAACTTCCGGTATATGGTGGACAGACGGCAGGAACCATTGAAGGCTATTCATGAAAAGTGTTCCTTGTTGCAGTTTCCCCATATCCCAAGTCCATGGGGAACTGGTTGGTCTCGAGGCAAAACGCCGGTCTTGAGATAGAGAGGTTGTGGATTCAAATCCCGGCTACACCGGTTGGGATTTTTATTTATGATTTCTCTCTGCGGCAACCACCCCTGGTCTCAGCAGCGAGGCCCGGCTTGAAACGTCAGTTACTCATCGACGGAAAAAAACATGAGTACCTCCGAAGTCGGAGTTATCTGCCTGTGCGGCGAGGGACCCCTGTGAACACGGCTGCCAGGGAAAAATGGATTAACACGCAAAATTCAGCTCCTAGTCTCTAGGGACTTCGTCAGAGATGAAGGCTGGCGAACACAACAACAACAAACTGCGTACATTTAAGTTACTGTGTACAATAAGATCTATTAAATATAAACTGTACCATTTAAAACAATAAAGATTTACATGGTGAAATTGTAACATACTCGTAGTTTGAACTTTGAAAAGATAAAGAAATTGTACTTAATATCGAATTGATTTGTTTTTCTTGTAATCACATTGTTTTGTAATTACATGAATAATTAATTCATAATAATAAAATAAATGCACGCTAAAATATTGAAAATACTTAACTGAAATTGAAAAATATTCCTACAATGCGCTTGGAGTGACCAAAAGGGCACAGAACAAGAATTGATGTAGTAAATGAGAGATTGGGCATCGAGTCAATTCTGAACTACATACAGAGACAACAGATGTCAAATGTTTGCTCGTAAAGAAAGAATACCATACACCTTACAAGAGATGCATTAAAAGTGGAGATGGAGGAAGGGTCCGTTGTACACACAGAGTACGACAGACTCAAATCATCCGAGAAACACTACAATACATTATTTGACAATAGTTAAAGCTTATAGTAATGGCAAGAGATAGATCTTTGTATCTCACTGGACACTCAAAATAACTTGAACTACGTCAAGACCACGAGTAGCATGACAATGGAGTTGATGGCAGTGACCAAGGCTTTCAAGTGGTTAGAGTCACAAGACTACACCCACGCATATATATATATATATATATATATATATATATATATATATATATATATATATATACTGAGTGATTCGATGAGCATGATAAAAAAAGTGGAGGGGGGCTATGTACGCATGCAATGGGTAGAGTCGTTGCAGAAATCCAAAATACGTAAGGTCACCTTTGTCTATGTCCCTGGACATGTGGGAGTATGGGGAAATGAAAGAGCGGGCAGGTTGGCTAGCTGCGCTGTCGTTGAGGACGGTCAACCGATGGATCGGGAGGACATCATCAATGCCCTCCGAGATGTGGGAAGAGCACAGGACTTCGACAAACACTGATCCACGTCACTTCATCGGATGATGGAAATTGGAGTTAAGGTGGGCACAGCCAGAAATGAGAAACTTAGTGGGCGTGTAAGAAGACTTATCAACCAACATAGAACTGGAGTCGTCAGTCGCTGGACACTGAGGGAATTGCTGAGGAGGGGATCTGAGCGCCTTTTGACATGTTCGGAGTGCAATGATGATGACCCGTAAATAACTCAATAACTTGAACACAAACACACTTAAAGTACAAATAGAAACCTGAACAAATCGTGGCGATTGCACTGTTCTAGCGTTATTTACTCTCCAGTCCTACAATTCCACCGACAGATCACAGAAACAGGATAATGCCATAAAGATAGTTTTTTGTGTGTGTTTTTTATTACATTGCTAAAGAAAAGGTAAAGTACGAGACTTGAATTGGCGTCTTAGCACACAAGTTTTCACCCATGTGCGCTCAGCCACATATCCAGAAACGTTCGGAGACTTCTGGAGAGCGTCTCTTCAAACATCGAAACTCACTATGCAAGGTGGTTATTCCTCCTCATCTTCCAGTGTGCTACCTTGGTATCCAATTCTTCCAGCGGCTGGGTCGACCGCGGGGGTATTTTTTTCCAACCACAAGTACAACCCACACTGCTTCCAGCAGGAACCGAACATGGTTGTCCGAACGTCGGTAACCCAGTCGGGTGGTTTCCCAACTAGGCTACCACGAATTTTTGCTAATTGCTATTTAATGCAAACACAGTTATGGTTATAGAAGGCCCCAATATCACTGCAAACGAATTAAAATCCAATAATTAATTTAAATTAATGCAAACACAAGGATCGGATAAGTGCGCTGTTGAGTGGAGTGGCGTTTAGCAGAATATTCTCCTAGATATTGAATATCTTATAAAAGTCGATATATATATATATATATATATATATATATATTTGAAATGTTTGTGTTTTTTTTCAGAAAAGATCATTTATGAATAATTTGGTAAATTAAAAATACGGAAAATGGGGTGGGGAGATATTTAGTGAGAGAGAAAGAGAAGTGAAAGGGCGGAGAAAAAAAGGCCAAGTGGGTGTGGGCGAAGATAAAGTGGAACGATTTAGATGGAAAGAGGATATAGAAGTGGAGAGAGATTACGGAGAAAAATCAAAGAGTGGAAGGAAAATAATGTAAAGAGATTGTGAGAGAAGGAGAAATTTGAAGTGTTTAAGAGAGTTAACATAAGCATTGATGGAAAAATAAGAGAAAAGTTTGAAAAAAAGTGGAGGCTAATGACTCTGTAAAATAGGTAGGGGAGAGAACTGATACATTGTTTAAAGATAGAAAGAAATATGGTGGATAAGAAAGGATAGACACATGTGGCAGAAATATCGAGTAGAAGATACATGTGAAGGCCGGTTAAAAGATAAGAAGTGAAGAGTAAGTAACAAACATTGAGAAAAAAAGTGCAGACAGTAAAAAATGGCGAGGAAACGTAGAAAGATAGAGAAGTGCGGGTGCTAGATACAAGAATGTAACTGTATATCAAGATGGAATATAATATAAAATCATCAACTACCGCGCCTGCTGGCGTAGGAATCATGTCTCTCCACAACTTTCGATCTCGGCAGCTATTTATCATTTCTGTTGTTGACCTTCCGCCAAGCCATTCTCTTAAGCGGTCTGTTATTTTTTCTCTTTGCTTCCCTCTATCTCTTCGCCCTTTAATTTTTCCACTAGTTACAATATATTCCAGTTGTTCTCTTCTCATTACATGGCCAAAAAATGATGATTGTTTCTTCCTAATATTGGAAATTAGCTATCTTTTTGCTTTGACCTCTCTCTCAGAAAATCTTCATTACTCTTCTTAGGTGCCCATGGTATTCTCAACATTCTTCTGTAAAACCACATTTCTACAGACTCCAGTGATTTTCTTGTCTGTTGTCCTATTGTCCATGATTCATATGTTAAGACTGGCTCTACATAACATTTAAGAACTCTTTTTCTTGTTTCTATTGTCAAAAATGTTTTGCATAGTATCTTCCTCACTTTTTGGAAAGCTGCTTTTGCCTGAGCCATCCTGCATCTCACCTCTTTTGTACATCATCCGTCTGAGATTAACAAAGTTCACAAATATTTAAATTGATTTACCTATTTTAATATTGTTCCACTTGTCTTTATTTTGCACTGAGGTGATGTCTTTTTCTTTGTTGTTACCATTATCTCTGTCTTTTTGCTATGAAGGCTGAGTCCTTTATTTTTGCTTTCTTTCACTATAATGTCCAACATTTCTTGTAACTCATTTTCACTCTTAGCGATTAAGACTGTATCATCAGCATACCTCCTTAGATATTTATATTATGACCTCCAATTGTTATTCCAGGCATACCCCTAATGGATCTTAATATAATTCCACTATAAATATTAAACAAATCTGGTGACAGCACACAACCTTGTCTAACACCCTGTTTTATTTGTTGAAACATTCTCAATTGGTTTCCAAGACTTATGGCCGCTGCTTGTTGCCAGTACATGTTCTTTATTATTCTTAGATCTTTGCTGTCTATGTTTATGCTTTCTAAAATGTTGATTATTTCTTGGTGCTTTACTTTGTCAAATGCGTTGGTGTAATCTATGAAACATAGGTATAGATCTGTTTTCAACTCTATGGCTGATTTTGTTTCGCACTCTTCGCATAATGATTCTTAGTAATATCTTAGTCATATGACTCATAAGGTTTATTGTACAATGATCATCGCATTCAATCGCACCCGATGTCTTTGGTAGGGCTATGAGTATTGATTGGAGCATGTCGTCTGGTATATCCGCTGTTGTAGATATAATTCAATATTTTTGTTAATATTTCTATTCCAAAATCACCCATGGCTTCGATCTCTTCTTTAGTTATATTATCTGGTCCAGGAGCTTTGCCTGCTTTCACATATTGCCAAGGCATCTTCCACTTCTTCACTGAGTATTTCTGGTCCTTCTCCATTATCCTTTATATTTACTTCCGTTCGTACATCATTATAAAGATCTTTAATGTATTCTGTCCATCGCTCCCTAATGTTTTCTTGATCAATCAACAGTTCTCCTTCCTTCGATCTTAGACATCCAGTTTTTGATTGCGTTTTTCTTCCTGTTAATTCCTCAATTTGTTTGTATATAGTTTTAGCATCTCCTTTTTGTTGCATTTCAATCTCTTTGCATCTCTCTTTTAGCCAAGCTTCTTTTGCTTAATTGCATTTTACTACAATTTCTTTATTTAATCTCTTATACTCATCTTTATTGTATTTATTTCTTCTTCTTCTATCCATTAGCTGCAAAATGTCATCTGTCATCCATTTCTTTCTTGAATTTGTGTTCTTGCCCAGTAAATAAGTTTATCACCTATTTCATTCCTCTCGCCTAAGCCATAATGACCAACTCCTTCCTCAACTCTTTCCTTTCCTACTTTTGCGTTAAAATCCCCTAGAACTATGGTGTTTTCATGTGGTTTGCATTTATGAACTGCCTCATTTAACTCGTTGTAAAATTTATCAATTGTTTCCTCTAGACTGTCTGCTGTTGGTGCATAAGCTTGTACAAGATTTATGTTTATTGGCTTTCCATTCAATTTCACTAAAAGGACTCTGTCAGATATTGGGTAAAAGCCTTTCACTGTTCTTGACCTTTCTGCATCCAAGATGACACCTACTCCTCTTTGGTGTTCAGTACCTCCAGAATAGATTATTTTATGTTTATCAGAATACTTCTCCCCTGATCCGGTGTATCTCATTTCGCAAAGTCCCAGTAAGTGTAAACCCAATCTTTTTTTTTTCTTGTATGATGTTTTCTAGTTTACCCTTCTGCATGAGTGTTCACACATTCCAAGAACCTATCTTTAGACTTTGTTTTATCTTTATTTTGCTTTCAGTAGCTTGATGACGATCGGGTATCACCTGTAGCACATGATGTCCCCTACCGAACGAGGGTTTTCTATTGGAATCCCCCTTAACGTTGTTGTCGTTATTTCTATTGTTGTGGAGATTCATGATTGTACAAAGAAGTTACGAAGGTGGTTTTCTGTTGTCTTCCGTCTGTTTATTTACGGTTGGCTCCGCTAGCCTTTGACTAAAAAGCCTCACTCACAAGACAGTGGGGTTGTTTTACTTCGGGGTACCCTCCCTTAGCCTTTTACTCTCCCGAGCTTACCTGCATGGCAGCAGGGCAGCCACAGGTTGTACTGTTTACTGCATACAGTAGCAGGTAAAATTACCCGACTTGACAAAATAGAAAATATATAAATATAAAATAGAGAAGAAGAAAGAACAATTAAAGTTAAATAATAGACAAAGAAATAAAACAAATCAGGAAGTATGGCAGCACCCACAATCTTTAAAAGGAAACTGTTTTTATGGAACAGAAGCCATGAAACTTATAGCGAACTTTATCAGACAATACGCAATCGCATTGTAATTGAATAATTAATGATCGCAGAGTCTGAAGAACATAGAGCGAGCAGTGAGAGAATAGGCGCAAGACAAAAAAAATCGGAAGAGAGGTATCATCTCCTGATAAAGTTCAAAATAAAGAAACAGGAAGATCTACAAACAGAAATCCGGGATTAATTCCGAGAACTACAGACAACCACACACAAACCCGATCTCTTCAAGGACCACGCAATGGAAGCCGTGTCTGGGCGGATATTGAAAATAGCAATACGATAATCATTATTCTATTTCTTCTCGGAGAGACAGTAATCGTGTTATCGGTAATGCGATTGAGAATAACCACCGGTTACTGAAAGTAAGGGAGAATAGCATTGTTGTATCATACTGGTGTAATAAAACAATACTGTTTAAGATCCTTGAGACCTTTATTTCGTTCTTTGCTATATAGATATATTAAATTGACCAAACGAACTTGCAAAGTAAAAGAAAGTAATGCCAATTAGGTTAAGCCAAGTTTGTATTGTTCGCCCACGCCAGCGTCACACCTCTAGTGATGTCTCAAGGTTATGAGTTTTTTTTCCTAAATATTGCTTCTTCTCAGAGACGCGTGCTCTATGTTCCTGGCCATGCAGGCAGATATTCTTAGGCTTCAGATGTTCCCTCACTTATTTTTTTTATCGTCGCGATTTTTTTACGTTTTTGAGCGGTTTTACTTCTATCAACGTTACCCTTGCATAGGAAATTTTGTGCTCACTCTTTATTTTATTTTTAACTACCAAGGGTTCTTTAACGTGCGCAGAATGCACACGGAACCTCATGGTATTTTTTTTCGCCGGTTTCTGTGATGACTAGACATCAGATCCTACCACCAGAGATTGGATCAGGGTAAAGCCACGAAGAAACCACGGATTTGAAGTGAAAGATTCCAACCACCTCAGGCGGGATTCAGACCCAGGGCCTTCTTGTTCAGATGCGGACGTCTTCAGGTACTGCTGGCGTAGGTGGTAATTTTCTGCTAAACTTTCTGTATCTGTAGATGTTTATCAAATTATGTTGCTGACTTCCTACCAAATCACTTTATAAACTGTATTGTATATTTTCTCTTGGCTTTCTCTATCTCTTCTACCCCACGATTATTTCCGTTGTCAAAATAAAACTAATTGTTCCTTTGTCACAACATGGCCTAATTAGTATTATTTTATTTCTCTCCAATGTTGGAAATAAGCCGCCATTTTGTTTTGACCTCTTTTAGAACTTTTTCAGTACATTTTTTTTTCAAGATGACCATGCTATTCTCAACATGCTCATGTAGAAGAACTACATTCCTGTGGCCACCAACGATTTTCTGGGAGATAATAAATAGGATCTTGATCAGTTTTGGTTTTCTTATCCTAATCCAGCAGTCCTGACCGCTTTCAATTCATGATATGATTGACATCTTCAGCCTTGTGTTCAATATATCCATCATTGATTGTGGAAATCCCTCAATGGGCAGATTCATCAATAACCAAGCTATTAATGTTGGAAGGAGTTCTCTGTCTAACCAAATTACGAGAGATTGTCCGTTATTGAGCTTGAAAGAAACGAAATAACTTCGGACAAAACCCCTTGACATCATATTAACCAACAAGTCAAGTTAAAACAGGAGAGAGAAAATACTGAAATCAGTAATTGTAGTTTTTACTGCAATGTTGAGGTGCGCGTGGCCGTGCGGCTAAAACCACTGTTCCGCTGGCTAAAAAGCCAGCGAGCCAGCGTACAGTGTTCAAAGCCCGCGGTAGACAGAAAGGATTTTTTCTATCCGGGGTGAAATAAAAATCCTGAATCTCACATGTCGTGGCGACTGCTTTGACCAAGCGGCCTTTATCCCTCGGGTTCTATCATTGCCCCTCGAAATACACCAGCAATGGTACTATGCGTCGTAAAGATAGTTTTTTTTTTTACTGCAATTTTTAAAATGGCAGTTTCGGTCACTTATAACCTAGTAAACAATGGGTAATATTAATATGATGTTCAACTGATCGTGTATCATTTAGAAGAAGACAAGAATGCTAAAGCTTATCAACCATAAATAAGTTTTTAAAATAAACTGATACATTTTAAAGACGAGCAATAAATTAGTTTAACAACAGACATATCTGATTTCTAATATTGAATACAATGTATGCAACATAACACAATTTATTGACACATCTTGAAGAACAAAAATAAATTTGTTCAAATAATAAAATTCGCTGCTGCATAATATTGAAAATAATGTATGCAACATAACAAAAAATAATTGATACAGTTTAAAGAATACAAATGAATTACTTCAAATAATAAACATTCCACAGATAAAATGGTTTGGCAACGTGACAAGGCAGAGAGATCAAAATCCAACACAACGAGCCTGCAGCAAATGTTGTGAGAACACCAGACCCAAGGGTCGACCACAAAAAAGATGGGTCGATGGAATATTAGAAGAACTAGGAAACATAACAGCAGCAGAGGCGAACAGAAGAGCAAAAGACCGCAAATTATATCTCCCCTCGACGCTGAAAGGCAGATGAGAAAAGAAAGAGGAAGAATAAACATTTCTTGACTCTTCACACTGAATACAGTACATGCATAAGATATTTTTTTTAAATGTATTGTCCTGCACAGTCACTTGGTCTGTTTATAAGGCTGGCTGAAACAATATTGGACGGGACAATAGGAGTAAAGAAAAGTATAGCACGGAAAGAAAAAAAGTGAGACGATAGTAATATAAACACTCACAAACCTTAGTTTTGCTTATTTCAAAACATCAAGGAAAGAGTTGGAGACAGCTTGCTACAGACTTCCGTGCCCTAACAAATTTCTGACAATTAAGTTATCAGACGCACTGAAAGAGAGGGGGAGAAATAGACAACGTAGTACAGTAGCAAAACAAAAAAATTGATGTTATGATAATTCAAATGTTTTGCGAAAACATGTAACCAACAATACAAATAAATTACACATTCTAAAATAATAATTCGAGACGAAGAGGGAGAGTGAGAGAGTGAGTGAGACCTTCCTCTAGAAATATACAGGGATAAATAAACCATTATCCCATACAAAATAACACAATTACAATAAATATATAGTATAAATCACTAGTCAATTTAATTCATTTTTCATTCTATAAACATAATTGACTGTTAGTTGTGGTGCCACATAGGTGATAAAACTATTGCCTCTGTCATGTATGTGTCCCATAAGTATTTGAGGCACAAAATTAGGCCCTGCGTTAAAACTAATTGCGAATTACCAGATCAAAACACTTATTGCATTGCCAAAATTGAATTAGAGCGTTGTTGTTGACTTTTCCTGATTACGTACCCGCAAAATGCAGTCAATAAATAAGGGAAACTCACTCTTCGTTTTTTTTTTTTTTGCATTTTTTGTTTGATTTATGATAGTTGGTATATATATATATCGTGTGTACATATATATATATATATATATATATAGTTATATATGAGTACACTCATATGTGTATATATTTATAATAGTTGGTGTATATATATATATATATATATATATATATATATATATATATATATACGCACATATGTGTGTGTATACACGTATTGTATTGCTGCTTAAGTATGTAAAACATAGAGATTCAATTAGGCAGCTGAAAGAACGAGCCACCATTTACGGTGGAGGAAGCATTAACAATTATGGAGAAACAAAAAAAGCAATATAAAAGGGTGAGTGAAACTGAAAATAAACTAAAGGTAGTTAGTTTATTTAATTTTTAACAAAAAGAGCTCCTTTTGTCAATCATCGTCATCTTCACCGAGTGTCATCTCCGCAACGAATGTTGGCTACCATGGAGCTACAATGGATCGCCATTCTGCGCTGTCATTTGCTTTGATGGTGCAGGTTGTCCTAGATCACTTGTCCATCTTTTGATGTTACTCGTCTATGTTAGTCTATACTTGCATCTGCCTCTTTTACCTTGTATTTTCCCCTTCAAGATTACTTTTAGTAGGCTTTTGTGTCTTTTAACATGGCCCAAAAATCGCATTTGTCTTGTTTGAATTATGAACATTAGTTCTCTTTTCATTTTTAGTTGTTTTAAGACTTCATCGTTTATTTTATTTTCTTTCCATCCATTTCTACCTATTCTTCTATATATCCATATTTCAAAGGCTTCAATTTTCTGTTTTGTTTTCTTGTCTAATGTCAATTTCAATACAGACGCCAATTTGTCCTTGAAAGAACAGTAAGAAAAAAAAAAACGATTTCTAGAAAGCGAAGAAGGGCGTGAATTACAAGACATTTTTATAAAGGATCAGGCACTTCCTTGGACAATTACAGGTGTAGGTCATACCCTGACAACGGGAAACACTCGATATGACAGCCAAAAGATAAATCAAATTCCGTAAAGAGATAAAATTGTGGTCAGAGATCGAGAGGGAGCGAAATTGTATATACGACTTTTTTGTGTGTGCTACGTCATCATAATTCTTCTTCTTCTACCTTTTTAGCTCCCAGTGGAGCATAGGTCTTCAACAAACACTTTCCAAGTCGTTCTGTTTTTTGCCATTCTTTTAAGATCATTCCATGTCTTCCCCACCATCTTCATCTCTGCTTCTATCTGTCTTCTCCAAGAATTCATTGGTCTTCATCTTTGTCTTTTTCCCCCGGGGATTCCAAAAAGGGCCTATTGTGTAATACTCTCAGTTGGCTTCCGTAGTGTGTGTCCTATCCAGCGCCATCGTCTTCGCTGTATCTCTTTATCCACTGGTGTTTGACTGGTACATTTCCATAATTCTATGTTAGTGATTTTGTCCTGCACGTCATCACAATGGTTCATCGTATACCCCTAGACACTAGACCGGCCGTATGCTAATCTTACGGTCGGTTGTTTGATGTGCGACGGGGATAATCTGACGACTAACTGTGTGTCTATATGTTCGGAATTGGAGTCAACAATGATGGCCTAACATCATCAAGCGTTCTAAATTTTTTAAAATATGACGATCATCATTTTCAAGAGGACGTGAACTCCCGGTATATGGTAGATAGGCGGCGGGAATAATTGAAGGCTATGCATGAAAAGTGTTCCTTGTTGCAGTTTCCTCATATTCCAAGTCCGGCTTGTTGCAGGAGCTACTGAGTTAAGTGCTCTGTGTACACCGTGAGCTGTGTGTCTCATCCGTTTTGATCATGTTTCGATATTCCAATTGTTTACGATGAATGATGATATCGTGTGACAGGGAACAGTTGGCTGTGTTCACTTTCTGCGCGGTTTCGCCTTGTGTCTTTTGGCATGTGCTGGGACTGCTATGATGGGGACTACAGTTACCTTTCTTTGTTTGAGAGATGAGATTCGGATGATTACGCTGGCACGGGCGGTTGAGCAATTATGGATTTTAATTCGTTTGCAGTGACACCGGGGCCTTCCATAACCAAATAACCAAATAGATAAATCAAAAGAGAAAACAAAAAGTCTACCACTCGGAAGGCTACTTGATAATGATTATAACGATAAATATGTTAATGTCAAGTGAATTTCTCTGAACATTATTGTTTTGTATAAAGGTAAAGTACAAGGCTTGAATTTGCGCCTTAGCACGTGAGTTTTCGCCCATATGTGCTCGGCCGCCTATCCAGAAGTGTTCGGATGCTTCTGGATAGTGTCGCATTAAGAATCAAAACTCACGATGCGGGGCGGCATTCCTCACCTTCCCAGAGTACTACCCTCGCACCCATTTCTGCCAGCGGCTGGGTCGACCGCCGGGAGTACTTTTTTCCAATAACTAGTACAATTCACACTGCTTCCAGCGGGAATCCAAAACGAGTTGTCCGAACATCGGTAGCCCAGTCGGGTGGTTTTCCCAACTAGGCTACCGAGGTCCCTCTCCCCCCCACCCCCGCCCCTTTTTTGTATAAACGTTTCAGCATAGCTAGCGATGGTATCAATATAATTAATAAATGCCGTATACATTATACAAGATAAACAGAATAAAAATAATTGGGTGATCTTAAACGACGTTGGGAGACATGTGCTGCTGCTATAGATCTGGAGGATGCATACAACAGGGTACCATTTGAATATCTCATGCATATGCTCCTCAAACTGGCTGTGCACCCCTTCCTCATTAGATGGATCGCCGCGGCACTGTTTCAGAGGAAGGTGATACTCAGATGTGGAAGTTGATCTTCCGATCCAATATCCATTTGTCCAGGGCTGCCACAAGGCTCACCATTGTCACCAGTTCTATTTAACGTGTACACAATAATGATCACGGAACAACAGCTGGTTGGGAGGGGAAGAACTATGACTTTTGCTGATGATATTCTGGTATATCGACAGGGAAGAGACAGACGGGGAATCGCCTCCACAATGCAAGATGAACTCGATCGCATTTCTTCCTGGTGTGGGGTTTCAGGTGCCTTAGTTAATCCTAATAAAGCATCAGTTTCATGGTTCTCCCTTAACAATCATATCGTTAATACGACCACACCGACAGTACGAATGGGAGCTGATGAGGTGACCAGGGACAAGTTGATGACATACCTCGTAGTTAAGTTTGATCGCAGCCTGTGTTTTCGGGACCACGTCGACCATGTGATAACAAAATCTCGCAAAGGATTAGCCGCCTTGAAGGTCATGTCCGCTGCCAACATCGAGCAGAGGCTATTTACTCTTCTGTTCCAGGGATTAATCCTCGCACCAATCGAGTATGCCCTGGCAATTCTTACTGTCAGTACGACTCAAATTGATAGGCTGGAGAAAATACAAAATGAAGCCATGCGCATTATCCTAGGATGTATGAGGGACACTCCCTGTGTAGCAATGAGCTATCTTCTTGACTTTCCAACCATGGATGACAGAATCAAGATCTGGAGAGCACGAGCATACCTGAAGATTAGTACAAATACAGAGCATCCATTGCACCACGTGCTCAAAACAGTGAAAGGTGCCAGGCTAAAAGGAGGCAAATCATGGGTGGGTCGAGCAGAAGATGTCATCAAACAGGTCTGTGGTCTTACCAATATCAGCGTTGGTGAGGAGTGGATACCAGTGCTTACGTCATTCAAGGGGACTTTCTCATGTATTGTCACACTCAACAGGAAAAGTAGGGAACAGAACCCGGTCGTGGTTAATGCCGAGGTCAACGGCCTCATCTGCGATAACACCGATGATAAAAATGCAGTCATTTATACAGACGGATCTGTAATACGACACCAAAGAAGTGCATGGGCATTTACAGCACGCTCGGCAGGCAGAATAGTCAAGGAAGACAGTGGTGCATACGTCATGACCACGAGTAGCATTACAATGGAGGCAATGGCAGTGACCAAAGCATTCAAATGGTTAGAGTCACAAGACTACACCCACGCATGTATACTGAGTGGTTCGATGAGCATGATTAAAAAAGTTGAGGCGGGCTCTGTACGCATGTAATGGGTAGAGTCGTTGCAGAAACCCAAAATACGTAAGGTCACCTTTGTCTATGTCTCCTGGACATGTGGGAGTACGAGGAAATGAAAGAGCGGACAGGTTGGCTAGCTGCGCAGTCGTTGAGGACGGGCAACCAATGGCTCGGGGGGGGGGGGAACATCATCAATGCCCTCCGAGATGTGGGAAGAGCACAGGACTTCGACAAACACAGATCCACGTCACTTCTTCGGATAATGGAAATGCGAGTTAAGGTGGGCACAGCCAGAAATGAGAAACTTAGTGACCGTGTAAGAAGACTTATCAACCAACATAGAACTGGAGTCGTCAGTCGCTGGACACAGAGGGAATCGCTGAGGAGGGGATCTGAGCACCTATGGACATGTTCGAAGTGCAATGATGATGACCCGCAAATAACGCAATAACTCAAACGACGTAATCCTAGAGACGATAATTATGGAGGAGATGATTCCGGAAAAACGAGAGAAAGGAAGACCTAGAAAAAGCTGAATATCAGAGATCTGGGATTGACGGTTACAGAACCTGGATATCTCGCGCAGGAGAGAGAAAGTTTTGGAGCAGCTGTCGTGAGAGCCAAGTTGCGAAATATATGAGGCTAAGTTGCTCTTTTTCATTGAAAATAAAAACAATCTTTTATGAATTTTATGGATATGGTAAAAAAATAATGTAAAATACCCCCGTGACGACAAGTGGCGTATAGGGAAAATGGTGTTAGTGACCATACATTTTACAGGCCATCGGCACATGATTTTTGGGGTAATGTGGTCGGTATTACGCCCGTGCCGCTTTACTTTCCCATAAAAAAATCCGGTACCCATTAAAGGGGAGCCGCGATAGCTTAGTGGTTAGTGAACTGGACTACAAAGGAAAAGAGGTACGGTTCGATCCCAACTGACAGCTCCCAGGTTCACCCAGCCTTTAATGGGTACCGGATTTTTTTTCTGGGAAAGTAAAACTGCATGGGCGTAATATCGACCACATTAACCCAAAAATGATGTGCCGAAGGTCTGTAAAATTTATGGTCACTAACACCATAATCCCTATACGCCACTTGGCATGACGGGGGCACTTTACTTTTTTTTTTAACCCATTAAAGGCTGGGGGAACCGGAAGCTGTCGGTTGGGATCGAACCACACCTCTTGTCCTTTGTAGTCCAGTTCACTAACCACTGTGCTATTGCGCCTCCCTTTATTGATATGTAGAGCCATCATAAAGAACTCGATCAGTGTCTGTTTTTTCATCGGGATCTCTCGCAAGGGACAAGTGCGCATGTGACAAGTTAAAGAAAGTACGTTGCACCGTCGACACCGATATCTCTGAGCCTGTCCGCTGAGACGTTTTCCCCGAAAATACCCTAATACTTGTGACATCTCGAGCTATAGACGACTGACCTCATTTTACATAAAACCATTCCTGCTCGCAATGCTTGAAACGTCACAACTACTGTTTGACCGCCCTCAGCGGGCAGGCTCTGAGTTGTGTTATTGAGTTATTGAGTTTTTTCCGGGTCACCATCATTGCACTCCGAACATGTCCATAGGTGCTCAGATCCCCTCCTCAGCAAGTCCCACAGTGTCCAGCGACTGACGACTCCAGTCCTGTGTTGGTTGATTAGTCTTCTTACACGCCCACTAAGTTTCTCATTTATGGCTGTGCCCATCTTAACTCCCATCTCTATCATCCGAAGAAGTGGCGTGGATTTGTGTTTGTCGAAGTCCTGTGCTCTTCCCACATCTCGGAGGGCATTGATGATGTAAGCTCAGAGATAACGATGGCGACGGCTGCATCAGCTCAATGATTGTAGTAAAAGGTAGTCTTTAACGCCAAAACAGCGGCGTAAAGCATTTTCTTTATAGTTTGAAACTACCAATGACACTTTTACCAGCTTCACTCAAACAAAGAACGCTATCATTCCCCTTAGTTATTCACTTTCACCAATCTTGAAAGCAGCAGTTAACAGAAAAAAAAATGTTTACGTCGCATTGAGGTTGAAGAGTACCTGAGTACCTGAGATTAAGGCAAAGAAATGCAAGTGAATGCATAAAAATGCGAAGCTGCAGTAAAGCTGAATGCGAGGAAAAATAGAAAAAAAAAACAAAAAATGGTATGTTAGAAGCTTTACGTGATTAGTAGACGACACAGATTCGAACGACGTTTCGGCTCAATAGGCCTTCAGCAGGAACAAACAAACAACATACACACACAGATATGTGAATAAATAAAACTAATCCTACATAGCTAACTAGTAATGAAACATCAAAAACAAAATAATCGAAATATGTTGACTTCCCTGTGTATCGTGGACTGTGGTCAGGCTAGGAAAAGGAATTATTCACGGGTGTAGCTGTAATTTATACCCTGTGGTCAGAAGTGAAGGGTTCTAAAAATACACGAGTGGGGGAACGCTATCTAGGTACGTCGACTACAAAGGCACAGGCAATATCTGAAAGTATCTAAGGGCCCATAAATACATGTATACACACACACAGATGCGTGTATACATATGTACACGTGCAAGAAGACGTGCACATACTAATACATATAAACATACACATACATATACACACACATACATGTGTATGCATACAAGCAAGAGCACATATACATGCATGTATATGCGTATACATATATATACCAATACCCGTGCCTATGAACACATACATGCATGTGCACGTCCATACGGGGACAATCATATGTGTGGAAGGGTTCACACCGGGGTCAGTGTGCAAACTCGAAGGAGAACGAATAGAATAGTGGAATTACAGGTACTCAAAAGGCGGAAAGAGTGGGATGTATGAGAGTGGGGTGCAATAAAAACATATGAGGGGTAAGTAGCGCAGAAAAAAGATATATAGGAGAACACCGAAGTGCCTCAACGGGGACTAGTGGAGAAGAACTAAGAATAGCGTGGCATAGTAGATAGACTAAAGAGCCACAACATGGGTGGTAGAGAGGGCTATGCAAGAGGGAAGGAGCAGCCGAAAGGAAACTATGTGTATGAGTGTGATACATTCATGCCTCGTGGGGTCAGCGAACCATACTGGACTATGAGGCGATTTTCCAAAGTATACCTGCTGCGGTCGCCAGAGTGACAGAGGACAATACCAGTGACACGGATGTCGTCTTTGCCCTTGTGATCTGGGGAGTTGAAATGGGAAGACACTGGAGTGCCAGTATTCTGTTGGACATCACGTAGATGTTCACAAAATCTTTCCGCTAATCTTCTACCAGACTCGCCAATATAGGTCATGTGGCATCGTTGGCATATAATGGCATAAATGATGTTGCGGGACCCACATGTGAAGCCATGCTTGATCTCGAACCGTCCATTGGGGAATAAGACCGAGTCAGTAGGGAGCACATAGGCACAGTTACGACCACAAGGGGCCGTACCGAAGTGTTGAGGGTAGGAGCGAGGGAGATGGCTCCTAACCAGAATGTCACCCAAATTCCTGTCGCGCTTGAAAGCGATCATCGGGGGATCACTAAAAAGTAGACGGGTAGTGGGATCAGAGAGGAGAATGGAACGGTAGCGGTTGAGTATCCTCACAGCAGCTAAGTTGTGAGGATGATATGTGAGGGTGAGTATAGTTCTCTCAGAGGGAGGGGGGGGGGTCGGAAGGAGTGAGTGCCTCGGGACGGGAGATAAGGAGGACCCGCTGGAGGGCAGACTGGAGGATCGAGTCTGGATAAAGCCGGCGGCTGAAGAAACCTAACATGAGGTGAGCCTGTCGGAGGAAATCTTGGTCATCCTGGCAGATGCGACGGAGACGCAATAACTGAGAGAACGGAATAGAATCACGACAAGAAGGTGAATGGGATGAAGTATAGAGTAGGTAGCAGTGGGCATCTGTAGGTTTATAGAAAACCGAGGTGTGGAGGCCAGAAGCACCCAAAGAAACAATAAGATCTAGGAAGGTGACAGAGGAAGTGGATATACAAGATGTGATCTTGATAGCTTTGTGATAGCTACCAATATAGTCGATAAACCCACTCGTGTATTTTTAGAACCCTTCACCTCTGACCACAGGGTATAAATTACAGCTACACCCGTGAATAATTCCTTATCCTAGCCTGACCACAGTCCACGATACACAGGGAAGTCAACATATTTCGATTATTTTGTTTTTGATGTTTCATTACTAGTTAGCTATGTAGGATTAGTTTTATTTATTCACATATCTGTGTGTGTATGTTGTTTGTTTGTTCCTGCTGAAGCCTATTGAGCCGAAACGTCGTTCGAATCTGTGTCGTCTACTAATCACGTAAAGCTTCTAACATACCATTTTTTGTTTTTTTTTTCTATTTTACCTGAGATTACAGCTTTAGCATCATCGTCACTACTCCAAATGTTGACGCTTGACTCTTCAACTACGAAATGTTCTCTCTAGCTTTGATTCAGATAAAAGATTTGAAATGACTACTAGCCAGCAAATATTGTCAATTGTGTGTCATGGTAAAACTAATGATGTTCATAATTGACACATCGTTAAGTTTGATCAGATAAAAGAGTTGTACAAGCATGAAAATACGGTCAATGGGGCATAATGCTAACACTCCAGTAGTTGAAGTGTTAACAATAAGCAGCAATCGTCACAAAGAACAATTTTGTTTGAATTTGTTGCTCATAAGAGAGCAGCTTCTAAACTTGACGAGTTCCGACACTATCACGAATAGCAAGTGCTCAAGACAAAGGAACAATTTATTTTTTTTGTTGAAAGCAAATTGAGTTATGGTACCTGGCACTAAAACTGTGTGCTGCAGTAAACTTCAGGTGGGTTTCTTCTTCACCTTCTTTCCTTCCTCATTTGCCTTCCAGCGTCGAGGGAGATATAATTTACGGTTTTTTACTGTTATGTTCGCCGCTGCTACTGTTATGTTTCCTAGTGTTACTAATACTTCATTAATCCATCTTGTTCGTGGTCGGCCCCTCTGTGTTCTCACAACGCTTATCGAAGGCTCGCTATGTTGTGTTTCGGTCACTCTGCCTTGTCACGTGGTCAAACCATTTTATCTGTTGTTTCTTTATATATTATACGTTGGGAAAAAATTCCTAGTTTTTTTTCTAATTATTTGCTAATCTTATCTCTCAGGCAGTTTACTGTCATTCGTCTAACATATTTCATCTCAGTAGAGGTTTTTTTGGTGGATTTAGTTAATAAAAATAATATATATATTTAATATGTAACATTTGTTACCAAACACTTTAAAATAAATTCTAAAAAATAATACTAATGGGACCAACTGCACACTGTGCCTTTTTTTATATTTTTCTGTACAAAGGAAACATAAAGTGTCCTGTTTGATATATTCTGTAAAACCACATTTCTACAGACTCCAGTGATTTTCTTGTCGGTTGTCCTATTGTCCATGATTCTCATCCATATATTAAGACTGGCTTTACGTAACATTTAAGA
Organism: Megaustenia siamemsis; assembly: GCA_032433765.1. Lineage (NCBI taxonomy): Eukaryota > Metazoa > Mollusca > Gastropoda > Stylommatophora > Ariophantidae > Megaustenia > Megaustenia siamemsis. The sequence continues at coordinate 74,361,724 of JAVIAB010000125.1, read as the reverse complement.
ACTCTTTTTCTTGTTTCTATTGTCAAAAATGGAATGGATAGTATCTTCCTCATTTTTTGGAAAGCTGCTTTTTCCTGAGCCATAAAGGTAAAGGTAAAGTACGAGACTTGAACCGGCGTCTTAGCACGCGAGTTTACACCCATATGTGCTCGGCCGCCTATCCAGAAATGTTCGGATATTTCTGTATAGTGTAGCCTCAAGCATCGAAACTCAGATGCGAAGCGACATTCCTCACCTTCCCAGGATAATATACCCTGGTACCCATTTCTGCCAACGGCTGGGTCGACCGTGGGAGTATTTTTTTTTTCCAACCACGAGTACAATTCACACTGCTCCCAGCGGGAATCGAACACGGGTTGTCCGAACGTCGGTAGTCCAGTCGGGTGGTTTTCCCAAAACCTGAGCCATTCTGCATCTTACCTCTTTTGTACATCTTCCGTCTGAGGTTAACAAAGTTCCCAAATATTTAAATTCATTTACCTGTTTTAATATTGTTCCACTTGTCTTTATTTTGCAATGAGGTGATATCTTTTTCTTTGTTGTTACCATTACCTCTGTCTTTTTGCTATTATTACTGAGTCCTTTATTTTTGCTTCTTTCACTATAATGTCCAACATTTCTTGTAACTTATTTTCACTCTTAGCGATTAAGACTGTATCATCAGCATACCTTAGATTCTTTATGTTATGACCTCCAATTGTTATTCCAGGCATGCCCCTTATGGATCTTAAAATAATCTCACTATAAATATTAAACAAATCTGGTGACAGCACACAACCTTGTCTAACACCCTGTTTTATTTGTTGAAACATTCCCAATTGTTTTCCAGTTCTTATGGCCGCTGTTTGTTGTCAGTACATGTTCTTTTTTATTCTTAGATCTTTGCTGTCTACGTTTATGCTTTCTAAAATGTTGATTATTTCTTGGTGCTTTACTTTGTCAAATGCGTTGGTGTAATCTATGAAACATAGGTATAGATCTGTTTTCACCTCTACGGCTCTTTCTACTAAAGATCTTATGATATAAATGGTATTGCTTGTTCCTTTACTTCTAACAAAACCACACTGTTCATCGCTAATTTCTGGACTGATTTTGTTTCGCACTCTTCGCATGATGATTCTTAGTAATATCTTAGTCATATGACTCACAAGGCTTATTGTGCGATGATCATCGCATTCAATCGCACCGAATTTCTTTGGTAGGGCTATGAATATTGATTTGAGCATGTTGTCTGGTATATATCCGCTGTTGTAGATATCATTCAATATTTTTGTTATTATTTCTATTCCAAAATCACCCATCGCTTTAATCTCTTCTTTAGTTATATTTATCTGGTCCAGGAGCTTTGCCTGCTTTCATATTGCGCAAGGCATCTTCTACTCTTCTCTGAGTATTTCTGGTCCTTCTCCATTATCCTTAATATTTACTTCCGTTCATTCATCATTATAAAGATCTGTAATGTATTCTGTCCATCGTTCCCTTATGTTTTCTTGATCAATCAACAGTTCTCCTTCCTTTGATCTTAGACATCCAGCTTTTGATTGCGTTTTTCTTCCTGTTAATTCCTCAGTTTGTTTGTATATGGTTTTAGCATCTCCTTTTTGTTGCATTTCAATCTCTTTGCATCTCTCTTTTAGCCAAGCTTCTTTTGCTTAATTGCATTTTACTACAGTTTCTTTATTTAGTCTCTTATACTCATCTTTATTTTCTTTATTTCTTCTTCTTGTATCTATTAGCTGCGAAATGTCATGTGTCATCCATTTCTTTCATGAATTTGTCCTTACTGGTGGTATGAACTCTTTTGATGTTCTTTCCATTGATTCTTTTAGCATTTCCCACTGTTCATAAATGCTTTGTATCTTCTGTATTGCATTGTACTGGTTCTGAATTGTGATTTTATATTTGTCTTGCAGCTTCTTGTCTGATTTTAGTAAATCTAAATTTAACTTGATGTTAACTGAGGCTCGTTTTGTTGTTTTTAATTTTACTCTAAGCTTTCCCACAACTGGTACATGATCACTATTGCAATCTGCCCCTGGTCTAATTTTCACACACACCAGTTTCTAAATCTATATTGCTTATATAGTTATTATATAATCAATTTGATTACGTGCGTTGTCCCCTGAGCTTTTCCATGTCCACAGACGTCTTGGATGTTGCTTAAACCGGGTGTTTCCTATCATGTTGTGTATTCTTGCCCAGACAATAAGTTTCTCACCTCTTTCATTCCTCTCGTCTAAGCCATAATGACCAACTACTTCCTCAACTCTTTCCTTTCCTACTTTTGCGTTAAAATCTCTTAGAACTATGATGTTTTCATGTGGTTTGCAACAATAATACATGATAAACATTACATAACACAATAACACATAATAATACATAATATACAAAACATAACAATAAACAATAAAATAGTGATATATGAAACATAATAAACAGTGATATATGAAACACATAATATACAGTGATATGTGAAACATATAATAACAGTGATATATGAAACACATAATATACAGTGATATATGAAACACATAATTCCCAAGAGACGTTAAGCATTAAACTTTATCGTATTTGATTACTACATTTGAATCTAACACGTAAAAGCTGGGAATAGTAATCTACCTCGATATATTTACCTTTTTCAGCATAGCTGGTCAAGTATTCTTTAAAGTTAGCCCCGGCTGGCTTGAAAGCGCCATTAAGGGATTGAACACACGTTCACATGACCGCCATGACAGTACTCTAACCACTGCACTATAGACGCATGCACAGCTTTGGAGATTCATAATTTTCAAAACTTTACATCAGAATCACATGACAATAAATGACAGAATCACGTGATAACAAATAGCACATTGGGAGAGCTAGAATAAGAGAATTATGTTCCCCTTGACATCCGAAGATTAATAGGCGAAGGTGAAGAAGATGAAGAGACCACCCAAGGCGTTTATTGCAACATTTTTATAATTTATCAGCTTTGATTTAAATAAATATTAGTTTTATTTTAAATATTACTTGAAAATTGATGCAGCTTCACGTATTACAATTATACATTATTCTGTAAATGCAATCCTGAAATATATTATCCCTTAGGAAGGTCTCGTAGCCGTAAAGATTTTTACAATAAATCATTGCGCCTTTTAATCCATGTAAATTTATTGTTGAACCTGTTTATAATTTTGTTTCTTTACTGCAGCTCCCATGACTTGTACTTTCCGGCCCTTCAAGAAACAGTGGGATAAAAATCATTAGTTCATGAACAAAAATATAACGACACCCTTGAAGTTTCGCCAGATGTAATCATTTAAATGCTAACAAAGAAACCACAACAATTGTTTCTTTGAGCTGCTAAATAAATTTAGATTGTTTTCTCATCAGGCTGATGGGCCTAAACGTTTATACCGTTCCAATCATTACCTTCGCCATCTTTGTGGATTTCACATTAACGGGTTGCCCTCTCTACTTCCTGTATTGTCACAAACGATTAGCTGCTACAATATCGGGAATGGAACGCTTTCAAAGGCGTAACTTCCACGCGAGCAGAATAACCAAAGCCCCTGGGGTTTAATGGTCATACAAACAACAAAAAATATATAAAATTGTTTTTTTTTCCCTTTAGTACAAACCAACCAAGTAGTCGTTGGCGTGAACATCTTGCGGGGTCTAGTGGGCAACAACAAATGCCCTCCACTTCTTTCACTCTGTAGCATTAATTAGCAAAATTCCCGCGGTCTGATTTGTTCTATTCACCTCTCTTTCCAATTGTTCACAGTTGTTTGTCATCGATACTTTAGTTGATATGCTGATTTGTGTTTCCAAGAAGAATAAAACGCACATGCTTCTTCTATTAAACATTCGAGGTTGTTATAAGAAACTGTATCTTAAAATAAAAAATCTTCTATGGTTAAAAATTAACATATTGTATCTCCCAGAACTCTCAAACTTGCTAATCGACGCTTTGTGTCTGGTGTCACGAACTGAAACCACAACCATAAATTATCAATTTTAAACGTGACTGAAATGTACTAGACTTAAGGTATCATCATCCATAGATGATGCAAGATTTCCACGATTATAACTAAAAAAACTACTTTTAAATGGAAACAAAGAGCCGTGTTATGTCTCATTGCCTTGTTTCACCTTCCACCTGGGATCCACTCTGTGGCAGCTCGTGTTTCTGGGTCTTTCAAAACCCATGACCTATTCAACTTTATTTTCTGCCTATTGTCATTAAAGTACTTCTTTTTTTTTTCTTCTGCGATCATTGCTCATTCCGGATTCTCTTATGAAGGCAGCTGTCTGTTTAAGTGATTTGGTTGCCCCGTATAGTTTCTCTTCCAGGGACTTAGTGGATCTAACAGACTTTAATTATTAAAGTACAAAGCTTCGCGTTCACTCCTTCTAAATGCGTCTATTATTTCTTTCATTGAAAAACAACTCCATGTTCCGTGTCTTGTTACTTTAGCAATCAACTTGTACAACATTCTGCTTTTACTAAACATTTCAGATCTTCTTTTAGTTCACTATTCCTGATTATTTCATTTAAAAAAGCTTTCATGTAATAACGTTTAACGCTACTTTGGTTTTTCTTCTCTTTTTCTTGCTGCTATTTTGTTTCTAGGCTGTTCTGTTTACACAATGACCAGTAACTGGCCCAGTCTATACTATAATGTAATGCTTGCGATAATTAACGAAATCTCTTCGTTTTGGCGAGGATTACACTTCCTTCTCACTTTACGGAAAGTCCACGCCATCTTTATCTACCACTCGCCACAGACCCGTCATTATTCAACTGCATCATTCGCACCGTCATGGACGTTAACCACTATTCTTCCATCAGAGCGTCAGTAGAGTAGTTAGGCTATACACAAGCATGATGGTTTGGTCGGGTCTTGCCTCCTGCGACTACACAGCTAGAGAATAAGGGCTCTTTCTTCTTCTTTTACTTCTTTCTTGCCTCATCTGCCTTTCAGCGTCGAGGGGAGATATAGTTTCCGGTCTCTTGCTCTTCTGTTCGCCTCTGCCGCTGTTATGTTTCCTAGTGCTTCTAATATTCAATCGATCCATCTTTTTCGTGGTCGACCATTGGGTCTGGTGTTCTAACAACGTTTATTGAAGGCTATTTGTGTTGTGTTTTGATATTTCTGCCTTGTCACGTGGTCAAACCATTTATCTGTTGTATCTTTATATATTCTATGGCGGGGGCTATTCCTAGCTTTTTTCTCAGTTCTTCATTTCTGATCTTATCTCTCAGACTGTTTCATGTCATTCGCCTAACACATTTCATCTTAGTAGAGGTTATTTTTCGTATTGTTCTTGCATCTAGGGTCCAGGTCTGGCAAAGGAAAGTAAATAACACCGAGAAATATATACACCTTATAATGGTGTTGCATGTATTACGTTACAAGTCCTTTTTTGGAATCCCCATGGGAGGAGACGTAGAGGAAGGCCGAAATATACTCGGAGAAGACAAATGGAAGAACAGAATGTGGAATACATAGAACGATTTTAAAAGAATGGCATGAAATATAAATGCCGGGAAGTGTTAGATGAAGACCAATGCTCCACAAGAGGCTGAAGGTGTTGAAGACCTATACTCCATAGAAAGCTGATAGTGTTTGTTGAAGACCTATGCTCCACAGAGAGCTGAAAGTGTTAGTTGAAGACCAATGCTCCACAAGTAGCTGAAAGTGTTGAAGACCTATACTCCATAGAAAGCTGAAAGTGCTTGTTGAAGACCTATGCTCCACAGAGAGCTGAAAGTGTTTGTTGAAGACCTATGCTCCACAGGGAGCTGAAGGTGTTGAAGACCTATAATCCATAGGGAGCTGAAAGTGTTTGTTGAAGACCTATGCTCCACAGGGGCTGAAAGTGTTTGTTGAAGACCTATGCTTCACAGGGAAATCACAGTGATTGTTTACGACCTATACTCCATAGGGTGCTGAAAGGGTTTGTTGAAGACCTATGCTCCACAGGGAGCTGAAAGTGTTTGTTGAAGACTTATGCTCCACAAGTAGCTGAAGGTTTTGATGACCTATGCTCCATAGAGAGCTGAAAGTGTTTGTTGAAGACCTATGCTCCACAGAGTGCTGAAAGTGTTTGTTGAAGACCTATGCTTCACAGGGAAATCAAAGTGATTGTTGACGACCTATACTCCATAGGGTGCTGAAAGGGTTTGTTGAAGACCTATGCTCCATAGAGTGCTGAAAGTGTTTGTTGAAGACCTATGCTCCACAGAGTGCTGAAAGTGTTTGTTGAAGACCTATGCTTCACAAGGAAATCAAAGTGTTTGTTGACGACCTATACTCCATAGGGTGCTGAAAGGGTTTGTTGAAGACCTATGCTCCATAGAGTGCTGAAAGTGTTTGTTGAAGACCTATGCTCCAAAGAGTGCTGAAAGTGTGAGTTGATGACCTATACTTCATAGAGTGCTGAAAGTGTTGAAGACATATGCTCCATAGAGTGCTGAAAGTGTTTGTTGAAGACCTATGCTCCATAGAGTGCTGAAAGTGTTGACGACCAATGCTCCATAGAGTGCTGAAAGTGTTTGTTGAAGACTTATGCTCCATAGAGTGCTCAAAGTTTTTGTTGAAGACCTCTACTCCATAGAGTGCTGAAAGTGTTCAAGACCTATGCTCCATAGGGTGCTGAAAGTGTTGAAGACCTATGCTCCATAGAGTGCTGAAAGTGTTTGTTGAGACCTATACTCCATAGAGTGCTGAAAGTGTTGAAGACCTATGATCCATAGAGTGCTGAAAGTGTTTGTTGAAGACCTATGCTTCACAAGTAGGTGAAAGTGTTGAAGACCTATGCTCCACAAGTAGCTGAAAGTGTTGAAGACCTATGCTCCATAGAGAGCTGAAAGCGTGTGTTGAAGACCTATGCTCCACAGGGAGCTGAAAGTGTTTGTTGAAGACCTATGCTTCACAAGGAAATCAAAGTGTTTGTTGACTACCTATACTCCATAGGGTGCTGAAAGGGTTTGTTGAAGACCTATGCTCCTTAGAGTGTTGAAAGTGTTTGTTGAAGACCTATGTTCCACAGGGAGCTGAAAGTGTTTGTTGAAGACATATGCTCCACAAGTAGCTGAAGGTTTTGAAGACCTATGCTCCATAGAGAGCTGAAAGTGTTTGTTGAAGACCTATGCTTCGCAGGGAAATCAATGTGATTGTTTACAACCTATACTCCTTAGGGTGCTGAAAGGGTTTGTTGAAGACCTATGCTCTATAGAGTGCTGAAAGTGTTTGTTGAAGATCTATGCTTCACAGGGATATCAAAGTGTTTGTTGACGACCTATACTCCATAGGGTGCTGAAAGGGTTTGTTGAAGACCTATGCTCCATAGAGTGCTGAAAGTGGTTGTTGAAGACTTATGCTCTACAGAGTGCTGAAAGTGTGTGTTGAAGACCTATACTTCATAGAGTGCTGAAAGTGTTGAAGACATATGCTCCATAGAGTGCTGAAAGTGTTTGTTGAAGACCTATGTTCCATAGAGTGCTGAAAGTTTTTAAGACCTATGCTCCATAGAGTGCTGAAAGTGTTTGTTGAAGACCTATACTCCATAGAAAGCTGAAAGTGCTTGTTGAAGACCTATGCTCCACAGAGAGCTGAAAGTGTTTGTTGAAGACCTATGCTCCACAGGGAGCTGAAGGTGTTGAAGAACTATACTCCATAGGGAGCTGAAAGTGTTTGTTGAAGACCTATGCTCCACAGGGGCTGAAAGTGTTTGTTGAAGACCTATGCTTCACAGGGAAATCAAAGTGATTGTTTACGACCTATACTCCATAGGGTGCTGAAAGGGTTTGTTGAAGACCTATGCTCCATAGAGTGCTTAAAGTGTTTGTTGAAGACCTATGCTCCACAGAGTGCTGAAAGTGTTTGTTGAAGACCTATGCTTCACAGGGAAATCAAAGTGTTTGTTGACGACCTATACTCCATAGGGTGCTGAAAGGGTTTGTTGAAGACCTATGCTCCAAAGAGTGCTGAAAGTGTGTGTTGATGACCTATACTCATAGAGTGCTGAAAGTGTTGAAGACATATGCTCCATAGAGTGCTGAAAGTGTTGAAGACCAATGCTCCATAGAGTGCTGAAAGTGTTTGTTGAAGACATATGCTCCATAGAGTGCTCAAAGTTTTGTTGAAGACCTCTACTCCATAGAGTGCTGAAAGTGTTGAAGACCTATGCTCCATAGAGTGCTGAAAGTGTTTGTTGAAGACCTATACTCCATAGATTGCTGAAAGTGTTGAAGACCTATGATCCATAGAGTGCTTAAAGTGTTTGTTGAAGACCTATGCTCCACAAGTATGTGAAAGTGTTGAAGACCTATGCTCCACAAGTAGCTGAAAGTGTTGAAGACCTATGCACCATAGAGAGCTGAAAGCGTGTGTTGAAGACCTATGCTCCTTAGAGTGTTGAAAGTGTTTGTTGAAGACCTATGCTCCACAGGGAGCTGAAAGTGTTGTTGAAGACATATGCTCCACAAGTAGCTGAAGGTTTGAAGACCTATGCTCCATAGAGAGCTGAAAGTGTTTGTTGAAGACCTATGCTTCGCAGTGAAATCAAAGTGATTGTTTACGACCTATACTCCATAGGGTGCTGAAAGGGTTTGTTGAAGACCTATGCTCTATAGAGTGCTGAAAGTGTTTGTTGAAGACTTATGCTCCACAGAGTGCTGAAAGTGTTTGTTGAAGATCTATGCTTCACAGGGATATCAAAGTGTTTGTTGACGACCTATACTCCATAGGGTGCTGAAAGGGTTTGTTGAAGACCTATGCTCCATAGAGTGCTGAAAGTGTTTGTTGAAGACTTATGCTCTACAGAGTGGTGAAAGTGTGTGTTGAAGACCTATACTTCATAGAGTGCTGAAAGTGTTGAAGACATATGCTCCATAGAGTGCTGAAAGTGTTTTTTGAAGACCTATTTTCCATAGAGTGCTGAAAGTGTTTAAGACCTATGCTCCATAGAGTGCTGAAAGTGCTTGTTGAAGACCTATACTCCATAGAAAGCTGAAAGTGCTTGTTGAAGACCTATGCTCCACAGAGAGCTGAAAGTGTTTGTTGAAGACCTATGGTCCACAGGGAGCTGAAGGTGTTGAAGACCTATACTCCATAGGGAGCTGAAAGTGTTTGTTGAAGACCTATGCTCCACAGGGGGCTGAAAGTGTTTGTTGAAGACCTATGCTTCACATGGAAATCAAAGTGATTGTTTACGACCTATACTCCATAGGGTGCTGAAAGGGTTTGTTGAAGACCTATGCTCCACAAGTAGCTGAAGGTTTTGATGACCTATGCTCCATAGAGAGCTGAAAGTGTTTGTTGAAGACCTATGCTCCACAGAGTGATGAAAGTGTTTGTTAAAGACCTATGCTTCACAGGGAAATCAAAGTGATTGTTGACGACCTATACTCCATAGGGTGCTGAAAGGGTTTGTTGAAGACCTATGCTCCATAGAGTGCTGAAAGTGTTTGTTGAAGACCTTTGCTCCACAGAGTGCTGAAAGTGTTTGTTGAAGACCTATGCTTCACAGGGAAATCAAAGTGTTTGTTGACGACCTATACTCCATAGGGTGCTGAAAGGGTTTGTTGAAGACCTATGCTCCAAAGAGTGCTGAAAGTGTGTGTTGATGACCTATACTTCATAGAGTGCTGAAAGTGTTGAAGACATATGCTCCATAGAGTGCTGAAAGTGTTGAAGACCAATGCTCCATAGAGTGCTGAAAGTGTTTGTTGAAGACCTATGCTCCATAGAGTGCTCAAAGTTTTTGTTGAAGACCTCTACTCCATAGAGTGCTGAAAGTGTTCAAGACCTATGCTCCATAGAAAGCTGAAAGTGTTTGTTGAAGACCTATGCTCCATAGAGTGCTGAAAGTGTTTGTTGAAGACCTATACTCCATAGATTGCTGAAAGTGTTGAAGACCTATGATCCATAGAGTGCTTAAAGTGTTTGTTGAAGACCTATGCTCCACAAGTAGGTGAAAGTGTTGAAGACCTATGCACCACAAGTAGCTGAAAGTGTTGAGACCTATGCTCCATAGAGAGCTGAAAGCGTGTGTTGAAGACCTATGCTCCACAGGGAGCTGAAAGTGTTTGTTGAAGACCTATGCTTCACAGGAAATCAAAGTGTTTGTTGACGAACTATACTCCATAGGGTGCTGAAAGTGTGTGTTGAAGACCTATGCTCCTTAGAGTGTTGAAAGTGTTTGTTGAAGACCTATGCTCCACAGGGAGCTGAAAGTGTTTGTTGAAGACATATGTTCCACAAGTAGCTGAAGGTTTTGAAGACCTATGCTCCATAGAGAGCTGAAAGTGTTTGTTGAAGACATATGCTCCACAAGTAGCTGAAGGTTTTGAAGACCTATGCTCCATAGAGAGCTGAAAGTGTTTGTTGAAGACCTATGCTTCGCAGGGAAATCAAAGTGATTGTTTACGACCTATACTCCATAGGGTGCTGAAAGGGTTTGTTGAAGACCTATGCTCTATAGAGTGCTGAAAGTGTTTGTTGAAGACTTATGCTCCACAGAGTGCTGAAAGTGTTTGTTGAAGATCTATGCTTCACAGGGATATCAAAGTGTTTGTTGACGACCTATACTCCATAGGGTGCTGAAAGGGTTTATTGAAGACCTATGCTCCATAGAGTGCTGAAAGTGTTTGTTGAAGACTTATGCTCTACAGAGTGGTGAAAGTGTGTGTTGAAGACCTATACTTCATAGAGTGCTGAAAGTGTTGTAGACATATGCTCCATAGAGTGCTGAAAGTGTTTGTTGAAGACCTATGTTCCATAGAGTGCTGAAAGTGTTTAAGACCTATGCTCCATAGAGTGCTGAAAGTGTTTGTTGAAGACCTATGCTCCATAGTGTGCTGAAAGTGTTGAAGACCTATGCTCCATAGAGCGCTGAAAGTGTTTGTTCAAGACCTATGCTCCATAGGGTGCTGAAAGTGTTGCAGACCTATACTCCATAGAGTGCTGAAAATGTTTGTTGAAGACCTATGCTCCATAGAGTGCTGAAAGTGTTGCAGACCTATACTCCATAGAGTGCTGAAAATGTTTGTTGAAGACCTATACTCCATAGAGTGCTGAAAATGTTTGTTGAAGACCTATGCTCCAAAGTGTGCTGAAAGTGTTGAAGACCTATGCTCCATAGAGTGCTGAAAGTGTTTGTTGAAGACCTATGCTCCATAGGGTGCTGAAAGTGTTGAAGACCTATACTCCATAGAGTGCTGAAAATGTTTGTTGAAGACCTATGCTCCATAGAGAGCTGAAAGTGTTTGTTGAAGACCTATGCTCCACAGGGAGCTGAAAGGAAAATGAATATTTTTGTTGTATGGTACGGTGAAGCTTAATACTTCAGCCCTTCCCCGACCCCCATAACAAAAACAAGTCACTGGAAACACTTTTGTCATCGTAATTCGAGCGTGCAGTCATTCTCTCCCTTTGATTGCTGCATCAAATGAAAATACCGGCACAATAGTTCTCTCAGCCTGTACCATCAATCCCATGCCACATTTTAATCCTCATCATCTGGAAACAAGAGTAGGCTATCATCTCATAAAGTGGGCGTCACGTCACAGTTGTTTATTTTCTTATGAAATTGAAATTTTAGTTATAATCTTGGAAATTGTGCAATGTTGATGGATGAAGATGTTCTGAAGATAGTACATTCCACACATTCATAAAATTGATATTTTATTGAAGTGGTTTTGGTTTGTTAGACCAAGCCATAAAATGTGTAGTTAATGCAAATATATTTATTTGTGAATGATAATTTAGTAGTTAATTCAAATATATTTATTTGTGAATAATAATTTAGTAGTTAATGCAAATATATTTATCTGTGAATAATAATTTAGTAGTTAATGCAAATATATTTATCTGTGAATGGTAATTTAGTAGTTAATGCAAATATATTTATCTGTGAATAATAATTTAGTAGCTAATACAAATATATTTATCTGTGAATGATAATTTAGTAGTTAATTCAAATATATTTATCTGTGAATGATAATTTAGTAGTTAATGCAAATATATTTATCTGTGAATAATAATTTAGTAGTTAATGCAAATATATTAATCTGAGAATAATAATTTAGTAGTTAATGAAAATATATTTATCTGTGAATAATAATTTAGTAGTTGATGCAAATATATTTATTTGTGAATAATAATTTAGTAGTTAATGCAAATATATTTATCTGTGAATGATAATTTAGTAGTTAATGCAAATATATTTATCTGTGAATAATAATTTAGTAGTTAATGCAAATATATTTATCTGTGAATAATAATTTAGTAGTTAATGCTCGTAAGAAAAAGATTAAAGATTGGCAAGTCTGGGAGTTTCGGGAGATACAATATTCAATTTATAATCAGAACCATTTTTTTTGTTTGGTTATTTTGAGATACACCTTCTTCTAATAGATTTAAATAATGGAGGACTAGTGTGCATTTTATCTTCCTGGAACGATACAAATGAGCAAACCAACTAAAGTATCAGTGACAAACGACAATGTCTTGTCATTAAAAGCTTGAAATATCCCTTATACTATATTTTTGTTGTCGAAATCTGTCTTTGTTTTATTTGTTTCACTTTCAACACGTTTGCAATTACCACGCTGATTTTATTTCTAATGCAGCTCATGACACTGAGTTCTGTATACACTCTAACCGCTTACAATATAGACTAAACAGCAATAGAAATGCTAAGCCTATAATTTACCACTGACGGGATCAACAGACGCATAAATGAATAAGTATTTTTATTCATTCTAGCAGCCGAAATAGTTATCACTACCACTAGACTTGGTTTAACCCATCTCCATTTTCTGTTCATTATTTGTTGCTCTCTTAGTCCTTGTTCTAGACCAAAACTTACAACAACAATGATAACATATATTACCACATACATATTTGACCGGATCGGAGAGAAATTACACTTTTAAAGACATTGAAGATTATCTGCATAATACTGTCACCGTTAGTTTTTCTTTCACATACCATGTTAGATAAGACATAGATAATAATGATTGTGCTCCTTTCCAAACAACTCATTATAGACAGCTATCCCCCATATTTTGCATCATTTACAGAGGGCACACATAAAAAAAGCCGCGATAGCTCAGTGGTTAGTGAACTGGACTACAAAGGACAAGAGGTCTGGTTCGATTCTGATCGACGGCTTTGGGGTTTCTATCTATTGACCTTTCGAGCCGTAGCCGGCTCATAGGGCGTAGACCAAGATACTACTCTTATTGAATTTTTGTCAGATAAGACAAAATTATCTTGCGGTAAAGGCAATATGAGCTGAAGAAATGGTACTTGACGGAATGTTTGCGATCAAATTTCACGTTTTGGTATTCCAACCTGTACGACAGATTGCGACCAAAATTAACTTTTAGATATCCGACCAGTAAGAAAACTACGTTCAAAATTCTCTCTCTCTCTCTCTCCCTGTGATCAAGTCTCAATCAGAGTAGGATTCCAGACTCTCTTATGAAGTCAGCTGTCAATTTAAGTGATTCAAAATTCACGTTTAGGTATTCCATCTTGTGAGAAGTACAATTAAAATTAACTCTTAGGTATTCCAACCTGCGAGAAGTACAATTAAATTTAACTCTTAGGTATTCCGACCTGTGAGAAAACTACTTTCAGAATTCATTTTTGGGATTTCAATTTGAAAGAAAAACTGCGATAAATTCACGTTTAGGTATTCCTACCTGCATGAAAAACTGCAAATCAAAATTCACTTTTAGATATTCCGACCCGTGAGAAAACTACAATCGACATTCATTTCCGAGTATTTGAGTTTGTAAGAAAGAATACAGAAAAAAATCATTTCTATTTAGATCAGTCTGTCACACATTTTAATGTATAAAGTAAGTTAAAGAGCCCCGTCACGCCAAGTGGCGTATAGGGACTATGGTGTTCGTAATCAGCATTTTTATATACCTTCGGCACGTGATTTTTGGGGTAATGTTGTCGGTATAACGCCCGTGTTGCTTTACTTTCCCAGAAAACAATACAAACGATAATGCGCCTACAAACGAAGCTGATGATGAAGTTAAGGGCGATTTTTATAACCAACTACAACAACTTATAAACAAAATACCAAAACACGATCTTTTAATTGTAATGGGAGATTTCAACGCCAAAGTGGGAAAAGACAATGCAGGAGTGGAACATGTAATGGGGAGAGAAGGCTGTGATACTACAAGTCAGAATGGAAAAAGATTAATAGAATTATGTCTAATAGAAAATTTAGTTATAGGTGTGACATTATTTCCACACAAAAATATTCACTAAACAACATGGATATCTTTTCTGATGATACAACTTCAAATAAAATTGACCACCTATGTATTAAACAACAATTCAGATCATCATTAATAGATGTAAGAGCATACAGAGGTGCTGATGTTAATAGTGACCACAACCTGTGCATTGGGAAAATAAGATTAAAATTTAAAAGCCAACAGAAGAGATCAACTACACATAAAATTGATAGTCGTAAACTGAAAGATGAAGCCATCAAGAAAAATGTTAACATAGAACAAAATAATTGTTATGCAGCACTCGGTGAAATAGACTTAGATATCAATGAAATGTGGAACTCACAGAGCAAAATACTAATGACAGCACTTTTGTATACTGTACAAAAGATGCTGACAAACACCTATATATCCAGTGGAACACCAATTCTAGATTAATCTGGATTAATGCTAACAACAAGCGCAGACATAAAAGCCCGTTGGGCGGAACACTTCAAAGAAATTCTTAACCGTCCACTACCCCACAGTTTAATAGATTTTGAAGCTGAAACACCAGCAGCAGAATTAGGTGTAAATTTAGATGACTTCACCTTGAAAGAAATACAAAATACCTTAAAGCTTATGGCTAATAACAAGGCTGCTGGAGAGGATAAGTTAACAGCTGAGATCCTCAAGGCAATTGATAGCCATAATCTAATACATCTCCAGAAAATGTTCAACATCATTTGGAAAGCAGAGAAGACGCCTCATAAATGAAAAAAGGAATCATTGTTAAGATTAAAAAAAGGGCAATCTCTTAGAGATTGTAGCAACTGAAGAGGCGTGACACTTTTGTCAGTTGCCTCAAAGTTATTCTGCAAAATTATCCTAAATAGAATAAAGGATTCAATAGATACAGTAATGCGTGAAGAACAGGCTGGGTTTAGAAAAAGGAGAAGCTGCCTTGACCGCATTTTTACTCTAAGACTTATATTGGAGGAACACATTGAGTAGCAAAAACCTTTTGTACTTAACTTCATCGACTACAAAAACGCATTTGACAGTATTCATCCTGATTCTTTGTGGAAAATTGTGAAGCAATATGGCTTACCATAAAAAACATAAATATTATTAAAGGCATGTATGATGGTTACACATGTGCAGTTCGAACAGAGGAAGGACTGAGCGAATTTTTCACAATAGAAACTGGGATGTATTTTATCGCCACAACAAGGATGTATTTTATCGCCACAACAAGGATGTATTTTATCGCCACAACAAGGATGTATTTTATCGCCACAACAAGGATGTATTTTATCGCCACAACAAGGATGTATTTTATCTCCACAACAAGGATGTATTTTATCTCCACAACAAGGATGTGTTTTATCTCCACAACAAGGATGTATTTTATCTCCACAACAAGGATGTATTTTATCGCCACAACAAGGATGTATTTTATCGCCACAACAAGGATGTATTTTATCGCCACAACAAGGATGTATTTTATCGCCACAACAAGGATGTATTTTATTGCCACAACAAGGATGTATTTTATAGCCACAACAAGGATGTATTTTATCTCCACAACAAGGATGTATTTTATCGCCACAACAAGGATGTATTTTATCGCCACAACAAGGATGTGTTTTATCTCCACAACAAGGATGTGTTTTATCTCCACAACAAGGATGTGTTTTATCTCCACAACAAGGATGTATTTTATCGCCACAACAAGGATGTGTTTTATCGCCCTTGTTATTTGGAGTTGTTATGGACTTCATAATGAAGAAATGCTGCACTGGTATTAAAGGCATCGAATGGATTCAAGGAGACCATTTGGAGGACCTCGACTTTGCTGATGACATAGTTCTCATCAGCAGTCAGATAAAAACGATGCAGGAAAACACAAATGAACTATCATCAATAGCCAGCAAAATTGGACTTAAGATCAATCATGAAAAGACTAAAGTCATGAAAAGCTTAATTCCAACAGACGACAAAATATACATGGAAAACAAACCAGTGAAAGAGATCGATCACTTTATCTATCTTGGAAGACACATTGATCGAGAAGGGGATACAAGTAAAGAAATTAGAATCAGAATAGCTAAAGCGGCAATGTCTTTCAGAAGCCTTGAAAAGTTGTGGAAATCAAAACTCATTAGCACAAACACAAAACTTAGACTATTCAAATCAAATGTACTATCAACCGTTGCGTATGCGTGTGAAAGCTGGAAGACAACAAGAAATATAGAAACAAAGTTGAACGCATTCGAAAATAAATGTCTAAGGAAAATACTTGGTATAGCGTGGAACGAATTCAAAACAAACGAGGAAATTAGAGAAATCGCCAATCAACCACTAATATCTTCAGTAATACAGAAAAGACGATGGTCATATTTTGCACATGTGATGAGAAGAGATAATAACAGAATAGCAAAGCAAGCCCTCATGTGGGAAAAAACTGTTAAGAGAAAAAGAGGAAGACCCAGAGAGACACTGAGAAGAACATTGCTGAGAGAGGCAAAAGCAGCAGGAATCGGCTCCCTCAATGAGATAGAGCTGCTTGCACAGAACAGAGACAAATGGCGAGATTTGATAAAATATCTTTAAAAGAATTGAAAACTGCTAGAACAAACATTCAGATAAGAGAAGGTGCATCTTGGTCTACGCCCTATGGGCCGGCTACGGCTCGAAAGGTCAATAGATAGAAACCCGAAAACCGTCGATCAGAATCGAACCAGACCTCTCGTCCTTTGTAGTCCAGTTCACTAACCACTGAGCTATCGCGGCTTTTTTTTTATGTATGTCCTCTGTAAATGATGAAAAATATGAAGGATAGCTGTCTATAATGAGTTGTTTGGAAAAGAGCACAATCATTATTATCTATGTCTTATCTAACATGGTCTGTGAAAGAAAAACTAACGGTGACAGTATTATGCAGATAATCTTCAATGTCTTTAAAAGTGTAATTTCTCTCCGATCCGGTCAAATGTGTATGTGATAATATATGTTATCATTGTTGTTGTAAGTTTTGGTCTAGAACAAGGACTAAGAGAGCAACAAATAATGAACAGAAAATGGAGATGGGTTGGACACATATTAAATAAATTTTATGCTAACATAGGAAAACAGGTACTGTAATGGAACCCACAAGAGAAGAGAAAGCCAGGGAAACACAGGACTACTTTGAAAGAGAAGTAATTGAAACCTTAAAGAACATTGGTCTGGAGAGAAGTAGATAAAATGTGCAAGAACAGGGATGGGCTAGAGATCTTGTCCGTGGTCTCTCCTCCAAAAAAGAGATCTAATGATTGATTGATTGACTAACTGACTGACTGACTGACTGACTGACTGACTGACTGACTGACTGACTGAATGAATGAATGAATGAATGAATGAATGAATGATTGATTGATTGATTGATTGATTGATTGATTGATTGATTGATTGATTGAACGTGTTCGCCTCTCAACCTGATAGTACCTAGTCCGAATACATTTGGGACTTATGCCGCTTTTCGGGTCAAATTTAAAGAAAAAGTATTGCCATCTTTCATTCACAACAATTCTGAATTAATCCGGTAGCCGTTGTCTGTGCTATGGAATTAATTCATGGCACTAGACGTCCCTATGTTATAAGCGGTCAAAGCGCTGCCCAAGTATAGTAATGAGTGTCCTCACAAAATCAAAAGACAACTTGTTTATGAGAAGATGTCATTCCTGAGAGTTAGCGTGCGTCCTGGCCATACGGGTCTGATACTTTATATAATGTTGAAGCTGTAAAAAAAAGTAAAGTAACCACGTCACGCCAAGTGGCGTATAGGGAATATGGTGTTAGTGACCATATATTTTACAGACCTTCGGCACATGATTTTTGTGGGTAATGTGGTCATTATTACGCCCGTGCCGTTTACTTTCCCAGAAAAAAATCCGGTGCCCATTAAAGGCTGGGTGAACCCGGAAGCCGTCGGTTGGGATCGAACCCTACCTCTTGTCCTTTGTAGTCCAGTTCACTAACAACTGAGTTATCGCGGCTCCTAATGTAGAAGCTGGGGAGACCTGATATTCGCGGGAGACAAACTTGATGAACAGTCCATAAACAGTCATTCTCTGATGTCTGCAACCATGAACGTAGAATAAATTCTCCCCCTGTCAGGGAGTTAAAGAAAAACAGTGCGTTATGGAGAGCAACGGAGAAAAGGAAAAAACATATATCCGATGTTGCCTATTACATCTATCCTTCTGATTAGATACAGAAAATACAACATTTTTTCAACATATTTGTTTCTGTCCTTCCTTTGTCGACTTTATCGCAACTCCATTTATTTATATCAATCAACATTCTTACTATTACACTGATCGACTGCTTCCAGGTTCACCCAGCCTTGAATGGGGACAAGATTTTTTTCTGGGAAAGTAAAGCGGGACATGGGCAAAATACTGACCACATTACCCCAAAAAAGCATGTGCCGAAGGTCTATAGGTTACGGTCACTAACACCACATTCCCTATACGCCATTTGGTGTGACGGGGCTGTTTACTTAATTCTTACTATTAATGTTGCCACTATCCATTTCTTAAGCCAAGACCCAATTTCAGCATTAACTAAAGCTCGCTAGAGACTTCTCACCCTGCCCTATAAATTCTCTTGATCAATATCCACAGTCTCTGTTTCCTGCTTTAGATTGAAATACTGTGTTCACTTCATTAGTGAATTCGACACTATTATCTAAGGCAACCTTTTTTTTCTTCTTTATCGATATTTTCTCTACCCATTTGTATGTAAATTCTGCAATTTAAGGATAACAAAAATAACAGCTAATTAATTTGGCAACTGATCGGAGATAGCCTTTTATGTTGGGTGCACTTAATGCAATTATATTTTCAAATGCTTATGTCTTTGACAGCGGCAGATATTCAGTGGAGGCAGCATAGGTCACCACTGCTCTAATATTTTACCATAATACATAACACAATTAGATTGATTGGAATGCCGGTCAATATGGCGGATAGGCGGCAAGAACCATTGAGGCTCAGTCTCAAAAGTGTTCCTTGTTGCAGTTTTCTCATATTTCAAGTCCGGCTTGCTGATGAAGCTACTGTATAAGTGCTATGTGCACACCGAGGGCTGTATTTTTCATCCGGATCGTGCTTCGATATTCCGATTGATTACGATGAATGATGATATCGTATGAGAATGATGATATCGTATGAGAATGATGATATCGTATGACGAAGAACAGTTCAGCTGTGTTCACTTTCGTTGTCGCTTGGCCTTATGTCTTTTGGCGTGTGCTGTAGCTGCCATGATGGGGACTGCAGTTGCCTTTCTTTGTCTGGATCCTTCATTGAGATGAGTTTTAATTTAGATGATTCCACTAGTACAGGCGGTTGAGCAATTATGGATCTCTATTTGTTTGCAGTGATATTGGGGCCTTCGACTAACCATAAACATAGTAAAAAAAAAGTAAAGTACCCCCGACACGCCAAGTGGCGTATGGGGAATATGGTGTTAGTGACCATAAATTTTATGAAATATGGTGTTAGTGATCAAAATTTGTGTAGACATTCAACACATGATTTCTGGGGTAATGTGGTCAGTATTATGCCCGTGCCGCATTACTTTCCCCCAAAAAATCCGGTACCCATTTAAGGCTAGGTGAACTCGGAAGCCATTGGTCAGGATAGGAACCAACCTCTTGTCCTCTTCAGCCCAGTTCACTAACCATTGAGCTATCGCGGCTCCCAATGAACTGTTTTACATAATGTGAGTTCCAGTCATCTTTATGTCCAAAATAATCAAGCTAAAGGTCAACCTAAACGTTCTTCCTAAAGCACTGGCCTCCGCAAGTCTCAAACTTGGTGCTTGGTCCGTTGCTGGTCTGTGATTTGTTTAATGTCTTGATGCTGTGCTCCATTTTGTTCCTACCGCTGTATTTTATTTTTTTAAAATTTGTTATTGTACAAAACTGGATAGCGCAAATGGTGACTATACTGACCATGCGGTCTTTATTCTCTAGTATTATAAACCTCACCCCCCACAATTTTTTTTCCTCGAGCCCCACAAATGTAATAAATGTTGTTATGATTTGCTTCCCCTTTAGTCTGTCTAATATATCATCCCCATTTGTTTAGATTATTTTCACTTTCATTATTATCATCATCATTATCATATGCCATACCTGTTGGCGTAGGCAGCGTTCCTGTCCCTCCACAATTTTCTGTCTTTAGTGCACCATATGAATTTTCATGTTGACTGTTTATCACACCCAGACTTCAAGCTCTTCAGTGTTTTTTCTCTTCGTCATCTGCCATCTATTTTTCCCTGTATTTTGCCAACTTGGAATCTTGGCATCTTCCGTCTGATGTTATTTTTATACACAATTATTTATATTTGAGGCCCTAAACTTGTTTCAGATTTGTCCTGTTTATCGTTTTTGTTGAATGGGTCAGAGATCAAGAAATCGATTGCCACTGTTCTCTTATTTCCTTCAGATCTTCAAATCAAAATAATTTACATTATGCATCAATTGACTTCAAATCATTCTCTTCATTCGGTAACCTTATAGTTAAAATTGTGGTCGTGTAGTTTATATGAGTCTAGAAAGCTGTCCTCCCTTCATCCTTTAGTTCTTTTGTTTGCACTTGTGTGTGATTAACAACACTGCGATTATGTATGCCATTTGCATTATAAACTAGACTGTCGATGTTCTCTATTTCCTGTCTGGCTTTCAACAAATCATCTGTTGCGATTTTTTTTTTTTTTTTGCAAACCTCATTTGATCTATTGTATCGCCTCCACATGGTGGTTGGAGCGCAAAGAGCTTTTTCTAAATTTTGCATTTTAGTTTAAATCTGCTGGCCACTGATATTTTTTTTCCAGAGAACGTATATTTGAAAACATATTTAGCTCTCATCTTTTTTGTGTGACACTGCCCCTTTGCAAAAAGAATTACATATAGTTGATAGTCAAGGCTTTCCAACGCCTAACGCCTAGAGGGAACCGAAATGCTTGAAATGAGTGCCAGATCAATGACATCATCCGTGCCTTCTTGTCGGGTAGCCAGCATTGACAACTGCAACGGCAGTGTTAAATAGCGTCTGGCTCAAAGCGTTTCACTATCTGTTATTAGTGACGTTGCCCCATTCATGCTAGCGAACCTTGAAATCGTTGGCTGCTAAACTCAATGATTTAGTTTCAAACTCACAAACATCCATATTATCAACCTCAGCTTGTTTCTAGACATAGGTGTCACTATCATCAGGTGCTATGTTTAGAGACGTTGTCGATCAGGTCTCTCTATATCTCTCTTATTCCGGTAAAAAGAGTAAAGAGCCCCCATCACGCCAAGTGGCGTATAGGGAATATGTGACCATACATTTTACAGACCTTCAGCACATGATTTTTGGGGCAATGTGGTCGGTATCACGCCCGTGCCTCTTTACTTTCCAAAAAAAAAATCCGGTACCCATTAAAGGCTGGGTGAACCCGGACCCCGTCGGCTAGGATCGAACCCTACTTCTTGTCCTTTGTAGTCCAGTTCACTAACCACTGAGCTATCGCGGCTCTCTTATTCCGGTGCTTCTTATCAATTCCACTGATGATTTCTTTCTGTGCCACGTTGCTTAATATTCGTGTAACTTGTATTGGGCTTGTCTGTTACCTCTCAATTATTCCTGTTATCAAAATAAGTTTGTTCTCTTCGCATCACATGCCCACAGAAAGTACACTGTCTTTTTATGGCATAATTTCACAGATTTAGACTTCTGTCTAAGGTAGCCTTAGAAAGACTTCTCTCAGTAATTTTTCATTTCCATGTTGTGGCAGTTCATTGAATTTTCAGCATTTTTTTCTGTAAAACCACACTTATGTAGCTTCCAAATATATTCTTGTTTGTTTATTGTCCATAATTTGCTCCCACATATAAGAACTGGCTCTAGATTATACTATAGATTTATTTTCAGGTCTGTTGACAAAGTTAGGTTGACGAAATGTTCTAAATAGGTGTATGAGTTATAATTGCGTCAACATTTATTACTAGCCGTGATGATTGAGTTATGATTGCGTCATCTTTTATTACCACCAGTGATGTATGAGTTATAATTGCGTAATATTTTATTATCACCAGTGATGTATGAGTTATAATTGCGTCATCTTTCATTACCACCAGTGATGTATGAGTTATAATTGCGTCATCTTTTATTACTAGCCGTGATGATTGAGTTATAATTGCGTCATCTTTTATTACCACCAGTGATGTATGAGTTATAATTGCGTCATCTTTTATTACTAGCCGTGATGATTGAGTTATAATTGCGTCATCTTTTATTACCACCAGTGATGTATGAGTTATAATTGCGTCATCTTTTATTACCACCAGTGATGTATGAGTTGTAATTGCGTCATATTTTATTATCACCAGTGATGTATGAGTTATAATTGCGTCATCTTTTATTACCACCAGTGATGTATGAGTTATAATTGCGTCATCTTTTATTATCACCAGTGATGTATGATTTATAATTGCGTCATCTTTTATTACCACCAGTAATGTATGAGTTATAATTGCGTCATCTTTTATTACTAGCCGTGATGATTGAGTTATAATTGCGTCATCTTTTATTACCACCAGTGATGTATGAGTTATAATTGCGTCATCTTTTATTACCACCAGTGATGTATGAGTTGTAATTGCGTCATATTTTATTATCACCAGTGATGTATGAGTTATAATTGCGTCATCTTTTATTACCACCAGTGATGTATGAGTTATAATTGCGTCATCTTTTATTATCACCAGTGATGTATGATTTATAATTGCGTCATCTTTTATTACCACCAGTGATGTGTGAATTATAATTGCGTCATCTGTTATTACCACCAGTAATGTATGAGTTATAATTGCGTCATCTTTTATTACCACCAGTGATGTATGAGTTATAATTGCGTCATCTTTTATTACCACCAGTGATGTATGAGTTATAATTGCGTCATATTTTATTACCACCAGTGATGTATGAGTTATAATCGCTTCATATTTTATTACCACCAGTGATATCTAAATCCATATACTTCGTGAAGTAAACAACTGTATCAAGACTATCTTATAGTTTGTGCTTCATTAACGTAATAAACTCCTGCCTATAGCATCCACGCGAATATCAACAGCCCACGTATTTGGGGCAGAAGTTTCAAGCTTCTTCCATTTAAAACGTATAAATCATCCAATTTTTGAAGTTGGAAAGTAACTTGGCAAGAACTTTTCTTGATCTACAGCAATTATGGTCTCAAAATTATTATTTACTCTACTTACACTGAGGAAAACTTATTAGCCCATAGATACAACACTACAGGCAAAACCAGACGGGTCATTGCAAGAACTAAAAACACAGTTGCCTTTATACAAGAAATGACATTTAAGATATAGACAATACTTCAGGCGCAAACAGGCAGGCAGACAGGCAGGCAACAGACAGGCAGGCAACAGACAGACAGAGGCATACAGACAGACAGACATAGGTATGCAGGCAGGCAGGCAGGCAGGCAGGCAGGCAGGCAGGCAGGCAGGCAGGCAGGCAGGCAGGCAGGCAGGCAGGCAGACAGACAGACAGACAGACAGACAGACAGACAGACAGACAGACAGACAGACAGATAGATAGATAGATAGATAGATAGATAGATAGATAGATAGATAGATAGATAGATAGATAGATAGATAGATAGATAGATAGATAGATAGATAGATAGATAGATAGATAGATAGATAGATAGATAGATAGATAGATAGATAGATAGATAGATAGATAGATAGATAGATAGATAGATAGAAGAATTTATTTACTTTACCTCAATTACCATACCACATTGAGTTATTATTGAGTTGTTGAGTTATTTGCGGGTCATCACCATTGCACTCCGAACATGTCCATAGGTGCTCAACCCCCCCCCCCCCCCATTTTCAGCAATTCCCTCAGCGTCCAGCGACCGACGACTCCAGTTCTATGTTTGTTGATAAGTCTTCTTAGACACCCACTAAGTTTCTCATTTCTGGCTGTGCCCACCTTAACTCTCATTTCCATCATCCGAAGAAGTGACGTGGATCTGTGTTTGTCGAAGTCCTGTCCTCTTCCCACATCTCGGAGGGCATTGATGATGTCCGCCCGATCCATTGGTTGCCCGTCCCCAACGACAGCGCAGCTAGCCAACCTGTCCGCTCATTCATTTCTCCGTACTCCCGAATGTCCAGGGACATAGACAAAGGTGACCTTACGTATTTTGCATTTCTGCAACGACTCTACCCATTGCATGCGTACAGAGCCCGCCTCAACTTTTTTAATCATGCTCATCGAATCACTCAGTATACATGCGTGGGTGTAGTCTTGTGACTTAAACCATTTGAATGCCTTGGTCACTGCCATCGCCTCCATTGTCATGCTACTCATAAGTCATACTCATTGTCATGACGTATGCACCACTGTCTTCCTTGACTATTCTGCCTGCCGAGCATGCTGTAAATGCCCATGCACTTCTTTGGTGTCGTCTTACAGATCCGTCTGTATAGATGACTGCATCTTTCTCATCGGTGTTATCGCAGATGAGACCGTTGACCTCAGCATTAACCACGACCGGGTTATGTTCCCTACTTTTCCTGTCGAGTGTGACAATACACGAGAAAGTCCCCTTGAATGACGTAGGCACCGGTATCCACTCCTCACCAATGCTGATATTGGTAAGCCCACAGACCTGTTTGATGACATCTTCTGCTCGGCCCACCCATGATTTGCCTCTTTTTAGCCTGGCACCTTTCACTGTGTTGAGCACGTGGTGCAATGGATGCTCTCTATCTGTCCTAATATTCAGGTATGCACGTGCTCTCCAGATCTTGATTTTGTTATCCATTGTTGGAAGGTCAAGAAGATACCTCATTGCCACACAGGGAGTGTCCCTCGTACATCCCTGGATAATGCGCATGGCTTCATTTTGTATTTTCTCCAGCCTATCAATTTGAGTCGTACTGACAGTAAGAATGGCCAGGGCATACTCGATTGGTGCGAGGACTAATCCCTGGAACAGAAGAGTAAGTAGCCTCTGCTCGATGTTGGCAGCTGCCATGACCTTCAAGGCGGCTAATCCTTTGCAGCATTTTGTTATCATATGGTCGACGTGGTCCCGAAAACACAGGCTGCGATCAAACTTAACTCCGAGGGATGTCTTCAACTTGTCCCTGGTCACCTCATCAGCTCCCATTCGTACTGTCGGTGTGGTCGTATTAACGATATGATTGTTAAGGTACCATACCACATGTTCAGTTTAAGTCAGTAAAAAAAAGTTAAGTAAAGTACCCCCGTCACGCCAAGTGGCGTATAGGGAAATATGGTGTTAGTGACCCTATATTTTACAGACCTTCAGCACATGATTTTTTGGGGTAATGTGGTCGGTATTACGCCCGTGCTGCTTTACTTTCCCAGAAAAAAATCCGGTACCCATTTAAGGCTGAGTGAACCCGGAAGCCGTCGGTTGGGATCGAACCCTACCTCTTGTCATTTGTAGTCCAGTTCACTAACCACTGAGCTATCGCGGATCCCCAGTTTAAGTCAGTAGCAGCTATTAACACAACCGAGCGCCAAAATTTGGCCAGTAGTAAAGTAAAAGAGACATCAGTACCTGAGTGGTTAGTGTGGGAGTCTCTGTGGCGCGAAAGGTCCGGTTTTGATTTCCAGAAGTGATGAATTTTTGTTTTCTTCAGACCGACAAAGCTCCGGGGTTCACTCAGTCTCTAAAATTGGTACCAAAGATTTTTCTGGGAAGTAAAGGTTGTCTGGCGTGATACCGACTACATCACCCACAAATGTTCCGCGTTCATAAAAACATATGGTCGCTAACATCATATTCCCCATTTACCTAGCAAGGCGTGAAGATAACCTCTTACTTTACAACAACAAAAGAATTAAAAAAACAGGCACAGTACGCCTGGTGATAGTAAAGAAATTCAAGGTTAAATCATATATTTAAAAGTGGCGTGGAAAGATTTAGATAGTCAGAAAGAAGTACTTGATAAAATAAAACCCACCTTTATATGAGTGATGAAGTGTTCAAATCCCACATTTTAGCTGCAGTATTTGGTCATCAATCTGATAATGCATTACGAGACATCATGATAATAATGTCAACGAACATAACCGCGTTTGTAATCTTCCGAGCAAGATTTCACGCTTCATTACCGCACACAAATCTCACACGTTTTCGCTTAATTTTTCCACACGTTGATCCACGCTCGTGCGCCAGGTAGAATCCAAAAAACAATGAGAGAATAACCGATGTTTTATAATTTGTTTAGTTTCCAAATGTAAGAAAGCACTTTATTTCAGAGATTTCTTTTTGCTTGCCTTTCATTAAGTCATGTATGTGTAAGGCTTTTGAGAGCTCGCATGAATACTTTTGTTAATGAGTCTTCTAGATTGTCTTGCGAGTAAATAAACTGTCCTTGAATCTCTAACGAATGGAAAACATATGTCCAAAATGCGTGACAAATCGAAGTTTGGGTATCTAGAATTGTGACATAAAATATATGTCCAAATATGTGACAAATCTAAATGTTACTATCAAAAATTGTGATATAAATATATGTCCAAATGTGTGAAAAATCTCAGTTTTGGTATCTAGAACTGTGATATAAAATAGATGTCTATATCTGTGACAAATCTAATTTTGGGTATCTAGAACTGTGATATAAAAATTATTTTAATATCTGTAAGTAAAGTAAAGTACCCCCATCACGCCAAGTGGCGTATAGGGAAATATGGTGTTAGTGACCCTATATTTTACAGACCTTCAGCACACGATTTTTGGGGTAATGTGGTCAGTATTACGCCCGTGCTGCTTTACTTTCCCAGAAAAAAAATCCGGTACCCATTTAAGGCTGGGTGAACCCGGAAGCCGTCGGTTGGGATCGAACCCTACCCCTTGTCCGTGGTAGTCTAGTTCACTAACCACTGAGCTATCGCGGCTCCCTTTAATATCTGTGACAAATCTAATTTTGGGTATCTAGAACTGTGATATAAAATGTATTTTAATATCTGTGACAAATCTAATTTTGGGTATCTAGAACTGTGATACAAAATTTATTTTAATATCTGTGACACATCTAATTTTGGGTATCTAGAACTGTGATATAAAATGTATGTTTATATCTATGACAAATCTTATTTTGAGTATCTAGAACTGTGATATAAACTGTATGTCTATATCTGTGACAAATCTAATTTTGGGTATCTAGAACTGTGATATAAAATATATGTCTATATCTGTGACAAACATAAATTTTTCTTAGATCCTTTACTCTGTCACTAGAACATAACTGGAGTCAGTGTCTGTGACAAAAAATAAATGACGTCACTGAACAACATAGAGAATTCATGACGCATTTTCCTTATTTAAAATATATCTAGATAGGAGATCAAAGTGATCTATTACTTAATCTATGACAAATGTATTACCTGCGTATTTCCACATTTATGGTAAAAAGTATGTTATTAACTGTGAAACAATATGCGTCTACAAGTATTTGATTTATATATATATATGTTGATCACATACCTCTGACTTGTGAATAAATTGTAAATCAATTCACATTTCAACTTTAAATAGATCTGTGATAAATAATTAACTATTCTGAGATCTTTGATAAGTAATTATTTTAAAGGTTGATTTGCGATAGGTAGTTAAAAAGGCTCTAGATCGTAATAGATACGTAATTGTTAAAGTATTCAGAATTTTGAACAATAATTAATTGTTTCTAGATTTTTGACAAAATCAAAATCCCAATATATAATTGTCAGAAAATAAAGAAATATCATCAACATCGTCATCATGTTCCATACCGGTTGGCGTAGACGATATTTCCTTCCACAATCTTCTTTCTACAGTGCATAGTATCAGTTCTGTTGTTGACTGCTTTCCATGCTATGACACCAAGCTATCCAGTATTTTATCTCTTTGTCATCCGCGATCTCTTTCCTTTTATTTTGCCAGTTGTAACCAAGTATTCCAACTTTCCTCTTCTCATGATGTGCCTGTAGATATAAAGTTGTGATTTGTCATGATTAGTCTGGCAATAAAAGAAGGCAGTTTGCCATTCCTTTCCTTCCTGGCAGTGACTGTACTAGTCGGAGATCGCAGCCATTGTCTCTATACATGAGATCCTTTGCCTGCCATCGCGGTGTGGGGACCATAACCGGCACTACTTGTCGGCTGTTCCCACAACACCATCCACCACCTGCTCCAATGGCTTCACATAACCCTGATAGAGGGGCTAAATGGGAGCTCCACCTTGCCCAAGGGTGTCCCGAAGACTAGCGGAGGAAAGGAGACGTCTTACTCTTCCTTTGGTAGGGCAAAACTCTACCCCGCTAACCCCAGAAGTATAAAGAAATATAGATTTTAAAAAATATTATCTTGTTATATATAACTAAAGGTAAGTTAAAGTAAGGTAAAGTACGAGACTTGAACAGGCGTCTTAGCACACGAGTTTCCACCCATATGTGCTCGGCCGCCTATCCAGAAGTGTTCGGAGATTTCTGTATACTCAAGCACCTAAACTCAGATGCGAGGCGACATTCCTCACCTTCCCAGGGTAATAACCTGGTGCCCATTTCTGCCAACGGCTGGGTCGACCGTGGGGGTATTTTTTTTCCAACCACGAGTACAATCCACATATCTCCCAGCGGGAATCGAAATACGGGTTTGATTCCCGCTGGGAGCAGTGTGGATTGTACTCGTGGTTGGGAAAAAAAATGTTATATATATATATAAAACTAATTCCCCGTCTTTAAATATTAACAAATAATAACCTTACTATATTTTTTTAAAGTATCAAAATGTATGTGATAAATAATTAATCTATTTCTGTATATGTGATTAAACAATAAAGTGTATATTACATCTCCAAGAATAACCGGTTTCGGAAAAATAAGACTAAAGAGGAGCAACTTCACAGCAGTCTCTAAAGAACTGACAACTAGTGTCCCAGTACTGTCTCAAACAATGCTGAAACCTATAAGCCCATCTGGTATGACTCCTCGTGAGAAATATAAAATACCATAACTTAAGGAAGAAATAATAGGAATCATGAAAAAGGAACCCAAACAGACACAGAAAGAAAGCACATAGCAGAAAATCACATATACGACAACTACCCGCAGGATTCCTGGTCACACATATACACAGATGGCTCTGCTACAAACGCCACCAGAAATGGAGGATGAAGTGTGTTCTGGAGGCTGAATAACCAGGAAGATATCACCAAGTCAATAGCTACTGGGAAATTCTCAAACAACTATAATGCAGAAACTGAAGCCCGTGAAAACTCTGCAAAACTGGCTATCCAACACAAAAATGACGAGCACAAGAATATGGCAATACTGACTGTTGCACTGTCAGTAACAGCTCTAAAAACCCACAGGAACAAGGAGCTAGATGACTTGAGAACAATCCTAGACCAACTGTGCAATAACTTCCAGAGAGTGGTTATCCAGTGGATACCATCACACTGTAATATACACGGAAACGAACGCACAGACATACTAGCTAAGGAGGGAGGGAGATTACCATAAGAAAAACATCTGGTCACCTACGATGAAGCCAAATCCATCATCAAAGGCCAGTATCAAGTAAAATGGAAACAAGAATACCCAAAGTATAACGAGAGGGATGGATACCTCCAACTATGAAGGAGGGATCAAGGCATCATACTTCGCCTATACACTGGGCACAACAGAATGAGAAACCACATGTTCACCAAACTCAAAATAGGAACTACCAGCCTATGCCACTGTACCCTGGATAACAACTAAGCTGGATGACAACAAAACATGTTCTTCATGTAGATTTACCGGAAGTTAAAACATAGATTATATTCTTACCTGGTGTAATGTAAAAACTACAGTTTACCAGAAAATATGCACCTTTCACTTCACACACTAACGTCAAGATAACAGTTCGGATATTTTGTGAAAACTGAAAATACCTGTGGCCTCAAAGCACACCTACACAAGATATGGTTTTGTAACATGTGAATGTGGAGTATCCAGACACAGGTTGTTGACTGCAGCGCTCTCAACACTCCAAGAACACAAATATTCCGCTTAGAAAAAACACTGCATGACAAGGTATGTGAAAATGGTGAAAACCTCA
The DNA here is from genome assembly GCA_032433765.1 of Megaustenia siamemsis. Lineage (NCBI taxonomy): Eukaryota > Metazoa > Mollusca > Gastropoda > Stylommatophora > Ariophantidae > Megaustenia > Megaustenia siamemsis. The sequence goes on along the minus strand of JAVIAB010000125.1, from coordinate 74,331,288 downwards.
AACCAACCGTCTTGTTTTTGTCCGCACATGCTAGTCGAAACGCCTAAATACATAGCAAAAGATAATCAGTAAAGAAGTAGAAAGGAAAAACCAAAAGCTAGAGGAGATGAAGAATTTCAGCAACGGAATCATTAAACGACTGATATAACAAAGGCTTGACTATACCTTGCATTAATTTACACCACGCAAAGCAGAAGTTTGCAAAATAAATCTCTTATCACTATATATACGTATATATATATATACGTATTTAAATATAACATTTTACATTTAATACATTTGTAAACACACATACGTTAATTTTGATAGTCGACAGTTCTGACATATTTTAATGTTTTATCATGGATGATAGTATACGTTTATGTTTCTCAATAATGTAACAAAATGCATTCTTTGCTGTTTATTTTTTAATAGAAGATTATTATTAATTTAGATAATTCAAATAAAATTCGCTAATTTAGATGGTTCAATTAAACAAAGCAATTATCTAATTAACAGACGACATACTTTTATAATTGGTGGGGAGCATATGTCGTTCTTGTGTTAAAATCTGAAGAATAAAAATTACCCAGTTAATTTTATGTTTAAAAAAATCTTGTGTATAAAGATTTATAATAATTAAATTATAATTTAAAACAAACTAATTTCCTTGATTGAATAGACTAGCACAATGAGAACTCACGTAAGCACGAAATGAAGACCGCCATTCTATCGTTTACCACGTTGTTAAAGGTTTGTGTGTGTGTGACAACTCGGCATCGCAGTTCCCTCGGATACCACGAAAAAGCCTCGCTTTTCGCTCGGATACTACTGAGCAATGGTGGAACTGTCGATTCTGAGATCACTGGCGTAACGTTTAAATATTTGGACAATTTTGAGGAGTTGCTTTCCTTGTCTGTTGCGTGTCAATGAAGATATAGCGATAGGCACACATTTTAGTATCTCTGAAAGAGGTAATTAAAGTAAACGTTTTAGTACATCTGAAAGAGTTAACTTTCACAAAAATGTTACTATCGCTGAAAGCGTTACCTATCACAACAATTTTAGTATTCCTCAAAGAGTTACCTATCACAACAATTTTAGTATCCCTCAAAGAGTGAGCTTTCACAGACAATTTAGTATCCCTGAAAGATTTAGCTATCACAAACAATTTAGTATCACTGAAAGAGTTAGCTATCACAAACAATTTAGTATCACTGAAAGAGTTAGCTATCACAAACAATTTTGTATCACTGAAAGAGTTGCCTATCACAAACAATTTAGCATCCCTGAAAGAGTTAGTTATCACAAACAATTTAGTATCGCTGAAAAGTTATCTATCACAAACAATTTAGCATACCTGAAAGAGTTAGTTATCACAAACAATTTAGTATCACTGAAAGATTTAGCTATCACAAACAATTTTGTATCACTGAAAGAGTTAGCTATCACAAACAATTTAGTATCCCTCAAAGAGTGAGCTTTCACAAACAATTTTGTATCACTGAAAGAGTTAGCTATCACAAACAATTCAGTATCGATGAAAGAGTTACCTATCACATACTGTTTTAGTATCACTGGAAGAGTTAGCTATCACAAACAATTTAGTATCACTGAAAGAGTTATCTATCACAAACAATTTTGTATCACTGAAAGAGTTAGCTATCACAAACAATTTTGTATCCCTGAAAGAGTTAGCTATCACAAACAATTTTGTATCACTGAAATATTTACCTATCACAAAAATGTTACTATCTCTGAAAGAGTTACCTATCACAAAAATGTTACTATCTCTGAAAGAGTTACCTATCACACCAATTTTAGTATTACTGAAAGAGTTACCTATCACAAACAATTTAGTATCACTGAAAGAGTTACCTATCACAAAAATGTTACTATCTCTGAAAGAGTTACCTATCACAAAAATGTTACTATCTCTGAAAGAGTTACCTATCACAAACAATTTAGTATCACTGAGAGAATTACCTATCACAAAAATTTTACTATCTCTGAAAGAGTTACCTATCACACAAATTTTAGTATTACTGAAAGAGGGAAGTATCACATGCATTATTAACATCAATGAAAGAGTTGATTATCACACACATTGTAGCATTGTTTAAACATGTAACTATTGCACAAATATTAGTATCATCGAGTTAACTGTTACATGCTTTTAATATAAATGCAAAAGTTAACTCATCATCATCGTGTGCCATACCGGTTGGCGTAGGCGACCATGTCTTTCCACAATCTTCTATCTACAGTGCATCGTATCAGTTCTGTTGTTGACTGTTTTACATGCCATGACACCAAGCTATCCAGTATCTTCTCTCTTTGTCGTCAGCTATCTCTCTTTCCTTTTATTTTGCCTGTTGTAACCAAGTATTCCAACTGTCCTCTTCTCAAGATGTGCCCAAAAAATGCTGATTGTTTCTTTTGTGATGTTTTTAGGGAGCTGCCTTTTTGTGTTGGTCTCTTTGAGAACGGGAGCCGCAATAGCTCAGTGGTTAGTGAACTGGACTACAAAGGACAAGTAGGGTTCGATCCCAACCGACGGCTCCGGGTTCACCTATCCTTTAATGGGTATCGGATTTTTTTCTGGGAAAGTAAAGCGGCACGATCGTAATACGGACAACATTACCCCATAAATCATGTGCCGAAGGTCTGTAAAATTTATGGTCACTAACACAATATTCTCTATACGCCACTTGGCGTGACGAGGGCACTTTACTTTTTTTTTAGAACTTCCTCATTGTCTTTTTAGCTGTCCCGGGAACTTTCAACATTCTTCTGAGAAATCCCATCCCTGTGGCCTCTAATCGTCTTTTCATTTGTTTGTCTACTGTCCAGATTCGCTTCCATAGGTCAGAACTGGTTCTATATAGCACTGATGAACTCTCTTTCTCATTTCTATTGACATAGATTTTTAAAAAAAAAAAAAAAAAAAAAAACCTTAACTACCAATAAGTTAAAAAAAATTGTCGGAATAAGACATTTTTATCGGAAACAAAATCTCGTTTTGAGGATTCTATTTTTAGCACTCCTGTGATATATAATTAATTATAAGAAAACGCTTGACGCAAAACGCTGCCAAAAAAAAAATTGTAATCTGATCGCTAGAAGCAGTCTCCCCCTCGTACACCCGTCGCGTAAGCTTTTCGGACAATTAGCGTGATAGATGTTTAATGTGTGTAAACACTCACCCACACACACACATACATACACACATACATACATATATATATATATATACATATATATATATATAAATAATTTATTTATATACTGGAATAACTTGTCAAAAATGACGGTGGAAATTGAGTTATACCGGTTGCATGACTTGATTTGTAATTGATCAAGCATCGAAAGGGTCTATGCCCATAGATTCAGTGTTATTTATTATGGCACTTTCTATGCTGAAATGTCTGTGAACTCTTTTTTACATTCAGACTGGAGATAAGGAAACAGAACTTCCAGAGCACACCGTTGATTGTCACTAGTACTTTACTTTAGTTTATTCATCTGCGTTTTTTTTCCCCTGGGAAATAAAAAAAAAACGTTTCTTCCATTGAACATACAAAGTTATTAAAAGAAGCCATATACTAAGATTTAAAAAGTTTTGTAGTTGAAAATGTAATATTGCATCCCACCAAAACTCTTAGATTTGCTCATCTTTGATCTTTTTTTCTTACATATTTTAACTGCTGAAAGACCATTTATACATAAGTAGTGACTTTGTCTAAAATGATTTGCGTTTTGTGTTTGGTGTCACAAAATGAAACCACTCTCATTAAATATCGATTAAAGAATGAGAAAACTGTATCAGGCTCCTGGCAACATCACTCATAAGCTATGCACAATTAACAAGATTATAATTGCAATGCGATTTTCAGATTTTAAAAAAAAACAGCTTCCATTAATTTTGGACATAAACTGGCAACCATGAACCGATCTAAAATCATCATCATCAAGTACGGGTCCTGCTGGCGTATGTCATCATGTCTCTATCTGAAGGTCTGTAAAAATTATGGTCACTAACACCATATTCCCTATACGCCACTTGGGGTGACGGGGGTACTTTACTTGTTTACTACTATGTTCTCATTGGTGTATCGTAGTCGGGACATTCCGATTTCCGCTCTGTTGTCCGTTTCAGCAATCATCGAAGTGTTCGTCTATTGATTGCTCATGTCCGGCATTAAATGAACATGTTGCAATCTTTACCACTGAAGACGCTATTCATGCTTTCGCCCCTCGTGGCGCCATGTTCCACAATTCTTATGACGTGTGGTCTATCCCCAAGCTTCCATGTCGTCATCCTGTGAGATGAGACATGCTCTTTTAAATCCCTTGCAATGTCATCCGTGTCCCACTTTAAGGTTTCCAGCACAATGCCAGATCTCCCCCAAACCTGTAGGCCATCTCATTATCACAGCCTCCCTCGTGTCAGCGGTAACATATCCAAGTTAGGCTGTTGACATGAGACATGTCGAGTTGGTGCAATCACTCTCAGCGGAGTATGTTCTTGTCGATCCGGCGAAGTAAGATTTGTAAGTCAGCCAATATAACCGCATATGTTGTTGGTCTTGTAACCAGCCATGTGATAGCTTCTGTCAAAGCATCAATCTCCATGCCTGTGCTGGAGTTAATTTTCTTGTAGATTCCTGCATCTTTCTCTATCAAATGTCCATTACAAAACGTAACAAAACACCAGCCGCTCTCCACACTCGTGGTGATCAGTGTAGATGATCGTGTCTTGAGACTGGGCAAAAAATTTAGTACCTCCCAAGTCTAGGACTCAGTCACGCCCTGCGCCCAATCATGGCATATCCTGTCCAAATTTATGATGACATTGTTTAGTCCACTCTTGTCATCCACATCTATTCAGTCCCTGCCAGTAGGTATGGCCGCCTTGTTGGATACGCCCTGCAATGTTGTTTCAACCTCTCCCAACCATAATCTACCACGCCTAATGCGGTTGCATTTAACTTACTGCAATTCTGGTAGCAGTGGATGTATTATATTACATGATACCCCAGGTATACTTTTTCTTGCATGTATTTGTGTCGCGCTTGAATGCTTGGAAGGAATCGCATAACTGGAATTAGCGTATCCCTGGTACATCCCAACACGCTCGCATAGCCTCGTTCTGTACAATTTCCAACTAGGCAAACTGAGTGTGAGACGGGGTAGGAAGGCCAGGCTGTGTGAGGCTACCGACCTGGTCCACTCAACAGTGTCTGAATGAAGCTAGCGACCTGGTCTACCAAACTGTGTCTGTGTGAGGTTAGTGACCTGTTCCAGCTAGATGTATCCTTGTGAGGCTAGCGATCTTGTCCTATCAACTGTGTCTGTGTGAGACTAGCGACCTGGTCAAGCCAGCTGTGTCGGTGTGAGACTAGCGACCTGGTCAAGCCAGCTGTGTCGGTGTGAGACTAGCGACCTGGTCCAGCAAACTGTGTCTGTGTGAGGTTAGCGACCTGGTCCAGCTAGATGTATCCTTGTGAGGCTAGCGACCTTGTCCTATCAACTGTGTCGGTGTGAGACTAGCGACCTGGTCCAGCAAACTGTGTCTGTGTGAGGTTAGCGACCTGGTCCAGCTAGATGTATCCTTGTGAGGCTAGCGACCTTGTCCTATCAACTGTGTCGGTGTGAGACTAGCGACCTGGTCAAGCCAGCTGTGTCTGTGTGAGGCTAGCAGTCTGGTCCAGTCAACTTTATATGATGATAGGAGAATAAATGTTAAACAACATTGGGGAGAGATGTATTTGTGGTGCTTTACTTCGTCTCCTTTTTCTTGCGCCGTTTGCACTCTGAATTTTATATCGACGCTTCCTTGAATGTTGCTGTGCAGTTTTGTTATTGTTGCTATCCATGTGTTACAATCTGCTGCCAGACTTTTTCCGTTTGTTCCGTTGATAGAAAATTCACCGAAGGATGCCCTGCAAACATCCTTAAATCTCAGAACTGGTCTGCCCCTTGGTCTCTTTTCGTCTCTAAGTTTGCCATAGAATAATGTTTAGAAATGCAATTATTTTCGATTCTTCTTACGTGACCCAGCTACCTTAGTTTCAGACTTCTAAGTGTTGCTGTAATTAAACAATATGTGTATTACATTAAAGTATAACAACAGAGATCAAATGTATTTCGATTTTGTTTCACTATTTGATAGCCACTGAGGATACGAAACACGGATTAGACAGCAGGCTTGCCCCATGTATCCTTCATTAATTATGGTAAGGCGTGATAGGCACTGAAAAACTCTCTATAATGAAACTCTCTCTCGGTAAAGAATATCTTTACAAATCCGTCAATTCTGCATTCAGCACTACATTGTATATTACATTATATATTTAGCTTCTTTAAGGCCATTCATTTTAACACTTAATTCCATATAACATTAGTTTAGCTTATTAATAGTGAAAGTTGTTCAAGTTATCATTCTTCCTCTTCTTTCCTTCATCATCTGCCTTTCAGCGTCGAGGGGAGATATAATTTACGGTCTTTTTCTTTTCTGTTTGCCTCTGCTGCTGTTATGTTTCCTAGTGCTTCTAATATTCCATCGATCCATCTTTTTCGTGGTCGACCCTTGGGTCTGGTGTTCTCACAACGTTTGTTGAATGCTCGTTGTGTTGTGTTTTGATCTTTCTGCCTTGTCACGTGGCCAAACCATTGTATCTGTTGTTTAGTTATCATTTGACAATTAAAATGAGTTCTCTCTCTTTGTGTGACTGTGGAACGTGACTGACAAATCAATGAACCTGTAGAAAAATTGACCTGTTCTAATTTATATAATTGTTGATCGTCAGATCATTTCGTCGTTGCACAACAACAATCTCCATAAGTAAATCCTGCAGCGTGAAAGGACTGAGATCACCGGTTTGTTTTGATTTACCTAGCATCGTATGCAACCTACGTAGCTGCAACACCTCTTTTGGCAGTTATATTATACATATATATCTTGACCACTATAAGGCATAATAATAAAAGAGAAAAATAAAAGGTGAAAGAAGACGAGGAAGATAATAAGAAATGATCTTGGCTGAAGTTATGGTGACGTTAAGAAAAAGAAAGGTTATAGGATAATTAATGTTGAAATAGATAAACAAAATATTCTCCCACGGTAAAATGATTGACAACGGCCAAAGAGCACGTCACTACAGATTGTCTCTCATTCTCTCTTTTTATATACATAAATATATACGCGGAAAAGTTATATAATTTAAATGTGCACTTTATTTTTAATGACCGTTGCAATAATTTTTGTGTGTAAATCCCTAAAAGCCCTAAAAGGAACCAAAATAACATCAGGATGATGCACTACAGCGAGTTTACATTTTCCAAAATAGCATGAATTAGCATTATAGTTCGGTCCGTAATCCGTGCTCACAGAGTTTATCAATTATCTCGGAAACTGTCTGACGAATTGCAGCAATTTTTTGCATGCAATGTTATTTTTCAACGACCTTAAGATGTTATAACATGTAACTACAAGGGTAGTCTGAATTTTGCACAAATCGTTTTTTGCTTTATAATTTAAATAAAATATCAAACCTTGTGCTCTAAACATTAGATTGTTCTGTAAATTACGTTGATTTTCTAACAATGCAAGTCAAAGGCGTATCCGTATCACATTGAAGAGGGCACCATTTTTCATTTGATTTTATATCTTCGTCATAGAGATAGGTAAACTTTGACCAACGTATCAAACACCCATAGTCGCCAAATAACAGGCGTGTCACAATAAAATATATGGAACAACCAGAACATCAAACACACATAGTCAAAAAATAGTAAAAGTGTCATTAACAAAAATGTGCTCATGTCAAACATACCTCATTCCGAATCAGAAGTCTCTAAGAGGTTAACAGTTGTTATCGGTTGGACAAACTGCAATCCATCTCGTTGCCAGTATTGTTCCTTTTCTCTGAGCACATGGTCGTCACATTTTCTCCAGTATTCAATGTCTATCTTTGAGAGGGCATCGCGCATCAATTCTTTAACATCACAAATTTTAAACGTCGTGTTCTGTGCAGCAACATGCCCTTTGACTTTAGCCCACACAAATTCTATTGGGCTGAGGTGCAAATGATAAGGTGGGATGCGAAGAGATGTGTGGCCATACTTTGCAATTATTTTCTCAATTTGATATAACTTTGTCTTCTTAGTTTGTCTAACAAGTTGCAACAACTCTGGTTTTAACTGGGTGTAAAGGTAAAGGTAAAGTACGAGACTTGAACCGGCGTCTTAGCACGCGAGTTTACACCCATATGTGCTCGGCCGCCTATCCAGAAATGTTCGGATATTTCTGTATAGTGTAGCCTCAAGCATCGAAACTCAGATGCGAAGCGACATTCCTCACCTTCCCAGGATAATATACCCTGGTACCCATTTCTGCCAACGGCTGGGTCGACCGTGGGGGTATTTTTTTTTTTTTTTCCAACCACGAGTACAATTCACACTGCTCCCAGCGGGAATCGAACTGGGTGTTTTGAAAGGAAACATTTTCTTTTCTAAGCCATGTGATGATTTGATCTTTTGTGTTTGACGAATTTGGAACTTTGTCCTCCTGTGCTACCGCATTATGATAGAATGCATTGTCTATTACAGGGCATGATGGGGAGTAGAGTGTTCTCTATACAGTCTCTGAAAATTCGTCAATTCATTTCAGTGTGGTAGGCCCGACCGTCTGTAGATTTTAATTGAAAAATAAGTTGTGTCATTAACTAGTCCTTTCTCTCTATTGCCGGCACGTACTAATATAATGCGTTGTCCTTTGCTGCTGGGAATGCTTCTTTTATTTTCTCTGTCAACTGATTGCCATTCTTTCTCAAATGTATGATGAGCATTGACCCACGTTTCATCCAAATATACTATGTCGCAGCCTTCCATTCGTCGCTCACGGATCTGCCTCAGGTATTTGCTTCGGGCAGCTATCAGGTGTAGTTTTTGAAAAACAATATTTCTACCACTAATAGATTTTCGAAAAGTGAAACCAACGCCTCTTACGATCTTCCAAAGAGTCGTTGTTGAGATGTCAATACCACATTCTAATTGCAGCCGAACTTTAAGTTTGCGGAGTGTAACAATTTGATTCGTTTCAAACATTTTCAAAATCTCACGTCTAATAACATCTTTGTCAAAATCATCAACTTTAGTTTACCTTCCTTGCTTGACCGTCGCCTCTGCAGATTCAAAGTTCTGTCCTATCCATCGATTGAAAGATTTTCTATCTTTTATTAGAGCTACTCGTGTTTGTTTTGTTTTTTTTCTGTTTTTTTTTTTAAATATCGTAATATAACCAACCCATTTTAGATTCCTTGCAAAGTTCCTGTATATTAACACAGGATATATAATTGAAACTTCCGTTTCCAAGATGGCGGAACTGAGTCACGTTCTCTCTATCGCTGCAGAAATTCCGTTGGATTCTTGTCAACTTCGGGTTTCCGTTCCAATTTTCTGCATTCCAGTCGAAATGATGTTCTACTTGTTATATCTGCGCCATTGAATTGGCGTTGCACGCACAGTAATGCTCCGTTTTGACAATTCAAGTGTTGTGAATGCGCCTTCCAACGTACTGTTGATCTGCGTTTTACGTCACACTAAGTGCTGTTCAGTGACCATTTGATGGAGATGGTTGACGCAAGTTATTTACAAGTTACAACGCATTAATGTGGTGGGCTCCGTCAAGTCAGTCAAGTCAGCGTCTTTGGGAAGTTTGTACCATGTTTCGTTCGTTGTAGACTGCATTCACTATAGCTCGTTTCAAAACATTTGCCCAACTTCAAAACGCTATTACTCTCTAACCGTTTGTTAAATACTTTTGAAATTTTCCAAATGTTATTAGAATGCAAAAGACCCTTTAAATGTATATTTAACAAATATCTTGCAGCTGCAGTTTTCTTAAAGCGGCGATATTTCTTTGATGTTTGTCAAAATTGTAAATTGTGAAGCCCTAAAGAATAGAAATTACCGTAGTTGCTGGTCTACGATTAATTTTCACTAGGTAAAGGCGTGGCCGTAATGGGGAAATAACTGGATAAAACAAAACACCAGGAGAATTATTGTCTGCTCAGTTCGAGGACGGACGATAATAATATCAAGGTATACCTGTATGTCCAATTTTCATAGTTGTGTGGTCCTGAAAAGGACCGTTTGTTGAAATAATTTAAGGTAATATAGGGGCCAACATTGTGGAGGCTATATACTTTCATTCTGAATCAGACGAGTCTAAAAGATTAATAACTGTTTGGGGTTGAACATTCCACAAACCATCATTTTTCCAATATTCCTCTTCCTGTTTTAAGACGTGGTCTTCACATTTAGCCCAATAATCTTTGTCCATATTTAATAAAGCGAGATTAGCAAGAGTCTTTACATCGCATATTTTGAATGTTGTATTTTCATCTGCCACTTGTCCTTTTAATTTTGCCCAGATTAGTTCTATTGGATTTAAATGAGCATGGTAAGGTGGCAGCCTCAAACTTATATGACCGTGCTCTTGGATAATCTTATCTATTTGAAAAATCTTTGTCCTCTGTTTTTGCTTTACTAGAGATAGTAATTCAGGTTTTAAGTACATGTTATTAAATTGTATTTGCTCCTTTGTGAGCCATATCTTAATAGCATCTTTTGTACTGGATGACGTCGGGACTTTATCTTCAAGTGCAACAATGTTGTGGTACGCTGCATTGTCCATTATTAGGCAAGATGGTCGATCTAGTGCTGGGAGAACAGAATTTTCAATCCAATGTCTAAATATGTGACCATTCATCTCAGAGTGATAATCCCGATTGTCTATGGATTTTGAAAGAAAAATGAGCTCTGCATTCTGTATTAGTCCATGTTGTCGACTGCCTGCATGAGCAATTATCAAGCGCTGTCCTTTGCTGCTAGGTATTAATCTCTTAATCTTTCCATCTGATGACTGCCATTCCCTTTGGTTAGTGTGGTGAGCATTGATCCATGTTTCATCCAAGTACACAATATCATAACCTTGCTTGCGCACCTCTTTTACTTCACGTAAGTACTTGCTTCTCATGACTACTATATGTGGCTTCTCACAGATGATGTTTCGTCCATTGGAATACTTTCTGAATGTAAAGCCTGCAGCTCTCACATTCCTCCATAATGTAGACTTTGATATTTCAATACTGTTGTTCTTTTTCAGCGATACTTTTAATTTTCTTATTGTAACAGTTTCATTCATACCCAACATTTTGCGAATTTCACTTCTAATAAGTTCACTGTCGAAATTATCCAACATTTTTGCTCTTCCTTGTGATTTTGTATGTTTGGAACATTGACGGTCACGTGCTTGAATCCAGCGATTAAATGACCGTTTAGATAAATCCAAAATGTGTCTTGTCCTATTCTCAGGGTTTTCTAAAGAATGAAAAAATCTTCCTCGTTTAGCCTCTTTGCAAAAATAGTCATACATTTTTATTGCGATGTTTTGTAAACTGCAGAATTTCATTTTAAGACTCATGATAAATGTTATTGTTCCACGTTACGCCGCTGAATTAACGGAAATGGAACACACAATGTCTCGTGTTTACTACAAGTGTCTAATTGTGTCAGAAAACTCACGCGGAAAGCGTGCAAAATCGTAAATTTGAGTGTGTATGGATTTGTAATCGCTATTTTTAACTTAAATACTGTAAACACTAAGTTTTGACTACATCAATGGGTCGTTATAAATTTATAGAAATCAAATAAGCAATAATAATAACCAAATGTTTGTTTTTAATGAAATTAATTCCCTGTTGGGTTCTAATCATTATAACTATACATGCAAATTTTGAAAAAATTACAAAAAGCGGTTTAAAAGATATAGATTTTTAAGTTGGGCACGAATTATGAAACAAGCTATAGAGTAATCATGAATACATGTGCGCAGACATTTTGTGCGTGCTACGTCATCATAATGGATCATTGTGTGTCCCAGACCAACCATGCGCTAATCTTGCGGTCTTGTGTTTGGTGTGCATCGGGGATAATCTGAAGACGAACTGTGTTTTGTATGTTCGGAGTTGGAGTTAAACACGATGTCCTAACATCATCAAGCGCCATACATTTACTATGACGATCATCATTTTTAGGAGGACGTGATCTTCCGGGCAATGTGATGGATAGGCGGCAGGAACCATTGAAGGCTATGTCTGCAAAGTGTTCATTGTTGCAGTTTCCTCATGTTCCAAGTCCGGCTTGTTGCAGGAGCTACTGAGTTAAGTGCTCTGTGCACACCGTGAGCTGTGTGTCTCATCCATTTTGATCATGTTTCGATACTCCAATTGTGTACGATGAATGATGATATCGTATGACAGGGAACAGTTGGCTGTGTTCACTTTCTGTGCGGTTTCGCCTTATGTCTTTTGGCGTGTGCTGAGACTGCTATGATGGGGACTACAGTTTCCTTTCTTTGTTTGGAAGATGAGTTATAATTCGGATTATTCCACTGGCACGGGCGGTTGAGCAATTATGGATTTTAATTCGCTTGCAGTGATACCGAGGCCTTCCATAACCAATAACCAATAACACAGTTACCTTTTGCACAGTGATGAATTTACACTTTAAACTCTTCATGATTTTAAAAATCAAGTAGTCACATCACAATAGCTTACAAATGATCACATGTAAAGAAATATACATTAAAATAAATATTTTGCCAAGATACACCTCCGAACTTATTTCACAAAAAATCGGAAATGACAAACTAACCTTCTTATTGGCGCGTCTTACAATTTACTGTTTAGTAAGTGTAATCTGGTACTAAGTATGTATTGAGAAACACGTGAAACTTGATTTTTTAAACGACAAGATTATTACAACAAATGTGGGTATTGTAATGTCCTAAAAATTGCGACTACCAAGAAAATCATATTTTTATATACCTAAAAAAAAAAAAAAAAAATCTTTCCTGAATGTATGACAGCAGGGAAAAAGATAAGACTTAAGTTCGATGAAAAAAGAAGCTTGCATGAAAAAAATTACTGACATTCATCAAACAATTTTCGAGATAATTGATCAACTATGTGGGCACGAATTTCGGAACGAACTATAGTATCGTTATGTTTTCTGGGAACCGCAGAGACATATTCATGGGAGGGGAAGGGGGCTGTGGGATACAAACCGTATACCCCAGTGCAGTCGCCACGTAATGTTCAGCTCAGATTTTTTATTTCACATTCGATTGGTAAACCTCTTCTACACTCTGGGAATCAAACCCTCGTCCACTTTACCATAAAATAACAGATCAAAACCATCTGGCAGCCCACACTTCACACAATAATTATTGGAAAACTGATCTCAGTGCGTTCTAGACAGTGTCAAGAGTGCCTACCCATAGTCAGAAAATTAAAAACAGAAGATGAGTAGGACATTTTATCTGAAAACGAGGGACTTTTCATAAAGAAGCAGAAATTTTAAATCACATGACGCTTCAATTTAAATTGTTGATATAATAATTTAAATGAAGGACACACGCATTAAAGGCATCATATGCTTGGCGATATAATAACTATAATTTTTCTTCTACCTTTCAACTCCCTGTGGAGCATAGGTCTTCAAAAACATTTTTCAAGCCGTTCCGTTTCTCGACATTCTTTTAAGGTCATTCCATGTCTTCCCCATCATCTTCATCTCTGTTTCCATCTGTCTTCTCGGAGAATATTTTGATCTTCCTCTTTGTCTTTTTCCTTGGGGATTCCAAAAAGGGCCTGTTATGTAATACTCTCTGTTTGCTTCTGCAGTGTAGGTCCTATCCAGCGCCATCGTCTTCGCTGTATCGCTTCATCCACTGGTATTTGACTGGTACATTTCCATAATTCTATGTTAGTGACTTTGTCCTGTCTTTGACTTGTCCAGGTTTGTGAAGATTTTTCGGCTTATATTTTATACAGTACAAGATAGCCAGCCCTATGCCCAACCCTCCTAAGTCGCCACTTACAAACATATCTGGTAGGGAACAGCGCCACAATTCTTTACTCCCCTTTCGCGCCATGGCACTTAACTACAATTCTTTCACAAAAATCGCTGGCCACGAGGCACTTTCGGTTGTCTGCCCATGGTCTCCAGCCCAATGTTGTTTTCACTTTCATGTTTGAATGCCAGTTGCGGTCTAATGTAACCAATAAGACTTAGTCTGAGGTTGAACGGGTCGTGCCTCGCCGAGTAGGCAAAACTCCACAAGACGACAAGAACGAAATAACAACGTCTAAGATCCGTGCTCAATGTGACTGAAATGGTTGTTCTGATGACAGAGTTACTGTGAGAAATTGGTCTGCGGATTCGCCTGCTGACTAGGGAACCGGATATAGACTGCCATTACTGGCCAAGTTTCTTCTTTTTTTTATTAAAATCGGTATTTCAGTTTCTGAAAGCGAACATGCCGGGTTGAAGTTCAAACAGCTTCTGGGAGAATGGTAGCTGTCTGAATTGGTCCTGACAACATGACACATAAACGTGTCGAAGGCCAGGAAGTATGTATGTATTAGTTCCTATTCCCAATAAAATAGCATCGTAATTTATTGTTTAAAGATCAACGAAATTTCCTTTTTTAATGTTAGGAAAATGTGGCCATGAAAAAAATCGTCAAGTTCAGCAACCCAAAGTTGATCAGGATTTCACTTCACCAATTCGACTATATTTCTGGAAATATAATTTGCCAGTGTCGAATATGTCGTATCCTCACGATGGTGGCATATGTTAGTCTACACGGCCAAGAGCTGTTCTCTCAGCCGGTACGGACAAGTTACAACTACCCCAGCAGGAACGAACAATAATAATAAAAGGGCATTGAATCTCGTCATAGCTTCTGAGAATTTCTACCAATTTTGAGATTAATCATTTGCTTTGGATTAAACTAGTCTCAACATAAGAATTAATGCTCTAACAAATTGTTCCGTCAATTTTGACATGCACTTTAATTTTAACAAATCATTTCATATTTAAATTAAATTTTAAAAAAAAACCTAATATAATATATAAGGTAATTGTAGGTTTGTGTTCAACAGAACTGACGGAAAGGGCTTTACAAAAAAAAGGAAAACCCATTCAATGAAATCCTGATGTTCCGTGTGCCTCATTCAAAAAGTTAATTAAAAGGTAATACTATCTTGTTACAGAGTAGAGTTTCTGTTCCTGAAATCTTCAAAGGCAATGCTGGAAATATATATTTATTGACAATTACATACCGGCGCTCATCCATGAATCTTTATTTTTGATATTCTTAATTAATTCATCATGAGTTGTTTCTTACATGTTACATCAATAGTGTTTCTTACATGAATAGTGTTTTTTTATTTAATATTTTATTTAAAATGTGTTACTCCTCTATATTTTCTATTTCCTCTTTGTCAGTTCATTCTCGCATTAAGATTAATTTAGATTATTCTCTTAATGTCAGATATTGATATGCCTTGATAAAAAACATCAAATTGCGTCATGTAAAATGATTTTTACGAATTATGAATGCTGCAAAAAAGAATGAAGATAAAGAGAAGGATAAAAACAATTGGTCACTGATATAATGAATGAAGTCTGCGAACCAGATGTCTGAAGGTGGGAAATCGGCAAAGTCAATAAACACTTACGGCCTATTTTAGTAAATAATTGTACCGAACATCAAAAGGCTACATTATATGGATCTATGATCAAAATAAAACACAATCAATATACAGCACGAGTGTGTTACATGTAAATAGACTACAGGTCACCGTGTATCGTTAACCAGGGAAGTAAAGAAGAGAACTACTGTCACCTTCCAATCATGACACTAGACGAAGGTGGTTGGGAGTCAAGGTCTTCATCGATGCTGCGGAGTTCGCGCAACAGAGCTAAGGCCATCTTCAGTGCTTTCTTAAGTGTGAAGCAGGCGTGTTTCATACCGTGGAACGTGCTGAGGGTAAGATCTGAGCATTATGGAACTGTGCGATGATGACGTTCTGTGGACTAGGCTAACCTTAGGCTACAAGGAAACAGGGAGGACACAGGAAAATGAGAATAGACAGAATCAGAGACCCACTAATGAAATTCAAGATTATATTAACTCAAACTACAAAGCTAGTAATATAGTCATACTCTCTACAACACTTCAATGCACAGGCAGAAGAACTAAAGCCAAAAATAAGCACAAGGTGTGACATTAGCTAAACTGTGTTCATGTCCGCACCAACGTCATGCTTCGTTTGTTCCTTTACCCTTTCAGGTGTCAAGATGCAGGACTCTGCTCTGACAATCTTGACCACTGGCACGTGATGTTGATGTAGAGTTTTCTTGATGCTGACGCTCCATCTTACTCTTGGTCTGCCTCCAGCTAAGCGCCTTTCTTCAATCTTTATACAAGTAATCTATAGTGTGAAGTCTTAAGTTATTCTCTCCGTATGAGCAAGCAACCAAAAAATGTGTCTATGTACATAGTTCAAGATTTGTTAACTTTTTCACACATGGTTTTATTTCAAATTATGATGACTGTGTCTCTTCTGATTACTCCAACTGACTTTAATCTCATTTTTTGCGATCAACACATTTGGTATTGGTAGCATAAAATACTACGGTCGCTTGAAAAGACACAGTGGGCTGGAAAGAAC
Organism: Megaustenia siamemsis; assembly: GCA_032433765.1. Lineage (NCBI taxonomy): Eukaryota > Metazoa > Mollusca > Gastropoda > Stylommatophora > Ariophantidae > Megaustenia > Megaustenia siamemsis. Next base: position 74,314,717 of record JAVIAB010000125.1, on the reverse strand, counting down.
AATAATGGTAGACATGGTTCCTGGATGACGAGAGGGGGGCAGACCAAGTTGAAGGTGGCTTCAAGACATCAAAGACTCCTGAACATGACAACATAAGATTAAGGTGGAGATCTGATTAGAGACTGAGATTCTTTCAGACTGTCTGCGGTGTGAAGAATGTTCTGCAAAGGACACGCAATTCCATGAGCGTAGGGTATGAATGGCAAAGCTGTATATAAGATGTCTTGTGTTCTAAAGTGAGGCTAGCTGAGTCGGTATCTGGTTTACATTATTATATCAAAAAGTTATTTACTTTTATATTGAACTATCTCCGTTCTGGCCATAAGGGGCATGCCTGGAATAACAATCGGAGGCCATAATATAACTAATCTAAGGTATGCTGATGATACAGTGTTAATCGCTAAGAGTGAAAATGAGTTACAAGAAATTTTAGACATTATAGTGAAAGAAATCAAAAATAAAGGTCTCAGCCTTAATAGCAGAAAGACACAAGTAATGGTAACATAAAAGAAAAAGACATCACCTCAGTGCAAAATAAAGACAAGTGAAACAGTATTAAAACAGGTAAATGAATTTAAATATTTGGGAACTTTGTTAACCTCAGACGGAAGATGTACAACAGATGTGAGATGCAGAATGGCTCATGCAAAAGCAGCTTTCCAAAAAATGAGGAAGATACTATGCAATCCATTTTTGACAATAGAAACAAGAAAAAAGAGTTCTTAAATGTTATGTAGAGCCAGTCTTAACATATGGATGTGAATCATGGATAATAGGACAACAGACAAGAAAATCACTGGAGACTGTAGAAATGTGGTTTTATAGAAAAATGTTGAGAATTCCATGGACAGCTAAGAAGAGTAATGAAAACGTTCTGTAAGACGCTAAAGCAAAAAAGAGAGCTAATTTCCAATATTAGGAAGAAACAATCATCATGTTTTGGCCATGTCATGAGAAGAGAATAACTGGAATATATTGTAACAACTGGAAAAATTGAGGGATGGAGATATAGAGGGTAGCAAAGAGAAAGGATACCAGACAGCTTAAGATAATGGCTTGGCAGAAGGTCAATAACAGAAATGATAAATAACTGTCGTGATCAAAAGTTGTGGAGAGACATGATCACATACGCCAGCAGGTTCGGTACTTGATGATGATGATATGAGACTGAGATCATGGCTAGCCTTAAAAAAACAGTAATTCAGTTGAGATGAAGCCAGGCACGGCCGCTCTACGAGGAGTTCACGAGGACTTGAAAACAAACATAGAACTGCTGTCGTCAGCTGCATCAGGGATGTAAACTTTTGAATTTCCTGAGGTGTAATAAGTATGTTCTGATGATAAACGACGTAACTAGCCAGCTAGCTATTCTGATTCGAAGACAATCCTCTCTGCTTTAATTACAAATTGCCCACTACATCCAGAGTGCTCGGCCGCAATGTGGAGAGCCAGTGACGGTCCGATCACTGAGTCATGCCCCAGCCCATAGTGTATGCGACTTGGTTCAAAAAAGGCGTTAGTGCAAGCGTGTATAAAGCTATCATTTTCGCACCAGAATATTGTTTATTAACATTTGTATTTCTTCTTTTATGTTACACAGGAATATAAGTGAGTTATGTCTGATGACGAAACTCGTTGTCTTTCTCTTGAAACTATTTTTAATTCATTATTCAGTGTTGTATTCTTATCGAAGGTTGGCTACCCAGGACCATTCCGCTCTGTCTCTTTGCTTTGATGGTGCAGGTTATCATTGTATCATAGGCTGACTTCTTTTAATAAGTTGGCCATCTTTTAATGTTACTCGTCCATGTTAGTCTTGGTCTGCCTCTTTCGCTTTGCTTTGATGGTGCAGGTTACCATACTATCATAGACTGACATCTTTTAATAAGTTGGTCATCTTTTAATGTTACTCGTCCATGTTAGTCTTGGTCTGCCTCTGCCTCTTTTACCTTGTATTTTACTTTCCAAGATTACTTTTAGTAAGCTGTTGTGTCTTTTAATATGCCTCAAAAATCTCATTTGTCTTGTTTGAATTGTGCTTACGTATTTCTCTTTTCATTTTCAGTTGTAAGAATTCATCATGTTTTCTTTTCTTTCCATACAATTCTTCCTATTCTTCTATAAATAAACATTTCAAAGGCTTCAATTTTCGTCGGTTTTGTTTTCTTATCTAATGTCCATGTTTCTGCACCATTCAGGAAAGTTGAGAAGATATAACATTTTGCTAATCTTAGTTATATCCCTGGTGTTATTTGTTTTCATGTTAGTATATTGTTCATGGCATTAATATTACTTTTTACCATTCCTATTATTTTATTTATTTCAGTTTTACATTTTTCATCACTGGTTATAGTAGTAGAGTTGTAGCTCTGAACTGTCTACAGTCTATTCCTTCAACTTTGATATCCACTTTTAGGTTTTGAGTATTATCTTTGCTTATAATCAGAATTTTAGTCATTCTGATATTCATATCTAATCCATGTATTCTACTTGTAATTTTTATTTCATTAAGTAATTATTGTAGATCTGTAGGATTTTCTGCTAGTAATACAGCAACATCAGCATATCTTAGGTTATTGATTATCTTTCCATTAATGTTTAGATCTGGCATGTCTGTGATGTTTTTAAAGACTTGTTCAATGTATAGATTGAACAAGCTTGGTGGTAGATTGCATACCTGTTTTACTCCTCTTATTTTTATCAATAGGTGTAGAATTTATGTTTTCCTATATTGGAACAATGTCCAATGTTTATATCTATCCACATAATATAGACAGATCTCAGTACAGAACTCAGAAGTACCGGCGAGGCATCATTTTAGAGAGCTGATTAACTGTTGTAGAAAGTGTATACATGTGACTTTTACTCTTTTTTTACAATTGTAATTTGTATAAATTCTACATATATAATATTATACTAATAAATATACTAAATACTACTAATATAATGTAAAATTATTATATAATAAATAGTGGCGTGGAGCCTAATACTTTTTTTCTCAATTTTCATTAATCAAGGATTTTTTACGTGCTCAACCATAACACTGCGTTTCTTTTTCATGTTCAGTTTGATATAGGACAAACCATTCGATTTTATCTACTATGGGGTCACTGTGGTGATGACGTGGGAGAGGGCGGGGGGAGTTTTAGCAAAAGCAAGATCGCTACAAATATGATTTGAATTGGGTACCTTGTGGCTATGAAGTGTGAACCATAACCATGGTTCTGTTGGCGATCACCATTTATTATACCACGTGATTTTAATACGTCATCGATTTGTTTAAATCTGAATTATTACATTCTTTTCTTGTCTTTCTTCATTCCATCGTTCTTAGCTTTATCCTTCTTCTTCTTCTTCAGCGATCATGGCTCATTCAGACTAGGACTCCGGACTCTTTTATCCGGTGTGGTGTGCGTGGACCACATTGTCCTTCTCAGGTCTGTGTACTGGGGGCAATCCTGTAGAACATGTTTTGTTGTCATGTTATCCAGGGTACAGTGACATAGGCTTGCAGTTAATATTTTGAGTTTGGTGAACATGTGGTTTCACATTCTGTTGTGGCCAGTGCTTAGGCGAAGTATGATTACTTGATCTATCCTTGATAGTTGGAGATATCCGTCCCTCTCGTTATGCTTTGGGTGTTGTTTCCATTTTCATGGTACTGGCCTTTGATGATGGATTTGGCTTCATCGTAGCTGACCAGATGGTTCTCTTGTGGTAATCTCCCTCCCTCTTTAGCTAATTTGTCTGCACGTTCGTTCCCGTGTATATTACAGTGTGATGGTATCCACTGGATGACCACTCTCTGGAAGTTATTGCACAGCTGGTCCAGGGTTGTTCTCATGTCATCTAGCTCACTGTACCTGTGGGTTTTTTACAGCTGTTATGACTGACAGTCACTTGACATCGTGCGGCAGTATAACTACCTGGGGTCCATCATCAGCGACAGACTATCTTTAGATTCAGAAATTGACACTCGCATTGGTAAAGCTGCTACCACCTTTGCCCGTTTTTCTAGGCGTGTCTGGCAAAACAGCAAACTGACAATTAAAACAAAAGTCGCAGTGTACAATGCCTGCATAATTAGTATCCTCCTGTATGGCAGCGAATCTTGGACAACCTATGTAAAGTAGGAGAGAAGGCTAAATATATTCCATATGCGATGTCTACGCCGTGTTCTTGTTATCACCTGGAAGGATAAAGTGACAAACGTGGAGGTCATGACTTGGCACAGGCTTACCAAATATCTACACGCTGCTCAAACAACGTAGGTTACGCTGGCTTGGCCATGCACATCGTATGAAAGATGGCCGTATACCGAAAGATATACTCTACGGACAACTGGCATATGGTAAAAGAACTAGGGGGCGCCCAAAACTCCGATTTGTAGATGTGTGTAAACGCGACATGAAGACTCTGAACATAAACCCTGCAGTATGGGAAGACATAGCTGCAGACCGCAATCTCTGGAAACACACTCTAAAGGTTCACCTCAAACAAGAAGCAGACAGATTCATGGAGAAAGAGAATACACGACGGAAGAAAAGAAAAGAAAAAAATAACATTTCTAGGGCGCTGAAAAATCCATAGTCAACGATGACTGACGGAGGCTACTGTAGTCAACTATGACTGACGGAGGCTACTATAGTCAACTATGACTAACGGAGGCTACTATAGTCAACTATGACTAACGGAGGCTACTATAGTCAACTATGACTGACGGAGGCTACAATAGTCAACTATGACTGACGGAGGCTATTATAGTCAACTATGACTGACGGAGGCTACTATAGTCAACTATGACTGACGGAGGCTATTATAGTCAACTATGACTGACGGAGGCTTCTATAGTCAACTATGACTGACGGAGGCTACTATAGTCAACTATGACTGACGGAGGCTACTACTTTGGACTGACAGTGCATCAGTCAGTATCACCAATTTCTTGTGCATGTTAATTTTGTGTTGGATAGCCAGTGTTGCAGCGTCTTTGAGGGTTTCAGTTTCTGCTTTTTAATTGTTTGAGAATTCCCCAGCAACTATTGACTTGGTGATCTCTTCCTGGTTATTCAGCCGAGAGAACACACCCCCTCCTCCATTTCTGGTGACATTTGTAGAGATCTATCTGTGTATATATGTGCCCAGGAGTCCTGTGGGTTGTTGTCGTTTATGTTGTTTTTCTGCTATGTGCATTCTCTCAGTGTCTGCTTGGGTTCCTTTTTTCATGATTCCTATTATGTCTTCTTTAAAAGTCTGGTATTTTGTGTTTCCCACGAGGAGTCATACCAGATGGGCTTATGGGTTTCGGCATTGTTTGAGACAGTACTGGGTCACTAGTTGTCAGTTCCTTGGAGATTGCAGCGAAGTTGATTATCTTCGGTCTTCCTTTTCCGAAACCAGTTATTCTTTGGTGCATGGGGTGGTTAGAGAGCCTGTTATATTTCTCATCTTGTTGCATTTACTGTAGCTTTCCGTCTGTCTTCTAAGGGTTGTAATCTTGTTACTATTCTAGTCTTGATTGGTGTAGATTTCATAGCACCAGTGATGATACGGGCAAGCCTGGTTTTGAGTTCTGTTACTTTTGCTAAGTTGTGATTTGGAAGCTGTAGCCCGGCTGTGACTCCATACTCTAGGACTGGTCTTACTCTTCCTACGTATAGTCGTTTCAAGATATTGCTGTCTGCTCCCCAATCTGTTCCTGCTAATTTCCTCATAATATCTGTTCGTTTTCTGGCTCTTTTGTTTGATTTGTCTATCTGATTTATCCATGTCATTCTGAAATCCATGGTGTCGCCAAGATATGTTGGGTTTTGGTCAATAGGAAGTGTATGGTCTTTTATCTTCACTTTTAAAGAGAGTGTGTTTCTTGATAGGCTGAAAATTGTGCATGTAGTTTTTTTTTTCGTTAATCGATAGTAGCCAGGTGTTCGTCCATTTTTCAAGTTTTCCTAGGACATACTGCATTCTGGAGCTAGCTACTGACATGGATTCTTCACATGCCCATATCGCCAGGTCGTCTGAGTACACTGTTGAGTGTATTCTGGGTGGAATGTCCATTATGATGTCATTTATGAAAATTAAAAAGAGCGTATAGGACTCCGCCTTGTGGAACACCTTGATCGATTCTGGTTCTGGCTTCCTTACTTAGTTGTCCATGTACTTGTACTCTGGCCGCTCTGTCTTGTAGGTGTTGAGATATCCAATTTAATAAACGGCCTTGGATGCCAAGTCTGAGAAGCTTGTTCTTTAATCCTTCTCTCCATACCCTATCAAAATGCCTTCTCCATATCGACCCACACGGTCAGTGCGTGTTTCTTTTCATGTAGAGCATCCTCTATTTCCTGTGCGATGTAGGTAATCAGGTCTTCAGTTTATCTGTGCTGACGAAAACAACTTTGGTGTGTTATGATTTGTTGTTTTGTCTCAAAATGCCACATGAGTCTTCTGTTGACCAGTTTTTCCATGAGTTGGCTCAGGCAGCTCGAGAGGCTAATTGGTCTGTAGCTACTTGGGTCCAGTGGGTCTTTTGAAGGTTTGAGGATGGACACAATAGTGGCTTCTTTCCTGGTTGCCGGGATTTGTCCTATCTTCCAGCTTGCATGTAGCGGAGCTTAGGAGCTGCCCCTTAAGGAGCTGACCCTTTGTTTCTGTCCCAGTTTTATGAGCATTTCGTTGGTGATTCCATCTATTCCAGAGGAACTCTTGAGTTTTAATCCTTTGAGTGCTACATCTTGTTCTGTTGGTGTAAAGATGGTCATCTGGTATTCTTCTGGTGCTAAAGGCATGCGTTTTACATCTCGGTCTCCTTTCTTGCAGCTTTCTGTTGGTCTTTGGAATGTTTATCCTACTTATGTTTTTGTACGTTTCTATAAGTATGTTTGCTGCTCTTTTGCCTGTGAATGTTCTGATTGTTTGCTAATGTTATTGTAGGTCGGCTGTTGCTTTCATCGCTCAGAGCTTTCGCAAGTTTCCACAGTTTGTATCCATTTTTATCTAGATTGAGGCTCTCTGTTTTGTCTTTCCAGCTATATCTTGCCGATATCTTGACCTCTTTTCTATATTTTACAGAGGCTGCTTAATATACTATGTTGTTGTCTGTGCTTTGTGATGTTTCAGCTAGTTTTCTGGCAGAGTTCAGCTCCTCTTCTAGTCTTTTTATTTCCTTGCTCCAGTATGGCTTGTTCTTTCTTCTTGCTCCTCTAGGAATTGATTCTTTAGCAGCTCTCAGGATTGCCTTTGTTAACTCCTCTATCATATTATTGACTTTCTTTTCACAGGTGTTGATAGGCGCAGTGTAGGCATCTGTGAGCTTGGCAAACTTTTCCCAGTCTGCTCTCTTGTAGTTCCAACGGGGAAGTGGTATTTGCAACTCCTGTTTGTGAGCGAGATCCACTAAAAGTTTGACTGGTCTGTGGTCACTGTCGCCAAGTTGGTTCAGTACTATTCTGGTTATTTTGTTTGATATGTCTCCTGTTGCGAATGCAAGGACGGGAGTTGATGTTGTTTTCAATCTTCCTGAGTAGAAGGTTTGGGGGTCTTCTCTGGAGTTTATGAAGAATATGTTCTTGTCTATTTCCCATTCTTCCACTTCTTCACCTCGAGCGCTGGATTCCTTATATCCCCATCTTTCAGTGTGGCTGTTAAAGTCTCCTACTACCAAACACTGTGATTGTGTTATTTCCATTGACTCCAGCTTGAGCAAGTTATCATTAGGACAATATATGTTAAATATCCTTGAGCGAGTGGAGTTGATGTATAGGTCTGTGCCAATGATCTCTGCCTCTCCGTTAGTGACTACTTTTATTTAACTTATTCTGGACCATGCGACTGAGTGAGCGCAGGTGAGCCTAGACCATCAGGGACAAGTGTTTTCGGGACCACTCGACCATGTTATAAAAAAATCACGCAAAGGATTAGCCGCCTTGAAAGTCATGGCAGCTGCCAACATCCAGCAGAGTCTACTTACTCTTCTGTTCCAGGGATTAGTCCTCACACCAGTAGAGTATGCCATGGAAATTTTAACTGTCAGTACGACGCAAATTGACAGGCTTAAAAAATACAGAAGAAAGCTATGCACAATCATCTTGGGGTGTACGAGGAACACTCACTGTGTTGAAATGAGGTATCTTTTGACGTTTCAACTATGGTTACAGAGTGCAGATCTGGAGGGCACGGACATACCTGTAGATAAGTGCAAATAAAGAGCATCCATTGCATCATGAGCTCAACACAGGGAAGGGTGTTAGGCTAAAAAGAGGCAAATCATGGGTGGCCCGAGCAGAAGATATCATCAAACAGGTTTGTGGGCTTAAAAATATCAACGCTGGCGAGAAGTGAATACCGGTGCTTACGTCATTCAGGGACACATTCTCGTGTCCCTGAATTATTTTCGCTAATGAACACGTGAAAAAAAATGGCGGTTTCTCTTCGCCGGTCTGTTGTTAAGGACGCCTAATTCATTTATTTATAAAAAAGCTCACAGTGTATCCACGTGCTGCAGAGCGGTGTACTGGAGATGGCCAGTCTATAACGTGGAAACGGGTTCTGGGTCGACGGGGTAATGAAAGAGCGGATAGGTTGGCTATTTTCGCTATTATTGAGGACAGTCAAGCAATGGATCAGGCGGACATTATCAATGCCCTCTGGGAAGTAGGAGGGGCACATGACTTCGATAATCACGTCACTCCTTCGGATGAAAGAGATGGAAGTAAGATGGGTACAGTCAGAAAAACGAGAAACTTAGTGGGCGTGTAAGAAGACTTAATAAACCAACACAGAACTGGAGTCGTCAGTCGCTGGACACTGCGAGACTAGCTTAGGAGGGGACCTTAGCACCTATGGACACTTTCAGAGTACAATGATGATGGCCCGCAAATAGCTCAATAACTCAACTCAATAACTCTTAACTTTATCCTAACATTCTTCTTTTAATTCATCCTTTGAACACAAAAGTACTTTAAATTTGTGACTTTACAATTCTCTTAAAAGAAAGTGGATTGTAATTATTTAATTTCTCCAGCTGTTGTTGAAGGTTGAAGGAATGCCAAGTCTACCTTATGGAGCAAGAAAATTCAGAAGTTATAACTGTAGACATATTTCATTACTTTTTCACTTCAATTCTAATGCACGTTTCCTAAAGTGGGTGTGATTATATTAGCTGTCTCTTAGATTTCTTCATTTAAGGAGTTGAATATTAGCCCAAACTTCACAATGTTTAAATTTCTTAATGTGGTGGATGAAGAACACACATTTTTGAGTTTTAATGTTTCTGTATATAGTCTACAGCAGATTTGTCTGAGCTAACATAGGTTCCCATTATTTAAACATTTTGAAACTGCACAGCTGCTAATGTCATTTTGAAAGTAGATTTAATAATTCTAGTCCTCTAAACTGATAGTTGCTTGTTTGTGTTGAAAGCTGTAATTTACAATACTCTATGTTTTCATCTGCACTTATCTGGTTACTATTCAGAAGTGGTTCCAATTTGTGACATCACGTTAAAATATAATGTATTTTTGTATTAATTTGTATTATTTTACGTTTGAGTATTCAGTTAAATTCCAGTTAAATCCATTGGAAACGAATTCATCCTTATTTGTAAAATTTTCTTAGACGCTGAGAAAGCATTCGACAGCATCCATCATCCTCCATCGCTTTTGAAAATCCTATATGCATACATCTTCCCGGATAAAATCGTGAGAATTCTACACGACATGCGAGATGGCAACAAGTGCTGTTTAAGACACGAAGGACAGCAGACAGCTTGGTTCAGAGTCATAACGAGAGTTAGATAAGGATGTATTTTGTCACCACTCATTTTCCTTGTGGTTGTGGACTGGATCATGCGAATGGTTGTTGGAGACGGACCAAGATGAATTACATAGGCTCTCAGAGGACGTTTTTTACGATACTGACTTTAAATATCATGTTGGACTGCTGGCCCACTGCCACTGAGACATACAAGAGAAAACAGAGTAGATCAGTAGGCTAACACAGTAGGACAGAAAATAAATACAGAGAAAACTAAAATTATGAGAGTAAATGCCAAAAATATAAAGAGAGCTTCATTTAAAGGAGTGGAACTAGAAGTGGATTACTTTAAATACCTTGGAAGCTATATTTCATCAAATAGCAACATTAAGAAAGAAGTCTCTGCTAGAATAGACATGTCAGCTCAGGTATTCAATACATTTTAAAACATGTGGCTGTCAAACAGTCTTCATCTCAGAACTAAGCTTAAAATCTACAAGTCATATATGCGATCAATACTCTTATATGCAGCAGAAACTTAGAGAATGAAACATCATCAAGTACCGGGCCTAGTGGCGTAGGTGATCATGTCTCTCAACAACTTTCGATCTCGGCAGCTATTTATCATTTCTGCTGTTGACCTTCTGCCAAGCCATTCTCTTAAGCTGTCTGCTATTTTTTTCTCTTTGCTTCCCTCTATCTCTTCGTCCCTCAATTTTTCCAGTTGTTACAATATATTCAAGTTGTTCTCTTCTCATTACATGGCCAAAAAATGATGATTGTCTCTTCCTAACATTGGAAATTAGCTCTCTTTTTGCTTTGACCTCTCTCAGAACCTCTTCATTACTCTTCTTAGCTGTCCATGATATTCTCAACATTCTTCAGTAAAACCACATTTCTACAGACTCCAGTGATTTTCTTGTCTGTTGTCCTATTGTCCATGACTCGCATCCATATGTTAAGACTGGCTCTACGTAATATTTAAGAACTAAAATTTAAGAGAATGAAACATACGACAGAAAATCGGCTGAGGATTTGAAGATCGCTTTCTTAAGAAGATTTCTAAACATGGGATCAAGACATTACTAGCAAAGAAGTAAAATCAAGATCAATCCAGAAGTGAAAATAAGACGTTGGAAATGGCTAGGCTACTTTTTATGAAGGGAACGAACCAGGCATCCGCAAACCAGCATTAACATGAGCACCACCTGATAACGAAGAAAGGTCGACCCCTGGAGACATAAGGAGGAACCATACATGATGAAATGGAAGAGACTGGCAGGTCCTGGTGAGATTGTACAAGCTTGCGCCAGACCAGATTGGGTGGAGATCGCTTGGAAAATGTCCTATGCTCCGACAAGAGTTCAGAGGATTAAGAAGAAGATTCAGTTAAATTCTCCTATTTTTATATTACATCATCATCATTATCAAGTACCGGCCTGCTGGCGTAGGTGTTCATGTTTCTCCACAACTTTCGATGTGGACAGTTATTTATCATTTCTGTTGTTGTAACAGCTGCCTTCATGAGAGAGTCTGGAATCCTACTCTGATTGAGTCTTAAACGCAGAGAGAGAGAGCGAGAAAGAGAGAGAGAGATTTCTATTGTTCACCTTCTGCCAAGCCATTCTCTTAAGCTGTCTGGTATCTTTTCTCTTTGCTTCCCTCTTTCTCTTCGGCCCTCAATTTTCCCAGTTGTTACAATATATTCCAGCTGTTCTCTTCTCATTACATGGCCAAAAAAATGATGATTGTTTCTTCCTAATATTGGAAATTAGATCTCTTTTTGATTTGGCTTCTTTCAGAACATTTTCATTACTCTTCTTATCTTCTATGGTATTCGCAACATTCTTCTGTAAAACCACATTTCTGCAGCTTCCAGTGATTTTCTTGTCTGCTGTCCTATTGTCCATGATTCACATCCATATGTTAAGACTGGCTCTACATAACATTTAAGAATTTTTTCTTGTTTCTATTGTCAAAAATGGATTGCATAGTATCTTCCTCATGTTTTTGGAAAGCTTGGACAATTCTGCATCTCACCTCTGAGATTCTACATCTTCCGTCTGAGGTAAAAAAAAATTCCCAAATATTTAAATTTATTTACCTGTTTTAATATTGTTCCACTTGTCTTGATTTTGCACTGAGGTGATGTCTTTTTCTTTTTTTAACCATTACTTCTGTCTTTTTGCTATTAAGGCTGAGTCCTTTATTTTTGGTTTCTTTCACTACAATGTCCAACATTTCTTGTAACTCATTTTCACTCTTAGAAATTAAGGCTGTATCATCAGCATAGCTTAGATTATTTATATTATGACCTCCGATTGTTGTTTCAGGCATGCCCCTTATGGATATTAAAATAATTTCACTATACATATTAAACAAATCTGAAGGCCTAAAAGTGGACAGCAAAGATCTAAGAATAATAAAGAACATGTACTGGCAACAAAAGCGGCCAATAGAACTGGAAATCAATTGGGAATGTTTCAACAAATAAAACAGGGTTACATACCACCTAATATAATTCTATTATTCAACATATGTCGTTGTAATTTTTTGTTTATGAGTCTCCAGTTTTACAAATATAATATTCAGTTGTATTACAATCACCGACTTATAACATTAGTAAGAGAGATTGAAATAAAACTGATTTCGCTGTAGGCATAATCGTATCAACGATATAGACCAAAACATAAGCGAGGTTAACAGGTTTGAGCTATTTGGTTGCCTCTCAGAAAAAAAAGAGCTTCTACCTTCATCAACTCTGCAAACATCATCAACAGATATGATAGACCAAATCCGTAAGCGTTTCTTCAAACACAAACTAAATTTGCTCTATATTACGAACTGGCCCGTGTGTTACCGGGGCGCCATTATGAGGGAGGTAAGAGGTAAAGAATAGTGACACTGTGACCTTCCAGGCATGTTGTAAGAGACGACTAAGGAGAATGATTGATGGCTTGACAAGCTGTCATTGTAAAAAGTATTGTTATGGAAACAGACCATAGATTTTAGAAGCAGTGATCTCTGCAATATGTGCCATTTTGGCACGCAAGGTTTCTGTTTTTGAGATTGTGGTTCTGCCCTATGTGCCGTCTTCGGCTCGAAAGGACAGTAGATAGATAGTAGATATTACGAACAAACAAGACAAATGAGATTTTATGGGGTATGTTAAAAGACACAACAATCTACTAAAAGTAATATTGGAAAGGTAAATAGAAGGTAAAATAGAAGGTAAAAGAGGCAGAGGCAGACCAATACTAATGTGGACGCGTAACATCAAAAGATGGACAAGTAGCCTATGACAATCTGAACCATCAAAGCAAGAGACAGAAGAGCGGAATGGCGCTCCATGGTACCTTCGATGCGGAGACGGCATACAATGATGATGATGATAATGATGATATTACAAACCGAGCTTTGTAAGAAGATATCGTTGGAAATACATCGGTCATGTACTGAGAATGAATGAAGAAAGACTTTCCCCACCAGGTATTCATGTGGAAGCCATCTGGTAAAAGAAAACAAGGTAGACTACGAGAATAGCTATGTAAAACAATTACTAGGTAATGCTCAACCATGGGACTAAGAGTCAACCAAGAACTAGCAGAAAATCGTCAGTCGTGAAAAACTATGACTTCCGCTCCATATGTCGTCTTTGACTTGAGAAACAAAAATGAAATGAATTAATTTTACGGCACTAAAGCGAGCTCGATACTGACTGGAAAGGCTTTGGTTCAAGTCTTTTATGTGGAGTATTATTTTTGTTCATAGTGACAAATCTATATGGTTTACATCATCATCATCATCATGTGCCATACCGGTTGGCGTAGGTGATCATGTCCCTCCACAATCTTCTATCTACAGTGCATCGTATCAGTTCTGTTGTTGGCTGTTTTTCATGCCATGACACCAAGCTATCCAGTATTTTCTCTCTTTGTCGCCCGCGCTATCTCTTTCCTTTTATTTTGCCAGTTGTAACCAAGTATTCCAACTTTCCTCTCCTCATGATGTACCCGAAAAATGTTGATTGCTTCTTTCTGATGTATTTTAAGAGCTCCCTTTTTGTGTTGGCCTCTTTGAGAACTTCCTCATTGGTCTTTTTAGCTGTCCAGGGAACTTTCAACATCCTTCTGAGAAATCCCATCTCTGTGGCCTCTAATCGTCTTTTCTTTTCTTTGTCTACTGTCCATGACTCGCTTCCATAGGTCAAAATTGGTTCTATATAGCACCGATGAACACTCTTTCTCAATTTTATTGACATAGATTTATGGAATTCTCAGAATTTATATGGTTTACACAGCCTCTAAAAATGTGTACTGAAGATTGTTCTGGGCAAGTAAGGCGGCTGCGCTTGATACTGACCACATTGCCCATATAAATAAATCGGTCGGTTGGTCATAGAATAATATAGGCACCAACGCCTGCCATAAGGTGTGAATGCAACTCATTCTTACTTCTATTACAAGATTACAGGGAAAAAATCTCCAAATGTATGAAGTATCACAGTCGATGTTTCACATACAAATGGTGCACTCTAGTTTTGTCAGGCACGCCATTTCAGATCTCAGAATTATTATCTGGACAATTCCAATGGAGAGCAATTTGAAAAAAAAAAAAACCGATTATCGAGAAGAAAAATCTAATTTAAAATCCTCCCCTCCCCGAAGGATCGATATAATCTTGCAGGAAATTCCATGTAAGGGAAGGAAAACTGAATGCAAACACGGGTAATAAAGAATTATTAATTTGGTAAGTCCGAATGTAGTTCAAGAATGTTATACAAACAAAAAGGCCAGAAACAGAATAGCAAAAGTGGTAGTAATTTTTAATAACATGGACATATTATGGAAATAAAAAAATACTAAACTTGAAAACTAAACTTAGAATATTCAACTAAAATGTATTATCGACTCCTACTTACGTATGTGAAGTTGGAAAATGAACGCTTTCGAAGGCAATTGCCCAAGAGGGATACTATGTATGACATGAATTCAAGACAAATTTAGAGATAAGAGAAATGAACATGCAAACAACGATCTCAGTCACAACTAGGAAGAAAAGATGGACATATGTTGGACATGTGTTGAGAAGAGACAAGAAAAGAATTTGTCAATGAAAATAAAATTTAAAATAACACTGACAAGAGCGGCAAAGTTTTCAGACACTGACTCACTTGATACGATCGAATTCGCGCCCATAATAGGTAGCGATAGCGAAAAACACAACGAGCTCTCTGCGACGTCTAGCGATGCTGGAAAGATCACGAATTGTCTAAAGACTTAAGAAAAGACAAAGCAGTCCACAAACAAAGAACTGCTATCTCGCAAGATGGTTATGGAAAGACTAAAGAGAACTGTCCCCAAAATAAATGTGTATTACACTTTTGACAGCAAGGTACAAAACAGTGCAACGCAATTCGCTTTACGATCGATGAATAATTACAAAGTCGCTTCTGAAAAGAGATGTTCTAATCGCTACTTTGTTTGTTTTCTAAGGCCGAGGAGGCAAGTATCTCTCTCTCTCTCTTTCTCTCTCTCTCTCTCTCTCTCATCCCTCCACCCCCTACCTCTCCAATCTATTCACCTACATCAAATCCTGCAATTTTTATTTTTCGCTTTTCACTTCTCATTTCAACTCTTGCATGTTCATAAATGAATAATAATAATAATAATAGTAATAATAATAATAATAACGAATTATTTACCTCGTTTACTTTCATAATGGTTAACGGATGAGAAATACTAAACTATCAATGGTAAGAAGATTTGTCTAAAATGTAACCACGATCTGTGCCTGATATCTGCACTAGGAGACCTCCTATACATTTGTTGCCAATTAGCAGAGCTAAGCGAGGGTCTTAATAGACAACACTTCAGAAAAATTAAACACAAACTGTGTTGAAGATACCACGGAAGCGTTGTTAAATTATATTGTTTAAAATATAAATGTTGATTTATGTTCGACTGGTTGGACACATTAAAGGTTTAATAGCACAGGTATGTAAAAGGTAAAGGTTCCCTCCATGCCTTGCTAGGTGTATGGGGTATATGGTGTTAGTGACCATATTTTTCTATGACTACGACACATTTTTGGGTGATGTGGTTGGTATCACGCCAGGCCGCCTTTACTTCCCAGAAAAATTGCTGGTACCCATTTTTAGAGTCTGGGTAAACCCTGGAGCCTTGTCAGTCCGAACAAAAACCACCACTGCTAGGCATCTAACCCACATGTATAGTAAAGTACCCCCGTCACGCCAAGTGGCGTATAGGGAATATGGTGTTAGTGACCATACATTTTACAGACCTTCGACACATAATTTGTGGGGTAATGTGGTCGGTATTACGCCCGTGCCGCTTTACTTTCCAAGAAAAAAATCCGGTACCCATCTACGCCTGGGTGAACCCAGAAGCCGACGGCTGGGATCGAACCCTACCGCTTGTCCTTTGTAGTCCAGTTCACTAACCACTGAGCTATCACGGCTTCCTCCCACAGGTAGGAAAGTGGGAAATTAGTTCCGGGTGGGTAGAGCATTTACAACTCTAAGGAAAACTTTCATTCTTGATTGTTAACGTCACAGCACAGTCATTGATGCTGAGCACTTTTCAGATGACATAGAGGGTGTAAGCTAATGGTTGGTTGCTCGATGGCTGTACATACATATAGCTCGTCCTGTCGGTTAACATTTGTAAGTGTTCGACGTATTGTTTACTGTTATTTCAAGACCTTATCTTCAATGCTGAGCAGTTGGCCAAATGGATAACTCGCCACAATCAGCGAACACAGAATCGAATCATATTAATTAAAAAAAAAAAGTAAAGAGCCCCCGTCACGCCAAGTGGCGTGTAGGGAATATGGTGTTATTGACCATAATTTTTACAGACCTTCAGCACGTGATTTTTGGGGTAATGTGGTCGGTATTACGCCCGTGCCGCTTTAAATTCCCAGAAAAAATCCGGTACCCATTGAAGGCTGGGTGAACCCGGAAACCGTCGGTTTGGATCGAATCCTACTACTTGTCCTTTGTAGTTCAGTTCACTAACCACTGAGCTATCGCGGCTCCCGAATCATGCTAATGCTATGTTATATATATAACAGAGAACAAATATGGGAGATACTAACAACACACGGAGCAAGTCAACATTTAACCATTATCATCATCATCATCATTATATGCCGTCTCCACATCGAAGGTTGGCTACCATGGAACGTCATTCCACTCTGTTTCTTGCTTTGATGGTGCAGATACAACAACAGCAACAACATCCAACCAACATAATTAAAATTATGTACATCAACAGCAGCTGCACAGTCACACCAGCAGCAGGTTACACAGACCACTTCGAAGTTAGATCAGTATAACACAGGGGTGCATACTACACCCCCCCCCCGCCCCCCTACTACTTTTTGTTTTAATGACGTGGACTATATATGCATGTTAGCCAACTCATCAGAGACAGAGGTGATCAACGAGCTTCTATTTGCAGACGATTCGGAACTAACATGTGGAAAAATAGAAGACCCACAATGACACTTAAAAGAAATTAACAGCACAGGCACTCAATACAACACGAAAATCAATACCAATAAAAGTCATAAATATCGCAAATCAGAAACAGAACATCAACATAATGATGGACAGCAGACAGATAAAACAAGTGGAGGAATTTAAATATTTAGGAAATCTATATGACAATCGGGAGCCGCTATAGCTCAGTGGTTATGCGGGCGTAATACCGACCACATTACCCCAAAAATCATGTGCTGAAGGTCTGTAAAATGTATGGTCACTAAACACCATATACCCTATACGCCACTTGGCGTGACGGGGGCTCTTTACTTTTTAAAAAAATATATATATTTGACAATCGACAATCCGCAAACAGCAGAAATAGACTCAAGATGCAACAAAGCATGTAAAATAGTTGGACAGCTACCAACACTATTGTCCAACAAGGAAATAACTCAAGCGGCAAAACGCCCACGCTACAAAACAATCTTTATTCCAACGTTGTGCTACCAATGCCAGTCCTGGACCCTAGATGCAATAACAATAAGAAAAATAATCTCTACTGAGATTAAATGTGTTAGACGAATGACACGAAACAGCCTGAGAGATAAGATCAGAAAGGAAGAACTGAGAAAACAATCAAGGAATAACACCCGCCATATAATATATAATGAAACAAGAGATAAAATGTTTTTTTTTTTTTACGTGACAAGGCAGAAAGAACAAAACACAAAACAACGAGCCTTCAATAAAGTTTGCGAGAACACAAGACAGCAACGGCCGACCACGAAAAAGATGGATTGACGGATTATTAAAAGCACAAGGAAACATAACAGTAACACAAGTGGACAGAAAAGCAAAAGACCGAAAGTTTATATCTCCCCTCGACGCTGAAAGGCAAATAGGGAAGGAAATAAGAAGAAGCTATATACAATCACATAATATTATATATATATGTATGGGAAATGGGGGACAGGTTGGTCTCCAGGCAAAATTCCGGCCTTGAGACAGACAGGTTGTGGCTTCAAATCCGGGCTGCACCGGTTGGGATTTTTATTTATGATTTCTCTCCGCGGCAACCACCCCTGATCTCAGCAGTGAAACCCACCTTGAAACATCAATTACTCATGGACGAAAACAAATATGAGTATCTTCGAAGACAGGGTTATCTGCCTGTGCGGCGAGGGACCCATGTGCGCACGGCTGCCAGGGAAAAATGGTTTAACGCGAAAAATTCAGTTCCTAGTCTCTAGGGGCTTCGTCAGAGGTAACAGATGGCGAACTCATATATATATGGTAAGTCAATAAATACGTCACAAGTCGCTGTTAAAAAATAAGATAAAAAATGTAAAAACTTTTATTTTTGCAGTTGTATTATCCTTTTATTTCTCAACAAAATCACCACCAACATTAATGAACTTATCCTACCGTTTTATCACTGAGTAAATTTCTAACGCCTATCACTCTTTGGTTTGCTTCCTAAGTTGACTTTAACTTTACCTTCAAAGACTTTGTCAATCCTGAAACGTCTTACGCAAAGGTTGTTCTTCGGTGAAGCAAACAGGTGGCAATCTAAACTTGTGAACAGCATATGGCAATTGCTACACAGTCTATCGTTTCTTGTATATCACCTCCACTCACCTTCTGCACCCGCCGCACAGACGCTTCTATTACAATTTGAAAATTAAGTCCAGGTCGGAATTCATCAAAAATATTGGTACGTTGTTGAGAAAATGTTTATACCCTGCAGTGCGCTGCTTTACCGGACGAACTACAGTCATCAAAAATAAGAAACTTTTCTTTATGAATGTCTGTTGCAGAAAGTCCTTTTGCCCTGAAGAAAACACGCAACAGCACGCTGTTCTTGGGCTGTACACTCCTTCAGTTCAATACCCATTTTGTTATTGTGGTTCGCTTGCGTTGTCACCTCCCCCCTCCCCCACCTAACAAAATCCTAAACCTGAACACTACTACCACCTCATCATCATCATCAAGTATCAGGCCTGCTGGCGTAGGTGACCATGTCTCTCCACAATCTTCACTCTCGACAGTTATTTATCATTTCTGTTGTTGACCTTCTGCCAAGCCATTATCTTAAGCTGTCTGGTACTTTTTTCTTTGCTTTCCTCTATCTCTTCGTCCCTCAATTTTCCCAGTTGTTACAATATATTCCAGCTGTTCTCTTCTCATTATATGGCCAAAATATGATGATTGTTTCTTCCTAATATTGGAAATTAGCTCTCTTTTTGCTTTGGCCTCTTTCATAACGTTTTCATTGCTCTTCATAGCTGTCCGTGGTATTCTCAGCATTCTTCTGTAAAACCACATTTCTACAGATTCCAGTGTTGTTGTCCTATTGACCATGATTTACATCCATATGTTAAGACTGGTTCTACATAACATTTAAGAACTCCTTTGCTTATTTCTATTGTCAAAAATGGATTGCATAGTATCTTCCTCATTTTATGGAAATTTCTTTTGCCTGAGCAATTCTGTATCTAACCTCTTTTGTAAAATAGCAAAATAGCCATTTTGCTGCTACCACCTAATGACATCATTAGAAACCACCAACTCAATTTCCCTGCTAATCCGGATCACTTTGTGACTTATTTACTGACTTCTCTTCGTTTATATCAGAGATAAAATGAAAACCCTGACCGGAACACCTCAAAGCGACTGCACTGGTCCTACGGCTTGTATTCTCCATTTCTATAGTCTCACTACCCCGGAAGTACGATAAATACTCCAAAGATAGTTTGTGTTTTTAATCTCATAATTCCCCGTCCCGTTTTTGAAGATTTCAATGTTTCAGGTCATTCAAACCTCACTCTTGTGTCTATACATCAGTCCCTGTGGCAGAAGCCATACAAGTTTGAACAAATTCTTCTCCGCAAATCAAAAGAGTAACTTGGGCCAGCGTCTGATGTATCTTTATAAAAGAGAATTGTATTTCATTGTGTTACTACCGTTGGAGAATGAAATCATGGCTTCGAATTTACTAGAGCTCATCCATTGAAAAAACCAAGGTAAAATTTTTTCCTCAGATGTATTTTTTACACTTAGAAAGATCATGTATTCATTTTTATTTCAAATGAATCTACTGGAGTACCTGTTTTGAACCTCTGATGATCCGTATAAAAGTTCAACCACCTCCTTATTCGTTAATCCGTAGCTTAAAAATTATACCATCATCATCATCATCGAGTACCATACCTGCTAGTGCAGGTGATCATGTCTCTCCACAACTTTCGATCTCGACAGTTATTTATCATTTCTGTTGTTGACCTTCTGCCAAGCCATTCTCTTAAGCTGTCTGGTGTCTTTTCTCTTTGCTTCCCTCTATCTCATCGTCCCTCAATGTTCGCAGTTGTTACAATATATTTCAGCTGTTCCCTTCTCATTCGTCATCATCATGTGACATACCGGTTGGCGATCATGTACTTCCACAATCTTCTATCTACAGTGCACCGTATCAGTTCTGTTGTTGACCTTTTTCTATGTCATGACACCAAGCTATCCAGTATTTTCTCCTTTTATCGTCCGCGATCTCTCTTTCCTTTCATTTTGCCAGTTGTAACCAAGTATTCCAACTTTCCTATTCTCATGATGTGCCCAAAAAAATGTTGATTGTTTCTTTCTGATGTTTTTTAGGAGCTCCCTTTTTGTGTTGGCCTCTTTGAGAATTTTCTCATTGGTCTTTTTAGCTGTCCAGGGAACTTTCAACATTCTTCTGAGAAACCCCATCTCTGTGGCCTCTAATCGTCTTTTCATTTGTTTGTCTACTGTACATGATTCCCTTCTCATAACAAGGCCAAAAATGATGATTCTTTCTTCCTAATTTTGGAAATTAGTTCTCTTTTTGCTTTGGCCTCTTTCAGAACGTGTTCATTGCTCTTGTTAGCTGTCCGTGGTATTCTCAACATTCTTCTGTAAAACTACATTTCTTCAGTCTCCACTTTATTTCTTGTCTGTTATCATATTGTCCATGATTCACATCCACATGTTAAGAGTGGCTTTACATAACATTTAAGAACTCTTTTTCTACAGATTATATAGATGAGGTCAAAGTTGTGAACTTTGGGGGGGGGGGGGGGGTTAGTAGAGTTTACTATTCTGGATCAGTTGGTTTAACTTCTTAAATAGCTATATCCATGACGTATGACTTTTATAGGAAATATATAAGGATATCCTTTAACTGAAATTGTAGGGAAATGTTGTTAGAGGCAATTCTGAGATTTCGAGAATCAAGAGTTAAAATTGATATGCCTATTAGGATTTTGCATGTGTGCTTAGCTAGTGAGTTCAAGTAACCAAAGTAAACATACATTACGTTAGCTGTTAAAACTGCCTGGATACCTATGACTCTGTCATACGTGCCATGAGATTGAATGAAAATACATTTAACTGGGGGGAAAAGTGGTCTAGAGGTAAGGTATCGGCTCTGGATAGGAAGGTCTCGGGTTTGAATTATGTCAAGGCTGTTGGGATTTTATTTCTCCAAGGCACGATTACATCTTTAGCCTCTCCTGTTCTATGGAAAGTGAGATCTGGTGTCTAGGCCTCTCATGGTCTCTTGGACGTAAGATCCGATGTCTAGGGCTCTCATGGTCTCTGGTGAGTGAGATCCGATGTCTAGGGTTCTCATGGTCTCAGGGAAGTGAAATCAGATGGCTAGGCCTCACATGGTCTCTGGGTAGTGTTAGCCGATGTCTAGGCCTCTCCTGGTCTCTGGGTAGTGAGATCTGACGGCTAGGCCTCCCGTGGTCTCTGGGTAGTGTTAACAGATGTGTAGGCCGCTCCTGGTCTTTGGGTAGTGAGATCCGATGTCTAGGGCTCTCATGGTCTCAGGGCAGTGAGATGTGATGTCTAGGCTTCTCGTGGTCTCTGGGTAGTGATATCCGATATCTATGCCTCTCATGGTCTCTGGGTTTATGAGATCTGATGTCTAAGCCTTTCATGGTCTCTGGGTAGTGAGATCTGATGTCTAGGCCTCTCATGGTCTCTGGTTAGTGAGATATGATGTCTAGGCTTCTCGTAGTCTCAGAGCTGTGAGATCTGATGTCTAGGCCTTACATTGTCTCTGTATACTGAGATCTGATGTCAAGGCCTCTCGGATAACGGCCAAAAAACAAAAGATTTTGTGCGGCAGATAAAAGTCGAAAAGATTAGGCCAAAAGTGCTGAACCCTCAAAATAGTTCAGGAAATCTACGAACGTAGGAGTTGGCCAGGTAAGCGATAAAGAAGAAGGAGAAGTAATAGAAGAAGCAGAAGAAGAAGAAGCAGAAGAAGAAGAAGAAGCAGAAGCAGAAGAAGAGAAGAAGCAGAAGCAGAAGAAGCAGAAGAAGCAGAAGAAGTAGAAGCAGAAGCAGAAGAAGCAGAAGAAGAAGAAGCAGAAGAAGAAGAAGCAGAAGAAGAAGAAGCAGAAGAAGAAGAAGCAGAAGAAGAAGAAGCAGAAGCAGAAGAAGCAGAAGAAGAAGAAGCAGAAGAAGAAGAAGCAGAAGCAGAAGAAGCAGAAGAAGCAGAAGAAGTAGAAGCAGAAGCAGAAGAAGCAGAAGAAGAAGAAGCAGAAGAAGAAGAAGAAGCAGAAGCAGAAGAAGCAGAAGAAGCAGAAGAAGCAGAAGAAGAAGCAGAAAGAAGAAAGCAGAGAAGAAGAAGCAGAAGAAGAAGAGGAAAAGAAGCCAGCATCATTTTATCTTCTTTGAAATTATTTTCTTAACAAATTTAACGTAACATTAATTTTTTTAGATAAATAGTCAAATGTTGTAAAAATGTATTTTGTGCCTTTATTCTGTTTGCTATTTTAGAGTGACTGTTTCTCATTTCAGCAATTCTTTTTTCTTCAATCCAACTTTTACTGCTGCACTTAAGTGGACTTCAAAGCTATAATTAAATGAAGCATATTGACGAGCCTCTATCAATCGAACTGATATTTTTAGCATGAGTGGATACAGTTGCGTAGAGTGAGTAGCGGGTCTGAAGGGACATTGTCATGATCGTAAAATTCTTTACGGCGCAAATTTTGAAAAGATAAAAAAAAAGAAAGCAGTAATACATTTTTTTTAAAATTAAATGTAAGATAAGAGGTTGGTAACTTTGTTAATCTCATACGGAAGATGCACAACAGAGGTGAGATGCAGAATAGCTCATGGAAAAGCAACTTTCCAAAAAATGAGGAAGATAATGTGCAATTACTTTTTGACAATAAAAACAAGAAAAAGAGTTCTTAAATGTTATGTAGAGCCAGTCTTAACATATGGATGTGAATCATGGACAATAGGACAACAGACAAGAAAATCACTGGAGTCTGTAGAGATGTGATTTTACAGAAGAAATGTTGAGAATACCATGGACAGCTAAGAAGAGTAATGAAGATGTTCTGAAAGAGGTCAAAGCAAAAAAGTCCAAAATTTTGGAGTCCAGAATTTAAAATTTCAAATATTAGGAAGAAATAATCATCATTTTGTGGGTCATATAATGAGAATAGAACAGCTGAAATATATTGCAACAACTGTGAAAATTGAGGGACGAAGAGATTGAGGGAAGCAAAGAGAAAATATTCCAGACAGCTTTTAAGAGAATGGCTTGGCAGAAGGTCAACAACGCAAATAATAAATAACTGTCGAGATCGAAAGTTGTGGAGAGACATGATCACCTACGCCAGCAGGCATGGTACTTGATGATAATGATAAGAGGTGCAATACTAGCCTTGCCCAGGACACTGGCAACCCCATACTTGTCCGGCCTCCGACACCAGAAGTTACACAAGTGAGTGGCTGGATTAATAAATAGAAGTCTCAAATATAAGATAAATTCAAATGGATATGACGGCCAGAACACTTGGGAGTTTGTGGCAATGAAAAATTAAATATGCTGGTCACAGCCAAGGGTATGATTAGGACAGAGACATACATAGGGATATGTCATTAAGGGGTTTAAATATTTTATTGTAAAAATCGACATGGTTCTCAGTAATGTCGCTGTCTTGAGACTAAAACAATTTGAAATGAGCCGTCAGTAGTAAGGATGGCGCTTAATACCCCTTATTTCTGCGTTTTTCTGCGTTAAATGCCCTGTTATTTTCCTATATAAAAAGTATACACGCAGGTGCGTTTTGTTAAGTGCCCTGTGTTTTTGTCTATATAAAAAGTATACACGCAGGTGCGTTTTGTTAAGTGCCCTGTGTTATTGTCTATATAGAAAGTATACACGCAGCAAGACGGATCGACCAAGACAGCGATGGCTGAAATGCCCCCCATTTCTGCGTTTTTCTGCGTTAAATACCCTGTTTTTGTCTATATAAAAAGTATACACGCAGGTGCGTTTTGTTAAGTGCCCTGTGTTTTTGTCTATATAGAAAGTATACACGCAGCAAGACGGATCAACAAGACAACGAGACCTTGGTGAGCATAGGTGACCTCGTGATGCGCACTGCCTCACGATATGTGTGTGCTTGTAAATAAATAGTGTTGTGATGATTTGAAAAGGGAGGAAAGCAGGTGCTAGCTCTAGCTTACTCATCAGTAATACTGGTTCGCTCTCTCTCTCTCTCTCTCTATCTCTCTCCCTCTCCATCGCTATCTCTTTCACTCTCGATCATTCTCTCTCCAATTCCGTCTCTGTCTCTCGCGTTATCTCTCTCCCTCTCCGTCTCTCTGGTTATCTCTCCCCCTCTCCATCGCTCTCTCCCTCTCTCAATCTCTTGTCTCTTTCGTTATCTCTCTCTCCTCTCTCTCTCTCTCTCCTAACATTCCACCCTCCATCGTACATTTAGCTTCCGTCATAGACTTCCCTCCATTGTAACACTTACTCATTCTCGCCATTTAAACCCATTAGCTCTACTTAGCTCCCCTAAATTTCTCTCTCTCTCTCTCTCTCTCTACTATTCCAGCCTAGATTTCCGTCCATTTAAACACTTACTCATTCTCACCATTTATCCCTATCATCTCGCCTTCCTTCTCTCTCTCTCTCTCTCTCTCTCTCTCCTCCCGTATCCTCTCTTAGACTTCTAACCTATCAGTCCACCCTCCGCCTCTCCCTTTACCTCCCCCGCCCTCCCTCATATTTTTAGCGTCCCTCCTATTGTAACACTTGATTATTCTCACCATTTATATCTAGCATCTCGCCTTCTTTCTCATAGGCTTCTCTCTTTCGCTCTCTCTCTTCTAACCCCCTACTAGACTTCTCTCCTACCATTCCACCTTTCTTCCTCTCTCTCTTTCTCTCTCTTTACCTCGCCTAGCTTTCCGCCTTCATTCGTATTTTTTACCTTAACGCCAGTGTAACACATTAATAACATTGAATATCAATTACAAAAAGACTTGAACAAATCTACTTTTTAAAGAACCAATAAGATAAACATATGAAAAACGAAGGAATAATACACTCGACAAGGCTTAACATACGTACTTTTTACACATCACCATTAATACAACTGAAATTCCTTTAATGATAACCTATCACATCGTTATGAGCTAAGAGAAAAACAGAAAAAAAAATTCAACTTACACCGTAAAATATTCCACTACAACACAGACCGCTAGACTGAACAGTACTATGAAAATAAACGTCCGTGAATCAAGCGCGCTTATAACACGAAGTCTCACATCCGACTAGTTTAAATATAATCTGGTAAATAAAAGTTAGGAGACAAGGGCAGAAACCTAGGAGGCAAGGGCAGAAACCTAGGAGGCAAGGACAGAAACCTAGGAGGCAAGGACAGAAACCTAGGAGGCAAGGACAGAAACCTAAGAGGCAAGGGCAGAAACCAAGGAGGGTAGGTCAGAAACCTAGGAGGCAAGGTCAGAAACCTAGGAGGCAAGGTCAGAAACCTAGGAGGCAAGGTCAGAAACCTAGGAGGCAAGGGCAGAAACCTAGGAGGCAAGGACAGAAACCTAGGAGGCAAGGTCAGAAACCAAGGAGGCAAGGGTAGAAACCTAAGAGGCAAGGGCAGAAACCAAGGAGGGAAGGTCAGAAACCTAGGAGGCAAGGTCAGAAACCTAGGAGGCAAGGTCAGAAACCTAGGAGGCAAGGGCAGAAACTTAAGAGGCAAAGACAGAAACCTAGGAGGCAAGGTCAGAAACCTAGGAGGCAAGGGCAGAAACCTAGGAGGCAAACGCAGAAACCTAAGAGGCAAGGGCAGAAACCTAAGAGGCAAAGACAGAAACCTAGGAGGCAAGGTCAGAAACCTAGGAGGCAAGGTCAGAAACCTAGGAGGCAAGGGCAGAAACCTAGGAAGCAAAGGCTGAAAACAAGGAGGGAAGGTCAGAAATCTAGGAAGCTGTGTAAGAAAACAAGGAGGGAAGGTCAGAAAGGACACATCATTAATACAACTGAAATTCCTTTAATGATAACCTATCACATCGTTATGAGATAGAGAAAAACAGAAGAAAAAAATTCAACTTACACCGTAAAATATTCCACTACAACACAGACCACTAGACTGAACAGTACTATGAAAATAAACTTCCGTGAATCAAGCGCGCTTATAACACGAAGTCTCACATCCGACTAGTTTAAATATAATCTGGTAAATAAAGTTGGACGACACTATTCCACCCTCGACTAACATCTAGGTTAACCAATCAGAGAGAGGATTTCTATCGGACACCCACCAACGAAATGACTGACCTCTGGATTAACTAATCAGAGAAAAAGATTACTGTTATCGTGATAACTGACCTCATTTTCAACTTGGAGTGCTGTCGAGTCTGACGCGTGGGTTACTTTAAATCGAGTCGGCCCTGATACAATCCACCTAGCGGGTCAATGGTGGGAGGAAATAATACAAGTGACGGGTTACTTGAACGCGTTTTGACCCCTGATGCAATACCAGGAGTTCCATGAAAGTCATATATAGTTGGATACAACGAGCAGGAAGTTATATTCAAGGTCCAAAAAGAGTGGCCAAATCACTAACATTTTACCTCCAGAACACAACAATTTAGGCTCATACTAAAAAAGTCGACCTAAAAATCCAAAAAAGCTACTCACATAGTCATAATAGTTAGACACAACGAGTAGAAATTTATATTCAAGGTCCAAAAAACGTTATTTTAGACATCCCCATAGCAAAAAGGTACTTATAACTCACTTTCGAAATTGTTACCGATTACTATTTTTAGGGATACGCCCATGAAATCGGTAAAAATCGTAAATTTTCACTCTAGGCATACCCCCAAACTTTATTTTAGACATCCCCATTGCAAAAATTTACATAAAAAACCACTTTGAGGATTTTACCCCCTTAGCATTTTTGAGGGTTACGCCCATAAAATCGGTAAAAATCGTAAATTTTCACGCTAGGCATACCCCCAAACTTTATTTTAGACATCCCCATTGCAAAAATGTACATAAAAAACCACTTTTAGGATTTTACCCCCTTAGCATTTTTGAGGGTTACGCCCCTGAAATCGATAAAAATCGTAAATTTAGCACGTAGGCTTACTTAAAACTCTATTTTAGACATCCCCATACCAAAAATTTACTTAAAAATCACTTTTGAAATTGTAACCCCCCTTAGAGGGTGGGACATGATGATGATGTTGAGGGTGGCACATGATGATAGGACATGAAGGGATGGTATAGAGGGTGGCACATGATGATGTTGAGGGTGGCACATGATGATGATATTTTTATCGATTTCAGGGGCGTAACCCTCAAAAATGCTAAGGGGGTAAAATCCTAAAAGTGGTTTTTTATGTAAATTTTTGCAATGGGGATGTCTAAAATAAAGTTTGGGGGTATGCCTAGCGTGAAAATTTACGATTTTTACCGATTTTATGGGCGTAACCCTCAAAAATGCTAAGGGGGTAAAATCCTAAAAGTGGTTTTTTATGTAAATTTTTGCAATGGGGATGTCTAAAATAAAGTTTGGGGGTATGCCTAGAGTGAAAATTTACGATTTTTACCGATTTTATGGGCGTATCCCTAAAAATAGTAAGGGGGTAACAATTTCGAAAGTGAGTTATAAGTACCTTTTTGCTATGGGGATGTCTAAAATAACGTTTTTTGGACCTTGAATATAAATTTCTACTCGTTGTGTCTAACTATTATGACTATGTGAGTAGCTTTTTTGGATTTTTAGGTCGACTTTTTTAGTATGAGCCTAAATTGTTGTGTTCTGGAGGTAAAATGTTAGTGATTTGGCCACTCTTTTTGGACCTTGAATATAACTTCCTGCTCGTTGTATCCAACTATATATGACTTTCATGGAACTCCTGGTATTGCATCAGGGGTCAAAACGCGTTCAAGTAACCCGTCACTTGTATTATTTCCTCCCACCATTGACCCGCTAGGTGGATTGTATCAGGGCCGACTCGATTTAAAGTAACCCACGCGTCAGACTCGACAGCACTCCAAGTTGAAAATGAGGTCAGTTATCACGATAACAGTAATCTTTTTCTCTGATTAGTTAATCCAGAGGTCAGTCATTTCGTTGGTGGGTGTCCGATAGAAATCCTCTCTCTGATTGGTTAACCTAGATGTTAGTCGAGGGTGGAATAGTGTCGTCCATCTTTATTTACCAGATTATATTTAAACTAGTCGGATGTGAGACTTCGTGTTATAAGCGCGCTTGATTCACGGAAGTTTATTTTCATAGTACTGTTCAGTCTAGCGGTCTGTGTTGTAGTGGAATATTTTACGGTGTAAGTTGAATTTTTTTCTTCTGTTTTTCTCTTATCTCATAACGATGTGATAGGTTATCATTAAAGGAATTTCAGTTGTATTAATGGTGTGTCCTTTCTGACCTTCCCTCCTTGTTTTCTAACACAGCTTCCTAGATTTCTGACCTTCCCTCCTTGTTTTCAGCCTTTGCTTCCTAGGTTTCTGCCCTTGCCTCCTAGGTTTCTGACCTTGCCTCCTAGGTTTCTGTCTTTGCATCTTAGGTTTCTGCCCTTGCCTCTTAGGTTTCTGCCCTTGCCTCCTAGGTTTCTGCCCTTGCCTCCTAGGTTTCTGACCTTGCCTCCTAGGTTTCTGTCTTTGCCTCTTAGGTTTCTGCCCTTGCCTCTTAGGTTTCTGACCTTGCCTCCTAGGTTTCTGACCTTCCCTACTTGGTTTCTGCCCTTGCCTCTTAGGTTTCTACCCTTGCCTCCTTGGTTTCTGACCTTGCCTCCTAGGTTTCTGACCTTGCCTCCTAGGTTTCTGTCCTTGCCTCCTAGGTTTCTGCCCTTGCCTCCTAGGTTTCTGACCTTGCCTCCTAGGTTTCTGACCTTGCCTCCTACGTTTCTGACCTTGCCTCCTACGTTTCTGACCTACCCTCCTTGGTTTCTGCCCTTGCCTCTTAGGTTTCTGTCCTTGCCTCCTAGGTTTCTGTCCTTGCCTCCTAGGTTTCTGCCCTTGCCTCCTAGGTTTCTGCCCTTGTCTCCTAACTTTTATTTACCAGATTATATTTAAACTAGTCGGATGTGAGACTTCGTGTTATAAGCGCGCTTGATTCACGGACGTTTATTTTCATAGTACTGTTCAGTCTAGCGGTCTGTGTTGTAGTGGAATATTTTACGGTGTAAGTTGAATTTTTTTTTCTGTTTTTCTCTTAGCTCATAACGATGTGATAGGTTATCATTAAAGGAATTTCAGTTGTATTAATGGTGATGTGTATAAAGTACGTATGTTAAGCCTTGTCGAGTGTATTATTCCTTCATTTTTCATATGTTTATCTTATTGGTTCTTTAAAAAGTAGATATTTCAAGTCTTTTTGTAATTGATATTCAATGTTATTAATGTGTTACACTGGCGTTAAGGTAAAAAATACGAATGAAGGCGGAACGCTAGGCGAGGTAAAGAGAGAGAAAGAGAGAGAGGAAGAAAGGTGGAATGGTAGGAGAGAAGTCTAGTAGGGGGTTAGAAGAGAGAGAGAGCGAGAGAGAGAAGCCTATGAGAAAGAAGGCGAGATGCTAGGTATAAATGGTGAGAATAATCAAGTGTTACAATAGGAGGGACGCTAAAAATATGAGGGAGGGCGGGGGAGGTAAAGGGAGAGGTGGAGGGTGGACTGATAGGTTAGAAGTCTAAGAGAGGATACGGGAGAAAGAGAGAGAGAGAGAGAGAGAGGCGAGATGATAGGGATAAATGGTGAGAATGAGTAAGTGTTTAAATGGACGGAAATCTAGGCTGGAATAGTAGAGAGAGAGAGAGAGAGAGAGAGAGATTTAGGGGAGCTAAGTAGAGCTAATGGGTTTAAATGGCGAGAATGAGTAAGTGTTACAATGGAGGGAAGTCTATGACGGAAGCTAAATGTACGATGGAGGGTGGAATGTTAGGAGAGAGAGAGAGGAGAGAGAGATAACGAAAGAGGCAAGAGATTGAGAGAGGGAGAGAGCGATGGAGAGGGGGAGAGATAACGAGAGAGACGGAGAGGGAGAGAGATAACGCGAGAGACAGAGACGGAATTGGAGAGAGAATGATCGAGAGTAAAGAGATAGCGATGGAGAGGGAGAGAGATAGATAGAGAGAGAGAGAGAGAGAGAGAGAGAGAGAGATAGCGAACCAGTATTACTGATGAGCAAGCTAGAGCTAGCACCTGCTTTCCTCCCTTTTCAAATCATCACAACACTATTTATTTACAAGCACACACATATCGTGAGGCAGTGCGCATCACGAGGTCACCTATGCTCACCAAGGTCTCGCTGTCTTGGTTGATCCGTCTTGCTGCGTGTATACTTTCTATATAGACAAAAACACAGGGCACTTAACAAAACGCACCTGCGTGTATACTTTTTATATAGACAAAAACAGGGTATTTAACGCAGAAAAACGCAGAAATGGGGTGCATTTCAGCCATCGCTGTCTTGGTCGATCCGTCTTGCTGCGTGTATAATTTCTATATAGACAATAACACAGGGCACTTAACAAAACGCACCTGCGTGTATACTTTTTATATAGACAAAAACACAGGACACTTAACAAAACGCACCTGCGTGTATACTTTTTATATAGGAAAATAACAGGGCATTTAACGCAGAAAACGAAGAAATAAGGGGCATTAAGCGCCATCCTTACTACTGCCGTCGACCGAGTAGGAACGACAGTCCCCGAAGTGCGAGCTAGGTGTGTGCATAACTAGCAAGCTACTGTCCCCATTATAGCTTGCTCATTTTTTAACCTG
This sequence comes from Megaustenia siamemsis, assembly GCA_032433765.1. NCBI lineage: Eukaryota > Metazoa > Mollusca > Gastropoda > Stylommatophora > Ariophantidae > Megaustenia > Megaustenia siamemsis. The sequence goes on along the minus strand of JAVIAB010000125.1, from coordinate 74,283,355 downwards.
TTAACGGCCAATGAGCGTCTATGGATTTGACCAGAGTAAAGTCAAATCAGCATCAACAACGAACACATTTTCCTGACCATTTATACCTTCACCGATTTCTCTGATAAAGTTTGTGTTGCTTCAAGCTTTTATCATCATCTTATAGTTTGTCCTTCAAATTCACCTGAAAAAGCTGAGTCATCAAACATGAAGACGACAATCGTAAAGGACAAATACACACATAAAATAATAGAGCCATGACAACGAAAATTTCAATAAAAGAAAATAACCACAATGAATAAATAGCCACCATGGTGACTGGGTGGGAGCCGCGATGGCTCAGTGGTTAGTGAACTGGACTACAAAGGCGTGCTATGAAGTTCGTGCTCGTGTGTCAGGGTCCACATCAGAGTTTTTCTCGAAAATTCAAGGGGAAAATTGGAGCTAATTCGTGATGATGATCCTAAAATAGCATGACAACGAAATTGAAGATGCTTTAACTTTGTAGATTAAGAGAGCACTAAATATACCACCAAGATTTCAACTGATTTGGTCATGTTATGTTGATAGAGAGGTAGAGGATGAAGGTGTGTTATGCTAATAGAGATGTAGAGGATGAAGGTGTCTTATGCTGATAGAGAGGTAGAGGATGAAGGTGTGTTATGCTGATAGAGAGGTAGAGGATGAAGGTGTGTTATGCTGATAGAGAGGTAGAGGATGAAGGTGTGTTATGCTGATAGAGAGGTAGAGGATGAAGGTGTAGTATGCTGATAGAGAGGTAGAGGATGAAGGTGTGTTATGCTGATAGAGAGGTAGAGGATGAAGAGGTAGTGTGTTATGTTGATAGAGAGGTTGAGGGTGAAGGTGTGTTATGTTGATAGAGAGGTAGAGGGTGATGGTGTGTTATGTTGAGAGGTAGAGGGTGAAGGTAAGTTATGTTGATAGAGAGGTAGAGGATGAAGGTGTGTTATGCTGATAGAGAGGTAGAGGATGAAGGTGTGTTATGCTGATAGAGAGGTAGAGGATGAAGGTGTGTTATGTTGATAGAGAGGTAGAGGATGAAGGTGTGTTATGTGATAGAGAGGTAGAGGGTGATGGTGTGTTATGTTGAGAGGTAGAGGGTGAAGGTAAGTTATGTTGATAGAGAGGTAGAGGATGAAGGTGTGTTATGTTGATAGAGAGGTAGAGGGTGAAGGTGTGTTATGTTGATAGTGAGGTTGAGGATGAAGGTGTGTTATGTTGATAGAGAGATAGAGGATGAAGGTGTGTTATGTTGATAGAGAGGTAGAGGGTGAAGGTGTGTTATGTTGATAGTGAGGTTGAGGGTGAAGGTGTGTTATGTTAATAGAGAGGTAGAAGGTGAAGGTGTGCTATGTTGATAGTGAGGTAGATGGTGATGGTGAGTTATGTTGATAGAGAGGTAGAGGGTGAAGGTGTCTTACGTTGATAGAGAGGTAGAGGGTGAAGGTGTCTTACGTTGATAGAGAGGTAGAAGGTGAAGGTGTGTTATGTTAATAGAGAGGTAGAAGGAGAAGGTGTGCTATGTTGATAGTGAGGTAGAGGGTGAAGGTAAGTTATGTTGATAGAGAGGTAGAGGGTGAAGGTAAGTTATGTTGATAGAGAGGTAGAGGGTGAAGGTGTGTTATGTTAATAGAGAGGTAGAAGGTGAAGGTAAGTTATGTTGATAGAGAGGTAGAGGGTGAAGGTGTGTTATGTTAATAGAGAGGTAGAAGGTGAAGGTGTGCTATGTTGATAGTGAGGTAGAGGGTGAAGGTAAGTTATGTTGATAGAGAGGTAGAGGGTGAAGGTGTGTTACGTTGATAGAGAGCTAGAGGGTGAAGGTGTCTTACGTTGATAGAGACGTAGAGGGTGAAGGTGTGTTATGTTCATAGAGAGATAGAGGATGAAGGTGTGTTGTGTTGATAGAGAGGTAGAGGGTGAAGGTGTGTTATGTTGATAGAGAGGTATAGGGTGAAGGTGTGTTATGTTGATAGAGAGGTAGAGGGTGAAGGTGTGTTATGTTGATAGAGAGGTAGAGGGTGAAGGTGTGTTATGTTGATAGAGAGATAGAGGATGAAGGAGTGTTATGTTGATAGAGAGGTAGAGGGTGAAGGTGTGTTATGTTGATAGAGAGGTAGAGGGTGAAGGTGTGTTATGTTGATAGAGAGGTAGAGGGTGAAGGTGTGTTATGTTCATAGAGAGATAGAGGATGAAGGAGTGTTATGTTGATAGAGAGGTAGAGGGTGAAGGTGTGTTATGTTGATAGAGAGGTAGAGGATGAAGGTGTGTTATGTTCATAGAGAGATAGAGGATGAAGGAGTGTTATGTTGATAGAGAGTTAGATGGTGAAGGTGTGTTATGTTGATAGAGAGGTAGAGGGTGAAGGTGTGTAATGTTGATAGAGAGATAGAGGATGAAGGTGTGTTATGTTGATAGAGAGGTAGAGGGTGAAGGTATGTTATATTGATAGAGAGGTAGAGGGTGAAGGTGTGTTATGTTGATAGTGAGGTAGAGGGTGAAGGTGTGTTATGTTGGTAGTGAGGTAGAGGGTGAAGTTGTGTTATGTTGATAGTGAGGTAGAGGGTGAAGGTGTGTTATGTTGATAGAGAGGTTGAGGGTGAAGGTGTGTTATGTTGATAGAGAGGTAGATGTGAAGGTGTGTTATGTTGATAGTGAGGTAGAGGGTGAAGGTGTGTTATGTAGATAGAGAGGTAGAGGGTGAAGGTGTGTTATGTTGATAGAGAGGTAGAGGGTGAAGGTGTGTTATGTTGATAGAGAGGTAGCCGGTGAAGGTGTGTTATGTTGAAAGAGAGGTAAACCCTGGAGGTCATGACATGTTTTGAAAGAACGTCATTATATGTGTATGGAAAAGTAGATGAATGGGATAGTGTGTCGATAGCGAAGTAGAAATGAAGGTCATGAGGTATTGACTAGAAGTAAACGGAGTACGACGTGAGATGTTAAAGGCGTTATATAATATGTTAACATACATATCAATACATCCAAACTGCAAAGTGAGGCAAAGTCGCCTTCCAAGTGGAAGCTGTCAACGACGCACAGTTGATGGCCACTTAAAGTTCTCTTAATAGCGGATGATGAGAAGGTGTATTCCTTTAGTCATCGGGTGAACGCAAGCTAGCAACAAGCAAGCAAGCAAACAAGCAAGCAATCAACAAGCAAGCAAGCAAACAAGCAAGCAAATAAGCAGGCAAGCAATCGACAAGCAAACTAGCAAACAAGCAAGCAAGTAAGCAAACAAGCAAGCAATCAACAAGCAAGCTAGCAAACAAGCAAGCAAGTAAGCAAGCAAGCAAGCAAACAAGCAAGTAAGCAAACAAGCAAGCAAACAAGCAAGCAACAAACAAGCAAGCAACAAACAAGCAAGCAACAAACAAGCAAGCAACAAACAAGCAAGCAAACAAGCAAGCAAGCAAACAAGCAACAAGCAAACAAGCAACAAGCAAACAAGCAACAAGCAAACAAGCAAACAAGCAAGCAAGCAAACAAGCAAGCAAGCAAGCAAGCAAACAAGCAAACAAGCAAGCAAACAAGCAAGCAAGCAAACAAGCAAGCAAGTAGGCAAGCAAACAAGCAAACAAGGAAACAAGCAAGCAAACAAGCAAGTAAGCAAACAAGCAAGCAACAAGCAAGCAACAAACAAGCAAGCAAGCAAACAAGCAAACAATCAAACAAGCAAGCAAGCAAACAAACAAGCAAGCAAGCAAACATGCAAACTAACAAGCAAATAAGCAAGCAGACAAGCAAGCAGGCAAACAGCTGATAATGTTGTTCCAAAAGTGAAGAGCGTATGTGTCGACGAAACTTCATTGAGATTTTTTTTCTAAAGAAAACAAGGGAACAACATTGCAGCGACGCTCAAGAACACCAAACAGGTGACCTAACAGCTACTAACATTACAACCACGGGTGGGAGTGTTTCTAATTAGCCGTGATTTATGTTATGTTTCTCTGCTGCTCGGGAACCAGGAAGATTTTATCGCCGTCACGCAATCTTGAGGTGATGTTGTCAGGGCCACCCGATAAACCTGATAGATTTATACACCTGTGGGATTGTTCAAGCTGCCCGAGATAGGTCAGTCACAGGTGAGCACTAGAACCACAAGGGCAGGTTGACTCATTTCGTTAGCAAGGTGAACTTCAGCTAATGAATTACTGATTTTTGGTCTGTTTTTATTTTATTATTGTCCTCAATATAAATAAAACGAGTTCTTACATGTTATGCAGAGCCAGTCTTAACAAATGTATGTAAATCATGGACAATAGAACAACAGACAAGAAAATAACCGGAGGCTATAGAAATGTAGTTTTACAGAATAATGTTGAGAATGCCATGGACAGCTAAGAAGAGTAATGAAAACGTTCTGAAAGAGACCAAAGCAAAGAGAGAGCTATTTTAAAATATTAGGAAGAAACAATCATCATTTTTGGGAGCTGCGATAGCTCAGTGTTTAGTGAACTGGACTACAAAGAACAAGGGGTAAGGTTCGATCCCAACCGACGGTTTCCAGTTCACCCAGCCTTAGATGGGTACTGGATTGTTTTCTGGGAAAGTAAAGCGGCACGGGCGTAATACCGACCACATTACCCTAAAAATCATGTGCTAAAGGTCTGTAAAATTTATGGTTACTAACACCTATTTCCCTATACGCCACTTGGCGTGTCGGGGGCTCTTTACTTTTTTTTTTTACTTTAATCATAATTTTTTGGCCATGTAATGCGAAGGGAACAGCTGCAATATATTGTAACAACTGGGAAAATTGAGGGATGAAGAGATAGAGGGAAGCAAAGAGAAAAGATACCAAATGGCTTAAGAGAATGGCTTGGCATACGGTCAACAACAGAAATGATAAATGATAGTAGCGTAGGTGATCATCTCTCTCCACAACTTTCGATGTCGAGATCGAAAGTTGTGGAGAGAGATGATCACCTACGCCACCATACTTGATAATGATGATGATGATGATAATGATGATGATAGAAATATGTTGATCAATTTATCTGTTTATGTTTATCTTTTATTAGAGTCATCATCACTGCACTGCGGACAAAACCATAGGTTCTCGGATTTTCCCCTCAAAATTTCGAGAAACTCCGAATAGAAAGAACCCTGATCACATGCACGAATTCCTTAGAACAGCCTGGGATCCATCAAAGTAAATAGACTTATGCTGATACTTTTGATCGGACAAGCGGTCATTTGTTTGGCCTACTCTTTCCGATCTTAACAGCCAATTGCATCAAAGGCAATGTCAATTGAAAAGTCTGTATTGGCGATGATGATGGAGATAAAACAATGAGTTCTCCCGTCACTGTTGCCGCAATGTTGGGGTTTGTTGATATAGAAGATGTAGTATTTCAGTATATCGAGAAAACACAAGCGCCAGCTCCTGAAGTAATATCAGTGGAATAATGAGAATTATGGCAATCAACACCTGAGGTGCGCGAGGCCGTGCGGCTAAAACGACTGTTCCGCTGGCTGAAGGGCTGACGTACGGTGTTCGAAGCCCACGGTAGACAGAAAGGATGTTTTCTATCTGGGGTGAAATAAAAATCCTGAGTCGCACACGTCGTGGCGACTGCTTGACCAAGCGGCCTTTATCCCTCTGATTCTATCGTTACCCCCCGAAATACACCAGCTATGGTACAATGTGTTGAAAAGATAATAGTAACACCCATATCAGCTTACTGAATCTAACAGTTTATATGACGGATAGGCGGTAAGAACCATTAAGGCTCAGCATGAAAAGTGTTCCTTGTTGCAGTTTCCTCATATTCTGAGTCCGGTCTGCCGCCGGAGCTACTGAGTTTAGGGCTCTGTGTACACCGCGAGCTGTGTTTTTCATCCGGATCGTGTTTCAATTTTCTGATTGCTTACGATGAATGACGATATCGTTTGACGAAGGACTGTTCAGTTGCGTTCACTTTTGGTGCCGCCTGGCCATATGCCTTTTGTCGTGTGCTGTAGCTACTATCATGAGGACAGCAGCTACCCTTCTTTGTCTGGATCCTTTAATGAGATGAGTTTTAATTCGGATGATTCCACTGGCACGGTTGGGCAATTATGGATTTTAATTCGTTTGCAATTGTACCGGTGTCTTCCACTAACCATAATCATAAAGTCAATGATCCGTGTAGATTGCATCCTATTCGATCAATGAATCAATCAGTTACAATTGAGCTATTGCAGCATGCCCGAATAAAATCCCATTATCTTCACTAAATTCGCTTTGATATTGTTTTATGATTATAACTCTCCTGCCAATCTGAAGGCTTGGGATTATCTTCTTCAACTTAGACTTCGCCCGTTAAGTTGGTGTTAAAACATGGTGTCGCTAAATGACGTCAACACCGCGATATCTGCACCTTTCGGCCCGACACATTCGTCTTCGGTATGGATGAGTTAGATTTGCTTAACAATTTTTGCCCCGAAAGCGGCCATTTTTTGGCACACTCTTTTCGACTTTTAACCGTCAAGTGTTCTTTAACGTGCGCGAATGCACACTGAATCGCCTGTTTTTCCAAATTGCTAGACGTCGGATGGGTCTCACTGCCCAGAGTTCAGGGGAGGCTACAGCCACGAAGAAACCACGGATTCAATTTTTGAAAAAAGCTCACCGTCAGTGGCAAGAATCAAACACGGGACCTTCACGTTCAGAACTCGACGTCTTACCTCTAGACTACCCAGTCGAGATTCGAATCGCCTACACGTCGAGATTCAAATACAAGTTGAGGCAAACAGTTTATTTTTTTTTAAATCTTACAATTCTTTCTGGGTCCACCCAGCCTCTTTAAATTGATGCCGGATATATCCTCCGAGAATTAAACGAAGGAAACTGACCACTTTAAGTCATGAAGTGAATCATTTCAGAGGAAGAGGTATGTTTACAACGCTCGGAAAAAATGATAAATAATCAACAACAGAAACAAAACGAATATATGGTCCGAAGCAGGATCGAACCTGTACTCCTTGGCACAGCGCCTTGCCACGAGAAGGCTAAAGCTAGGGAACAATGCCAACTCAGCTAACTAAAAAATTAGCTATCATTGGCGATGACTTTCACGCAGGTCTTTTCATTACTATAGCACAGGGCTGCGACCACAGCTCGGGAATAAATTGTGTATCTGTAATTTTCCTATTAAGATTTTTGGAAGTTTCTCTCTATAATAATGGTCATTTATTATTATTTGTCCCAAGACATGAAGCCAAGGCTTATAAAAAAAAAAGGTTTACATAATTAATAGTATTTACTGCAGCTTCGCATTTGTATGCATTCATTTGCATTTCTTTGCATTTCTTGTTATAAAAAAGTAAAGTGCCCCGTCACGCCAAGTGGCGTATAGGGAATATGATGTTAGTGACCATAAATTTTACAAACCTTCGGCACATGATTTTTGGGACAATGTGGTCGGTATTACGCCCGTGCTGCTTTACTTTCCCAGAACAAATCCGGTACCCATTAAAGGTTGGGTGAACCCGGAAGCCGTCGGTTGGGATCGAACCCCACCTCTTGTCCTTTGTAGTCCAGTTCACTAACCACTGAGCTATCGCGGCTCCCTTTTTTGCCTTAGCCCCTTATAAAATTAAGTCACTAATACTTCGAACCTCCAACGGCAATTGTTATGCAGTTAGATTTACCTTTAATTGACTACCACGATTGTAATAGACATGTAGAAGATTGTAATAATCATGCAGATGATTGTAATAGACATGTAGAAGATTGTAATGGTCATGCAGAAGATTGTAAATGACATATAGAAGATTGTAATAGTCATGTAAAAGATTGGAATAGTCTTGGAGAAGATTGTAATATTCATCTAGAAGATTGTAATAGCTATGAAGACGATTGTATTAGTTTTGCAGAAAATGTTATAGTCATGCAGAAGATTTGTAATAGTCACGTAGAAGATTGTAATAGTCATGCAGAAGATTTGTAATAGTCACGTAGATTGTAATAGTCATGTAGAAGATTTGTAATAGTCACGTAGAAGATTGTAATAGTCATGCAGAAGATTTGTAATAGTCACATAGAAGATTCTAATAGTCATGCAGAAGATTTGTAATAGTCACATAGGAGATTGTAATAGTCATGCAGAAGATTTGTAATAGTCACATAGAAGATTCTAATAGTCATGCAGAAGATTTGTAATAGTCACGTAGATTGTAATAGTCATGTAGAAGATTTGTAAAAGTCACGTAGGAGATTAGGGAGCCGCGATAGCTCAGTGGTTAGTGAACCGGACTACAAAGAGCAGGAGGTAGAGTTCGATCCCAAACGACCGTTTCGAGTTCACCCAGCCTTTAATGGGTACCTGATTTTTTTCTGGGAAAGTAAAGCGGCACGGGCGTAATACCGACCACATTACCCCAGAAATCATGTGCTAAGGGTCTGTAAAATTTATGGTCACTAACACCATATTCCCTTATACGCCACTTGGCGTGACGGGGATACTTTCCTGTTTTTTTTTTTACTACGTAGAAGATTATAATAGTGACGTAGAAGATTGTAATAGTCACATAGAAGATTATAATAGTCACGTAGAAGATTATAATAGTCACGTGGAAGATTATAATAGTCATGTAGAAGATTGTAATAGTCACGTAGAAGATTGTAATAGTCACATAGAAGATTATAATAGTCACGTAGAAGATTATAATAGTCACGTAGAAGATTATAATAGTCACGTAGAAGATTGTAATTATCATGTAGAAAATTGAAATAATCGTAGAATTGCATAGTGAATGTAAAAAGTCACTTCTTGACGTTTCAGGTATATGTTTGAGTGCATGTATCACTCCTTGTGAGACAAGCAAAAGAACAGTAGTCGAACAACCATAGACAGGCTAGAAAGTAAACACTAAGGAAAATCACAAGGGCAAAGACGACATCCGTGTCACTGGTATTGTCCTTTGTCACTCTGGCGACCGCAGCCTCTATACTTTGGAAAATCGCCTCATAGTCCAGTATGGTTCGCTGACCCCACGAGGTATGAATGTATCACACTCATACACATAGTTTCCTTTTGGTTGCTCCTTCCTTTTTGCATAGCCTTCTCTACTTCACATATTTGGGTTCTTTGGTCTATTTACTATGCCATGCTATTTATAGTTCTCCTCGAGTCCCCATGGGACACTTCGGTGTTCTCCTCTATACCTTTTTTTCTGTGCTCCTTACCCCTCATTTGTTTTTATTGTACCCCACTCTCGGACATCTCACTCTTGCTGCCTTTTGAGCACCTGTTGGTCTGCTGTTCTTTTCTTTCTCCTTTGTGTTTGCACACTGACCCCTGTGTGAACTCCTCTGGTTCTGTGTGCATTTGCGCACATTTCTGCACGTTTCTGTACGTTCACGACAACCGCACTTGGTTGCTATTTCCTTTTCGTTTTGACCTCGATTTACACACAGGATAGACATTTTTGTTTTTGTTTTCTTTAACACATTTCGATTGTTTTTGTTTTGGTTGTTTCGTTATTAGTTTTGTGTGTGTGTTTTTTTTGTTCCTGCTGAAGGCCTATTGGGCCGAAACGTCGTTTAGTCTGTGTCGACCACTTATCACGTAAAGCTTCTTACATACCATTTTTTTATATTTTTTTAATTTTTCCACAGGTTAGAAAGGCCTGGCCCATTAGATACATTTCTTCTCACCGCTTTAACTATTACATGCTCATACTGTCCACGATCTATCTATCCTTTCGTTCACCAGAAATATTGTCTATATCTGCAATGTCGTTTCCTGTATACATTTTATAGTCTATTTGTAATCCTTGCAGTGGTGCGTGTAGTTTTGTCTGTAGTATAGATACAGTGATAGAGACACGTAACAACAAAGGAAAATAAATAATTCAGACAGTGCGAACAGCTCAAGAACGACAAATGATATAATCCACGACACCTTTTAGGTATCAGTGAGAAAGCGAAAAGAAAAAAGAAGAACGATATATTTGTAAGTGCGATGTACTGTTTTGAAATACAAGACATTGTGCATTCAACAAACGCTGTAAGAACACTAAAAGCAAGGGCCGACAGCGAAAGAGATGGATAGATGGAATATTAGATATACTAGAAAATATAACAGCATGAGAGGCCTACGACGAGCAAAATAATGCAAATTATATCTCCCCTCGACTTTTAAAGTCAACTGTGGAAAGAAGACGAAGAAAAAAAAGACGAAGAAAGGAGAAGGTGTTTAATATAATCTTATACCGTCTTTCTTCTCCAGAAAGAATCACTGGTACCCATATTCTATTCAGTGTTTGGTAAACTCAGAAACAGTGCCTATCACGAAATAAATCTCCCAGTTCAGAAACAAACCCGATCCATTTGGTCAGTCCACATTTACACTAACTACTTTGCCAGTCGGGTTTCTTTAGGTCCCGACAACCTGAATGAATCTGCACGCACTGACAGACTAATCGCATTTAATATGTAGATCCTAAAATCAATCCATCCATTCACGATCAGTCCGCCTTAGCTATCAATTCATCCATCTAATACATACCGGTCTGAATTACAGACTTACTTATCTATGTCTGTATATATCTGCCAGCCATTCACCCACCCACCAATCTATTCTCTAATCCATCCATCTACTCCTCTCCAGCGATCTGCACTAACCATGCCTGCCATGAATCAAAGCACTTCTGACGCAGATTTCCGGATCTTTTCCATTCCAAGCTTATCACCGCTTTCATCCGGAAATTCCATCTCAAACAGGAAGGAAGTGATTAAAACACAAACAAGTTTATCGCTTCTTCCTGTATTCGTGATTGGCTCGTCGTAGTTGATTCATTTCAAACTGATGTCCGCTCATATTTGTACTTTATGACGCCTTGTTTAGTTGTTACAAACAAATCAGCTCTATTAGTCCACGTCTGCAACATATTTGTTCAAAGATAGAAATGGACTTCTAATAAGCTAAATAAAACTTCTACATTTGATCTACCATCACAGTGTCACCTGTTAATTGTAGGACATGAAGAAAAAACAACGAAATCGCAGAAACAATGTAAATTAATATTTATTTATGATAAGTTATATTACCAACAACAGAAAGACGCTAAACCAAGTTAGAGAGTTAACTACCTAGTTTAAAAAAAAACAAAACAATAAAGGTACCTTCCAGCAAGATCTGGTAAAGTAAAGCTGCACGGGCGTAATACTGACCACATTACCCCAAAAATCATGTGTCGAAGGTCTATACAAATTATGGTCACTAACACCATATTCCTAATACGCTACTTGGCGTGACGGGGCTCTTTTTTTTTTTTTTTATCTCTGCATACTTCTTCGTCTGGTTGCTTTCACATTTCCTTGCAGATTAGTCTTTGCTAGACCAGAATATTGGAATACATGACCAAACCATATTGGTCTATGCTAGACCAGAATATTGGAATACATGACCAAACCATATCATTTACATTCCTTCACAATAATCAAACTATCAATATGCTCTCCTATTGCTTGTGTAACTTTCTGCGAACTTTTGTTTCCATTTGTGATCGATCTCAGGAAGAAATGTTCAAAATCTCTCGATAACATTTTATTTCTGAGCCTTCTTAACCCATTTTCTTCTCCAGCTCTGCTGTACGGGTCCATAATTCTCATCCATATAGAACAAATTGACACAGCAAGTGTGCTCATCGCCTGATTTTAGAGTTAAGAGTGATGTACTTTGTATCTAAATAGTTCTTAATTAACAAGGGTTGCTGTAGTTTGCTCTATTCTAGCCAATATTTTAGTTTTCAGCCTTCGGCACTGACAAGAGATCCCAAGTATTTAAATGTGTCAACCGTTTTTAAATACTGCCCATTTATTTGGATTTTTCCAACAATTCACTAATAATTATTGGTTATAATTTTCTTTTTCTTTTTGTTTTTTAGCATTGGTCTCCATGTCATATGTTCCAGATGCTCTTTGTGTTCATTGTATCAAGCCTGCTAGTTCTTGTTGTGTTCCACTTAAACCATTCATGTCATCAGCGAAACCCAGGTTGTTAATAATTCTGGCGATAATGCTGACAATATTTTCAAGGTCTTCTACATCATCTGTCATGATTCTCTCCAGGAAGTTGTTGAAGAGTTATGAGAGCGCCAGTCATAGTTGACTATGGATTTTTCAGCGCCTCTAGAAATGTTATTTTTTTCTTTTCTTTTCTTTCGTCGTGTATTCTCTTCCTCTTATGAATCTGTCTACTTCTTGTTTGAGGTGAACCTTTAGAGTGTTGTTTCCAGAGATTGCGGTCTGCAGTTATGTCTTCCCATGCAGCAGGGTTTATGTTCAGAGTCTTCATGTCGCGTTACACACATCTACAAATCGAAGATTTGGGCGCCCCCTAGTTCTTTTACCATCTGCCAGTTGTCCGTAGAGTATATCTTTCGGTATGCGGCCATCTTTCATACGGTGTACATGGCCAAGCCAGCGTAACCTACGTTGTTTGAGCAGCGTGTAGATATTCGGGAGGCCTGTGCAAGTCATGACCTCCACGTTTGTCACTTTATCCTTCCAGGTAATACCAAGAAAACGGCGTAGACATCACATATGGAATGCATTTAGCCTTCTCTCCTGCGTTACATAGTTGTCCAAGATTCGCTGCCATACAGGAGGACACTAATTATGCAGACATTGTACACTGCGACTTTTGTTTTAATTGTCAGTTTGCTGTTTTGCCATTCACGCCTAGAAAGGCGATTACCAAATAACATCGATCCTAAAGCATCAAAATATTATTCTACAGCAACCAAAAATTGATATATGCTTTGTTGGTACCTGCGCTATGATGCAAATACCATATGTTCAATTTGTTTGAGGACACGGCGTAAAATTACATCGTAGAAATGGAGTTTTATGAAAAATACTGAAAACACAGCAAATATGACATTGCCCTTGCGTCAGTATTGAGATGTGAAAGGACAACATTTCAGCTCATAATTTGTACATGAGACACCCACCCTGCCTCGGATATTAAATAAATCTTAACGTTTCTTTCCTGCAATTTCGTAATATAAAGAATATTTGCTTTATTATCAAAATTGGAATTAATGTTTAATATTTGCTTATGTTAGGAATCTCTGTAGACCACCCATGTGTAAACATTATGACTGATATTCAATCTAACACGACATTAGAAAAAAACCAGCTTCTTTGATGGGGATTTATAATTAATAACAATACGTTAAAAATGTATATGTTTCTGCAGAATTAATCCACATATAAATTAACTCCATTTGGTCACAGGATACGCTTCCAGTAATAATTAATGTCGACATTAAGCGAATAGATTTAAAGATGTCACATGACGTGAACATCCTTTATAGAATTGTAACTGAAATGTTAAACGTCCTTTACTCTAAATTCACATGGAAAAAAGTATTCGTAGATGGAGTAGTTTATAAAGCAATTAGCAATAGATACGGGTGGTATTTATCTAGAGGAACTGAGAAAGCAATTTATAATGGATAAGGGTGGTATTTATCAAGTAAAACGTAAAAGTATAGTACCCCCGTCACGCCAAGTGGCGTATAGGGAATAGGGTGTTAGTGATCATATATTTTACAGATCTTCAGCACATAATTTTTGGGGTAATGTGGTCAGTATTACGCCCGTGCGGCTTTACTTTCCCAGAAAAAAATCCGGTTCCCATTAAAGGCTGGGTGAACCTGGAAGCCGTCGGTTGGGATCGAACCCTACCTCTTGTCCTTTGTTGTCCAGTTCACTAACCACTGAGCTATCGCGGCTCCCTTATTTATCTAGAGGAACTGAGAAAGTAATTTATAACGGAAAAGGGCGGTATCTATCTAGAAAAGTTGACAAAGTAATTTATAACGGGAAAGGGCGGTATCTATCTAGAGAAGCTGAGAAAGTAATTTATAACGGGAAAGGGCGGTATCTATCTAGAGAAGCTGAGAAAGTAATTTATAACGGAAAAGGGCGGTATCTATCTAGAGAAGCTGAGAAAGCAATTTATAATGGATAAGGGCGGTATCTATCTAGAGAAGCTGAGAAAGCAATTTATAATGGATAAGGGCGGTATCTATCTAGAGAAGCTAAGAAAGCAATTTATAATGGATAAGGGTTGTATCTATCTAGAGGAACTACCATAGAGATGTACAGCCAAGTATAAATTTACTTAGGCCTGCTGGCTGAGAGGGAATTTCCAGAAAACGACCAACTGGCAACTAGGGTGACGTTTTCAGCTTGACAAACAGGGATTGTTGTGGGTTGAATGAAATCGTTGGTATATATTTCGTGGAGTTGAAAACATCACGCTAGTTGGTTGATTGTCTGGTTTTATTTTATGTCTGCAGACCTTAGTAAATCTATAGTTGTCTGTGGTCAACCACTGCATCAGACGAACGTCATTAAAGCCTTTCGAGTTGCGGAAAGGACACAGGACTTGGACAACCATGAGTGCAAGTAACTCCTTCGGATAAATAAGACGGGAATAAAGATGAGTATGGCATGGAAAACAGTCAACAACAGAACTGATACGATGCACTGTAGATAGAAGATTGTGGAAGGACATGATCGCCTACGCCAACCGGTATGGTACATGATGATGATATCCAGGTGTGCACCTAAGAAGACTTGTCAACCAACATAAAACTGGAGTCGTCAGTCCCTGGACGCTGCGAGACATGCAGAGGAGGGGATCTGAACACCTATGGACATGCTCGGAGTGCAATGATGATAAGCAATATATTACTAAAAAACATATGAATCCCTTTTCATGAGAGTCAAATACGAATCGCTATTATTAACGCCAAGTAACATATGAATCCCTTTTATTACAGCCAAGTATCATATGAATGCCTTTTATTACAGCCAAGTATCATATGAATCCCTTTTATTACAGTCAAGTATCATAGGAATCCCTTTTATTACAGTGACCCTCTTGCGGGTCGCACGACTCACGGGTTGAGACCTGTTGCAGCAGATAATACAAATATACAATAGTGAAAAAGATTATCAAGTACTCCGATTGTTTGTTGTAAACTTTTGCGAACAATTGAAATTTGTATTTGTAATAAGAGGGATTCATATGTTACTTCAACAAGAAAGGTCTCAGTCTGAATAGTTAGAAAACAGAAGTAATGGTTATATCGAAGAAACAATAACCACCATCAAGCAGCATTAAAATAAACGAGACAAATCTGAAACAAGTGCAACGTTTCAAATACTTGAGCACAATAATAACATCAGATGGGAGATGCACCACAGAAATAAAAAGCAGAATAGCTTAGGCCAAAATGGCATTTCAGAAAATGAAAAATATCTTATGCAACAAATCTATGTCAATAAAAATGAGAAAGAGAGTTCATCGGTGCTATATAGAACCAATTCTGACCTATGGAAGCGAATCATGGACAGTAGACAAACAAATGAAAAGACGATTAGAGGCCACAGAGATGGGATTTCTCAGAAGAATGTTGAAAGTTCACTGGACAGCTAAAAAGACCAATGAGGAAGTTCTCAAAGAGGCCAACACAAAAAGGGAGCTCTTAAAAAACATCAGAAAGAAGCAATCAACATTTTTCGGACACATCATGATAAGAGGAAAGTTGGAATACTTGGTTACAACTGGCAAAATAAAAGGAAAGAGAGATCGCGGACGACGAAGAGAAAAAATACTGGATAACTTGGTGTCATGGCATGGAAAACAGTCAACAACAGAACTGATACGATGCACTGTAGATAGAAGATTGTGGATGGACATGGTCACCTACGTGAACCGGTATGGCACATGATGAATATGTTACTTGGCTGTAATAAAAGGGATTCATATGAAACTTGGCTGTAATAAAAGAGATTAATATGATACTTGGCTGTAATAAAAGGGATTCATATGTTACTTGGCGTTAATAATAGAGATTCTTATTTGACTCTCATGAAAAGGGATTCATATGTTATTGAGTTATACATTGGTTATCATCATTGCACTCCGAACATGTCCATAGGTGTTCAGTTCCCCTCCTCTGAATGTCTCGCAGCGTCCAGCGACTGACGACTCCAGTTCTGTGTTGATTGATAAGTCTTCTTAGGTGCGCACTAAACCTCTCCTTCCTTAATATCATCATCATGTACCATACCGGTTGGCGTAGGCGATCATGTCATTCCACAATCTTCTATCTACAATGCATCGTATCAGTTCTGTTGTTGACTGTTTTCCATGTCATACTCATCTTTATTCCCGTCTTATTTATCCGAAGGAGTTACTTGCACTCATGGTTGTCCAAGTCCTGTGTCCTTTCCGCAACTCGAAGGGTTTTAATGACGTTCGTCTGATGCAGTGGTTGACCACAGACAACTATAGATTTACTAAGGCCTGCAGACATAAAATAAAACCATACAATCAACCAACTAGCGTGATGTTTTCAACTCCACGAAATATATACAAACGATTTCATTCAAGCCACAACAATCCCTGTTTGTCAAGCTGAAAACGTCACCCTAGTTGCCAGTTGGTCGTTATTATTAGTAAAGATCTAATTAAGAGATGTCTAAAATCTTAAGATAACACATCATTTCCATATCTTGTATTTTCTTTTGTAGCTGTGCTGTAAGGGCCCATGATTCACAAGGGTATAGGACAATTAATATAACAAGGGAGCGCACCATCACTGCTTTGACTTTGAAGCTATTAATTACCAGCTGAAAGCAGAATGTGAAATGTTACCCTAAAGTATATAACGTCTGAAGGAAGAAGAAATATTACAATTCATCTACTATGCCATATGGCTGGGAGGGCAAGGGGGACCAATGTTGTCCATTGCTATTATCTTCCCCAACTTTATTTTTTTGTCTGCTGCGTCGTCGAACTGTGAGCAGATTGGGAATGAATCAGTTAGCTTTAACAGGAAGTAATTCCCTGACTATAACCGCTAACCACGACTATAAGTCTACAATTTTGTTTTTTACAGCTAAGTATTCTTATCTGGCTATATATATCTATTGTTCTTTCTATCCGAAGACGGAATATAGGGCAGAAATTCTAGGCTCTTGTGACCGACGATTTTGTGTTGTCAAGTGTCAGTCCTTGCACAGGACCCGCAATGTATCTCTCGATACGGCTCTGTTCTTGACGAGTTGCTCAATAAAGGCGAGGGAGCTGATGTCTGTTGTTATTGCCTCTACTTCAGTGTTCTTGTTAGTGTTTCTCTAGGTCGGCCTCTTATTTTCTTTTACCGTTTGGTTCCCATTTTAGGGCTTGCTTTGAGATTATCTTGTTGTCTTTTCTCATCACATGACAAGCATATGACTACCTTCTTCTCTTGATTATAGATTATATTTTTTGATGCTCTGTCATTTCTCTTATTTCTGCACTAGTCTTAAATTCATTGCATGGTATACGAAGTATTTTCCAGAGTCATTTGTTTTCAACTGCATCCATTTTATTGTTCTAATTCTTTAGTTTTTTTTATCCAGCTCTTGTTTGCATCAGTAAGGGTTGATAACACATTTTATTTTAAATTCCTGAGCTTTATTTTTGTGCTTAATAATTTTGACTTCAATTTTTATCAAGGTTTTTGTTAGTCATTACTGGCTTCGCCATTGTGATTCTAATTTCTTTAGTTGTGTCTCATTCTTGATCTATGCAGCTTCAAAGATGTACAAAATGATCTACTTTTTCCACTGCTTTTTCTTCAAGATAAATATTTGTATTTTTTCATTAGTTTTGCCTTTCCTCGGTTGATCTTAAGTCAAGCTTTTTCTAACCATTGATGGCAGTACATTCGTTTTTTCTTGCATCATGTTCACATTGCTATATAGAAGACCAAGTCATCCACAAAAAATCAAGGTCATCCAACTGAGATCCAAGTGTCCATACAATGCCTTTTTTTACCAGTTCAGCATTTCTGCATTATGAAGTTGATAGCTGTTCCAAATAACATGGGAGATAAAAAAAAATACATTCTCGTTTCACTCCAGTATCACTCTTGGCACATTCGCTCAAACCTGCTTCTGTGCTCATTGCACATGAGAAGCCGTCGCGCATTTCTATGATGCTATTAATAATTTTTGGTGGCATTCCATATTGTCTGAGCATGTTCCGCAATCAGTCTCTTGCTGTCGAAGGCCTTTTCGAAATCAATTAAATTTATAAGAAGTGGTTTCTACCTTTCTATATGTTTTTTTTTTCTAATATATTTCTTAGGGTGAAAATATTATCAAAGCAGCTTCCTCCTTTTATAAATCCTGCTTGTTCTTCACTTATAACAGTGTCAACGGCATCTGATTCTGTTCATGATGATCTTATAGAATACTTTAGAGGCAACGTACAGTAGAGTCGCGCCTCTCCAGTTGTTTCAATTCTTGAGATTGTCTTTTGTTGGAATTTTGACAATTATATCACTTTTCCACTGTGTTTGTACTTTTTCTGTTGTCCATATTGTTTTAAACATTTTCAGCAGGTGTTTTAAGTGATGGCCATCTATTGTTTTTAGAATTTTCCGAAGTTATATCATCTTCACCCTGCAGCCATGTTGTTAGCCATGAGCAGCCATCACTACTTCATTCAAAGTGAGGTCATCTAACTGTATATCTAATTCCGATGCTGGTGTGTTGGCTGTAAAATCTATTTAATGCTTAGGCATTGGGCGATTCAGAATTTTCTGAAAGTGCTCAGCTCAGATTGACTATTTCTTCACTAGTTAATGTGCTTCCATATTTGCTCATAACAGGTGACTCACTAAATCTAAAGAATGTCGTTAACATCTTCTGTACATTATAAAGAGTGTTACCATCACCTGTCATTGCTGCTCTCTCCACCTTCAGTGCAAATTTATCTATACAGGTACTATTGTCTATTCTGACCGTGTTCTTTACGTTGTTGTCTTGTTCATGGTATGTTGCTTTTGCCAGAATTTTTCTAAGATCTGCCTTTACAGTCATCATATATGTCTTTGCTTCTCACCTTTCTTGTATGTATTTCCATATGATGTCCGAAATCCATGCTCTTCTTTCTATTTTCTTCAACCCAGCCCTTGTTTCTGCCAATGACATTAGAGCTGTGATGTGGGATTCCCACATTTCATCTGTTCGCTCATCATCTCATCTAGTTCGTACACCATCTCATCTGTTCGCTCAGCATCTCATCTAGTTCGCTCATCATCACATCTAGTTCGCTCATCATCACATCTAGTTCGCTCATCATTTTATCTAGTTCGCTCATCATCTCATCTAGTTCGCTCATCATCTCATCTGTTCGCTCATCATCTCATCTAGTTCGCTCATCATCTCATCTAGTTCGCTCATCATCTCATCTGTTCGCTCATCATCCCATCTAGTTCGCTCATCATCTCATCTAGTTCGCTCATCATCTCATCTGGTTCACTCATCATCTCATCTAGTTCGCTCATCATCTCATCTAGTTCGCTCATCATCTCATCTAGTTCGCTCATCATCTCATCTGTTCGCTCATCATCTCATCTAGTTCGCTCATCATCTCATCTAGTTCGCTCATCATCTCATCTAGTTCGCTCATCATCTCATCTAGTTCGCTAGATGATCTCATCTAGTTCGCTCATCATCTCATCTAGTTCGCTCATCATCTCATCTAGTTCACTCATCATCTCATCTAGTTCGCTAAACCCTACATAGCAGTTATTGAGCTCAAGGTTGAAGTTTCCATCAATGTTCTTGTCTTTCAGCTTGTGGCTTCTATCTTCTAAGGTTTCAATTTTTGTTTGGGCTTTTCAGTTTAATGTGTATCTTTCCAATGCATAAATTATGATCAATCTTAACATGCGTCCCTCTATATGCTCTCACGTCAATCAAAGATGTTTTAAATTTCCTTCTAACACAGATAGTCAATCTGGTTTTTGGTTCTATCATCAGGAAATAACTTAGTTGTTTTGTGTATCTTCTTGTGTGACAATAAGGTTCCACCTATAATCAAACCTTCTATTAGACAATTCAATTAATCTTTCCCCATTTTGGCTTGTTGTATCAACTCTTTCTTTCCCTATAGCCTTCTCCGCTCCCGTGTTGTCTTTTCCTACTATTTCTTTGGAGTCACCCATTACAATGAGAATATCATGTTTGGGTAATTTACTTATAAGTTGTTAAAGTTGTTAAAACTAATCTAAATTTCATCTCCTACCTCATTCGTAGGTGTGCAACATTGCAAAATTGTAAGTCTTCTATGTTTGATTTGTACCGGACTTTTATCAGACGGTTATTCACTGTCTTCCATTCTATAAGGCTTTTTTGCAGTTGTATTTGTCATCATTATACCTACTCTTCGTTTTTTTTTCCATCCTTGCTGCCTGACTATGATATTATGTTGTTGCTATTTTATGACTTTCTGCCTGTTTCTGGTCTTGGCATTTCGCTGACACCCATTGTAAGGAGATGGTATCTATTCATCTCGCTAGTCACGTGGGCCATTTTTTGTTGTTGCGGTCATTGTTCTGACATTCCAGAAACCGATTTTGGTTATGATGGCCACAAGTGGAAATACTCCTAGATAGTTCACTAACAAAGCTCACTAACAAAGCTCATTAACAAAGCTCACTAACAAAGCTCACTAACAAAGCTCACTAACAAAGCTCACTAACAAAGCTCACTAACAAAGCTCACTAACAAAGCTCACTAACAAAGCTCACTAACAAAGCTCACTAACAAAGCTCACTAACAAAGCTCACTAACAAAGCTCACTAACAAAGCTCACTAACAAAGCTCACTAACAAAGCTCACTAACAAAGCTCACTAACAAAGCTCACTAACAAAGCTCACTAACAAAGCTCACTAACAAAGTTCACTAACAAAGCTCACTAACAAAGCTCACTAACAAAGCTCACTAACAAAGCTCACTAACAAAGCTCACTAACAAAGCTCACTAACAAAGCTCACTAACAAAGTTCACTAACAAAGCTCACTAACAAAGCTCACTAACAAAGCTCACTAACAAAGCTCACTAACAAAGCTCACTAACAAAGCTCACTAACAAAGCTCACTAACAAAGGATGCTTCACGTTCACGCTGAGCCACCTTTCTATCGTCTATAACAAGTTGAAGAAAAACAGTTCCTTCAACTTTGACCGGAACAGAAAACTTGTTAAAGTACTGTTTTGTATCTTACATATTTCTGTGCATGTGCGGGAGGTACGCGTGGCCGTGCGACTTAAAACCATTGTTTCGCTGGCTGAAAAGCCGACGTGCTGTGTTCGAAACCCGCAGTAGAACGAAAGGATTTTTATTTTCTATTGGGGGTGAAAAAAAAATCCTGAGTCTCACACGTCGTGGCGACTTCTTTGACTATGCGGCCTTTATCCCTCTGGTTCTATCGTGAGCCCCCCCCCCCCCCCCCCCCCAATACACCAGCAATGTTACTAAGTGTCGTAAATTTAGTTGTTTTTTTTTTGTTCTTTGCGTTTCTATCGTTACTTAAAAGATTATTTACCTGAAGCGTGACAATTGTTTGTTGTGGTGTTTTCCATAGCCAAACTCAAAAGCTCTATAGGCGCCAGTTTTTATTGTTATTTCTCATATCGTCAACTTTATGCAAACGATCAATGTACGCAAACTATATTTGTGACCCTTACTATTCCATTCTGCAAATCCTTCATATTTATGCTTCTGGTCATAAGTGAACTATGCCAGCCCATATTTTTAGTCCAGAAAATGATTCGTTACAGACTCATTACGCTAGAGACAGCGCATGGACTGAACATGGTCAGTGGTTCACAGACCACTACTTACGTCAGAATCAATGAACCAAAAGTGATAACGATCCTACTCCACATCCATCTTGCAGTCTCTCAAGGAAACAAACTAATCATCTTCCACGAAAAGAGATCACCAAGAGAAGACAAACCTAATCATATAAATACTGTAATGAATTCGGATGTTTTGGGTCGAAATGCACACATTTCGCAAACTTGCTTTGTTATATCTTGACACAATGCAACACCGCTCAATAGAAGCCCATTTAAGAGTTCACAAGTAAGAGGAGTAACCGTTCAACAAACCCCTCCCTCCACTCCTAAAAAAAATAATAAAAAAGTGATCTTAGCTCATATTCACCTCACGTTGCTCTTGTCAATAAATCCTCTTTAATATTAACTTAAAGGATCTATTTTTATAACTATATCTCAGATTTAATTACCTCCCAAGCATATTTTTGATAGTTAAAATGAAAAGCTTTAATTACTGCAGGGATGATTATTAAAAATGTGAAATTATTTGTTGTTTAAGCATGGCGTTGATCGATTGCTTATGCATGGCTGTGTGATTCATTATAGAACATGAGAGAGATAAAGAAAGAAATGGAGAGAGAGAGAGAGAGAGAGAGAGACGAAAATGGAGAAGAAGTAGAAGAAGAAGAAGGGAAAATGAGTAAAGATGCAAGTATGTGCGATACAAAAGAAAAGTGTTAAATTGTTTAGGAGTGTGTTTTTGTGTTCAGAATTTCTGAAGAATCGATCGGACGTTGTCTCTTAAAGAGAGGTTGATCTCATAATGGTTACTCAGATGTGTTTTCTTGTATCAATACTGCGCTCTCTGGGGGAAATTGCATTTGTTGTATTTCTGCCTCTCTCACAGCACATTTCACCTCTTTTGGTCTTTCTTCCTAATTTCCTTGTATTACGTCCTTCATTAAATCAATATACCTTTTTATGAGGTTGGAAATAATAGCAAACAAATTCAGCAATTCAACACAGTTTGTAAATAAAACGAGAAATATTGAAAGAAGTTGACATTAAACAAAAGAAATATTTCTTGGCATATATAAAGGTACCGAATACTGTGATGGAAACATAAAAGGGTAATAGAATATCTATATAAAGCAGGACTGATATTAAGAGAGTTTCTAATCACCATCACTATATACCTTCCAGTATAGGTAAACATGTCTCTCTACACTATGTCTGTCTACACTATGTCTGTCTACACTATGTCTGTCTACACTATGTCTATCTACACTTGTTTATCAATCCGTTTATTAACTTCCTTCATTTCTTAACTCATCCTCTCTACATCTGCTCCCCTCAACTTTTTCTGTTCTCAATTATTTCTCAACTCTACTTCTCTACCTCTTCTCCCCTCAACGTTCTTCTTCTTCTACTACCTTTCAGCTCCCAGTGGAGCATAGGTCTTCAACAATCACTTTCTAAGTCGTTCTGTTTCTTGCCATTCTTTTAAGATCATTCCATGTCTTCCCCATCATCTTCATCTCTGCTTCTATCTGTCTTCTCCAAGAATTCTTTGGTCTTCCTCTTTGTCTTTTCCCCTGGGGATTCCAATAAAGGGCCTGTTGTGTAATGCTCCCAGTTGGCTTCCACAGTGTGTGTCCTGTCCAGCGCCATTGTCTTCGCTGCATCTCTTTATTCACTGGTATTTTACTGGTACATTTCCATAATTCTATGTTAGTGAATTTGTCCTGCCATTTCCATCCTTTTATTATGCGTAAGCATCCATTAATGAAAGTCTGTATCTTCATGATTGTCATTTTTGTTGTTCTCCATGTTTCACAGCCATCTAATAGGACTGACTTAACATTGGAGTTGAAAATGTTTATTTTTGCATTTAACCTAATTTCTTTGGACTTCCATATGTTTCCCAGTGCAACAAATGCTCCTCTTGCTTTTGATATCCTTATTTTAGCATCATTTTCTGTTCCTCTCTCTTTATCTATATTACTTCCCATATATATGTAAGATTGTACGTCTAGTAGAGGTATTTCTTCTAATTTTATTTGGTTATTGCCAACTGCATTAACTCTCATAATATTGGTCTTATCTCTATTAATTTTCAGTTCTAGCTGTTATGATCCCGTCAGCTTTACCTGTTCTCAAATATTTCTCAACTCTTCCTCTCCACCTCTTCTCCCCTAAACTTTTCATGTTCTCAATTATTTCTCGCACTTCCTCTTTACCTCTTCCTCTCCACCTCTTCCTATCCACCTCTTCCTCTCCACCTCTTCCTCTCCACCTCTTCCTCTCCACCTCTTCCTCTCCACCTCTTCCTCTCCACCTCTTCCTACCTCCACCTCTTCCTCTCCACCTCTTCCTACCTCCACCTCTTCTCCCCTAAACTTTTCCTGTTCTCAAATATTTCTCAACTCTTCCTCTCCACCTCTTCTCCCCTAAACTTGTGAGGACAAAAAAAAATTTATTCTAGGAGCGCCATGTGTTTTAAAATGAGCTGCGATAATTCAGTGGTTAGAGAACTGGATTACAAAGGACAAGAGGTCAGGCTCGATCCTTATCGACGACTACCGGGTTCACCAAGATTTAAATGGGTACCGGATTTTTTTCTGGAAAAGTAAAAACCGCACGGGCGTAATATCGACCACGTTACCTCAAAAATCATGTGCCGGAGGTCTTTAAAAATTATGGTCACTAACACCATATTCCCTATTCGCCACTTGGCGTGACGCGGGCTGTTTACTTGCTTTATAAGTTGTGGGAACCCTCAAGAACATTGGCCTAGGCTTGAGAGAAGTCGAGAAAAAGCTCAAGAATCGGAATGGGTAGAAAGACCTTGCCCGTGTCCTATGTTCCAATAATGGGTCAAGAGCGCGTTGATTCATTGTATTACAGCGCGTAGCATTGTGTGAATTAATTAAATAATTATTGTTCAATCCTAATCACTAAAACCATAATTTCTCTAGCAACATATGGTCATTATTTTGTCTATAACAACGTGGGGAAACACAAGGGTACACAACCCGCCCGCCAGGCATTTGTAACTTGTTCGTGATGGAGAAACTACAATAAACTCCAGTCGCTAGACTAAGCAAAAAAAAAAAAAAAAAAAAAAAAAAAAAAAAAAAAAAAAAAAATAGAATTAATTAAAAAGTAACACTATTAAAATTTTTAACAAAAAAAATCAACATAAGAAATAATGATTTCCTTTACACTGTCAATAAAGGGGAAATGATTTCTATCAAATCTTTGATCACATGTGAGTAGTAGTAGCTGTGGCTGTGAACCCACCCCAAAAGTGGAATAACATGCACCGAAAGACATTAGATTTGGCACCGACTTTGCACGAAACATGCACCAAAACCGTGCAAAAAAAAAAAAAAAAAAAAAAAAATTTTCGAATTCGTTTTTTTTTCGAACTTCATTATTTTTTTTTGGGGGGGGGGAATTTTTTTTTTTTGGGGGGTTCGTCAGTTTGTCGAAACGGTCTACTGTGTCTGAGAGATTAACGCAGGTAAATTCAAAGGAGACTCGGTGCTAATCGTCCGATGATCCCCTCTCGCGGGTGTGGCGTGACGGCTCTCGCTGTGTGTTAGAGGAAAATATTTGTGAAAGAGTATTTTAAAGGAGTATATTTGTGAAAGTAAAAATTCAGAATTATTTAAAAAATATGTATTTGTGAAAGTAAAAAAAAACTCAGAATTATTAAAAATAAAAAATAAAAAAATAAATAAAAACAATAAAAAGTCTCCCTTCAGGATTCGAACACGGGTCTAGTACGTGACAGGAGGCGACATGTAAAAAAAATGCTGACAAGCAATGACGTTGAAGGTTAGTTTGTCGAAACGGTCTACTGTGTCTGAGAGATTAACGCAGGTAAATTCAAAAGAGACTCGGCTTATTATCTCGGTGGTCGTGATATGCTCTCGCTGTGTGTTAGAGGAAAATATTTGTGAAAGAGTATTTTAAAAGAGTATATTTGTGAAAGTAAAAATTCAGAATTAATCAATATTTTAAAAAACTTAAAATGAAGGGAAATTTAAAATATAGGCGATCGCGTAAATGATTGGGTCGCGGATCTCGCACTACATTTTTTTTTTAGTGCCACCCTCAACACCAGCATCAACCCTTCATGTCCTATCATCATCATACCACACAAAGTTTCAAACCGATTATTATTCGCCGGCGGTGGGCATGTGAGGTGGAGGGGCGGGTAATAGGCAACAGGATGCGACATGTAAAAAAATGCTGACAAGCAATGACGTTGAAGGGGTATTGTTACGAAAAGAAAAATACGACTAGCTCGCGGGCGGGAACGAGTTGGTTGACACAGGTGTGTTATTGTAGTATCGCTAACACTCGCGGGCGGGAACGAGTTGGTTGACACAGGTGTGTTATTGTAGTATCGCTAACATCATGTGCCAGGATAGCGGTTCTTGAGGAAAGATTATTGGTCGTGTGTGTTATCGCTACCAACATCAGCATGTGTCGTGTAGTAAGGTGTGCTAATATTAAATAGTGACGCTCGCTCTTTCTCATTCAATGTAAAGCAAAACAAAATTCTATATTTCACAATTTTATTAATACATCATATATATATTACTGTCCGGATGCTGATAATTTTAACCGTCTGGGTTTCCTACACAACCGCCCTCCATTTTGACAAAACCTTGATCAAAGCTGGAATAGGTAATCGGTGACTTTGCTGAAACATCCTGGGCATCCACACTGGCTACCGGAGCTGTCGTCTGATTAACAAGAGTGAGGTCCCCTTGGTTAACAGAAAAGGGCGTGTAGTTGATGTTAGCATAAGCGTTTTCGAGACTGCCTTAACGCCATGTGCCACCCTCAACACCATCATCCCTTCATGTCCTATCATCATCATGTGCCACCCTCAACACCATCATCCCTTCATGTCCTATCATCATCATGTCCCACCCTCAACACCATCATCCCTTCATGTCCTATCATCATCATGTGCCACCCTCAACACCATCATCCCTTCATGTCCTATCATCATCATGTGCCACCCTCAACACCATCATCCCTTCATGTCCTATCATCATCATGTGCCACCCTCAACACTAGCATCATGTGCCTCAACACTATCATCATGTGCCTCAACACTATCATCATGTGCCACCCTCATCATCAACCTTCATATCATCATCTTGTGCCTCAACATCACCCTTCATGTCCTATCATCATCATGTGCCACCCTCAACACCATCATCCCTTCATGTCCTATCATCATCATGTGCCACCCTCAACACCATCATCAGCCCTTCAGGTCCTATCATCAAACCACACAAAGTATCAACCAGCGAAATTCTCTCTCTCTCTCTCTCTCTGTGTCTCTCTCACATTCATGGTAAACCAAAACAAAATAAATCACTAAGATTTTTACCACCATAACACACAAATTTAGGGTCATATTAAAAAAGTCGACATTAAAACCATACAAATCTACTCCCATACTCATAAAAGTTAGACACATCAAACAGATAATTACTTCCAAACTCCAAAAAAGTTAGACCAAATCACGCCTCGATCATTCTCTAACATTGCCTCGAGCGTTCTCTAACATTGCCTCCAGCGTTCTTTAACATTGCCTCCAGCGTTCTCTAACATTGCCTCGATCGTTCTATAACAATGCCTCCAGCGTTCTGTAACATTGCCTCGATCGTTCTTTAACATTACCTCGAGCGTTCTCTAACATTGCCTCGATCGTTCTTTAACATTGCCTCCAGCGTTCTCTAACATTCCCTTGCTCGTTCTCTAACATTTTCATTAGTTGGAGTCTTTGTGTTGCCTTCTTAGTGAGATTCTCTACGTGTTTCTTCAGGCTCAATTGTCAGTCTAGTTGTATTCCTAAAAAATCTACTTCCATACTGATACTAGTTAGACACATCGATCAGATAGTTACATCCAAATCGCAAACATTTTACCCCAGAACACAAAAATTTAGGGTCATATTAAAAAAGTCGACCTTAAAACCATACAAATCTACTCCCATACTCATAAAAGTTAGACACATCAAACAGATAATTACTTCCAAACTCCAAAAAAGTTAGACCAAATCACGCCTCGATCGTTCTCTAACATTGCCTCGATCGTTCTTTAACATTGCCTCCAGCGTTCTCTAACATTGCCTCGATCGTTTTATAACATTGCCTCCAGCGTTCTGTAACATTGCCTCCAGCGTTCTGTAACATTGCCTCGATCGTTCTATAACATTGCCTCCAGCGTTCTGTAACATTGCCTCCAGCGTTCTGTAACATTGCCTCGATCGTTCTTTAACATTACCTCGAGCGTTCTCTAACATTGCCTCGATCTGCACCACTCGATCTCTTGATATGCACCAATAGACATCCCCATACCAAAAATTTACTTTGATAATCACATTTATAATTGTTACGCCCCTTGATAATCACTTTTATGATTGTTACGCCCCTTACGAAGGTGCATTGTGCCAAACTGGTTCGCGTGTCAAACTTGTGCATGTTTTTGCACGTTGCAAATCTGGTGCGGTTTTGGTGTAACTTTTAGCTGAATGTGGGAGTAGATTTTTATGGTTTTGAGGTCGACTTTTTGAGTATGTGCCTAAATTTTTGTGATCTCAGAGATGAAATGTGTTAGACGAATGACATGAAACAGTCTGAGAGATAAGCTCAGAAATGAAGAACTGAGAAGAAAGCTAGGAATAGCCCCCATCATAGAATATATAAGGAAACAACAGATAAAATAGTTTGGCTAGGTGACAGGGCAGACAGATCAAAAACACAACGAGCCTTCATCAAAATGTTGTGAGAACACCAGACCCAACTGTCGACCACGAAAAAGGATGGGTCGATGTACAATTAGAAGCGCTAGGAAACATACCACCAGCAGAGGCGAACAGAAGAGCAAGAGACCGCAAATTATATCTCTCCTCGACGCTGTCTTTGTTAAGTCCAGTCCATGGTTCGTTAGTTGATGGTTCGTTAAGTCCATGGTTCGTGGGGTTGTGGTTCGTGGTTCGTTAAGTCCAGGGTTCATGGGTTGTGGTTCGTGGTTCGTGGTTCGTTGTGATTTGGTCTAACATTTTTGAACTAGAATATAACTTCCTATTCGTTGTGTCTAACTATTACGACTATGTGAGTAGCTTTTTGGGATTTTTACGTCGACTTTTTGAGTATGACCCTAAATTTTTGTGTTCTGGGGTAAAATGTTTGCGATTTGGATGTAACTATCTGATCGATGTGTCTAACTAGTATCAGTATGGAAGTAGATTTTTTAGGAATACAACTAGACTGACAATTGAGCCTGAAGAAACACGTAGAGAATCTCACTAAGAAGGCAACACAAAGACTCCAACTAATGAAAATGTTAGAGAACGAGCAAGGGAATGTTAGAGAACGCTGGAGGCAATGTTAAAGAACGATCGAGGCAATGTTAGAGA
Organism: Megaustenia siamemsis; assembly: GCA_032433765.1. Classification (NCBI taxonomy): domain Eukaryota; kingdom Metazoa; phylum Mollusca; class Gastropoda; order Stylommatophora; family Ariophantidae; genus Megaustenia; species Megaustenia siamemsis. Next base: position 74,254,269 of record JAVIAB010000125.1, on the reverse strand, counting down.
ACGCTGGAGGCAATGTTATAGAACGATCGAGGCAATGTTACAGAACGCTGGAGGCAATGTTACAGAACGCTGGAGGCAATGTTATAGAACGATCGAGGCAATGTTAGAGAACGCTGGAGGCAATGTTAAAGAACGATCGAGGCAATGTTAGAGAACGATCGAGGCGTGATTTGGTCTAACTTTTTTGGAGTTTGGAAGTAATTATCTGTTTGATGTGTCTAACTTTTATGAGTATGGGAGTAGATTTGTATGGTTTTAAGGTCGACTTTTTTAGTATGACCCTAAATTTTTGTGTTCTGGGGTAAAATGTTTGCGATTTGGATGTAACTATCTGATCGATGTGTCTAACTAGTATCAGTATGGAAGTAGATTTTTTAGGAATACAACTAGACTGACAATTGAGCCTGAAGAAACACGTAGAGAATCTCACTAAGAAGGCAACACAAAGACTCCAACTAATGAAAATGTTAGAGAACGAGCAAGGGAAAGTTAGAGAACGCTGGAGGCAATGTTAAAGAACGATCGAGGCAATGTTAGAGAACGCTCGAGGTAATGTTAAAGAACGATCGAGGCAATGCTACAGAACGCTGGAGGCATTGTTATAGAATGATCGAGGCAATGTTAGAGAACGCTGGAGGCAATGTTAAAGAACGCTGGAGGCAATGTTAGAGAACGCTCGAGGCAATGTTAGAGAATGATCGAGGCGTGATTTGGTCTAACTTTTTTGGAGTCTGAAAGTAATTATCTGTTTGATGTGTCTAACTTTTATGAGTATGGGAGTAGATTTGTATGGTTTTAAGGTCGACTTTTTTAATATGACCCTAAATTTGTGTGTTATGGTGGTAAAAATCTTAGTGATTTATTTTGTTTTGGTTTACCATGAATGTGAGAGAGACAGAGAGAGAGAGAGAGAGAGAGAGAGAATTTCGCTGGTTGATACTTTGTGTGGTTTGATGATAGGACCTGAAGGGCTGATGATGGTGTTGAGGGTGGCACATGATGATGATAGGACATGAAGGGATGATGGTGTTGAGGGTGGCACATGATGATGATAGGACATGAAGGGTGATGTTGAGGCACAAGATGATGATATGAAGGTTGATGATGAGGGTGGCACATGATGATAGTGTTGAGGCACATGATGATAGTGTTGAGGCACATGATGCTAGTGTTGAGGGTGGCACATGATGCTAGTGTTGAGGGTGGCACATGATGATGATAGGACATGAAGGAATGATGGTGTTGAGGGTGGCACATGATGATGATAGGACATGAAGGGATGATGGTGTTGAGGGTGGCACATGATGATGATAGGACATGAAGGGATGATGGTGTTGAGGGTGGGACATGATGATGATAGGACATGAAGGGATGATGGTGTTGAGGGTGGCACATGATGATGATAGGACATGAAGGGATGATGGTGTTGAGGGTGGCACATGGCGTTAAGGCAGTCTCGAAAACGCTTATGCTAACATCAACTACACGCCCTTTTCTGTTAACCAAGGGGACCTCACTCTTGTTAATCAGACGACAGCTCCGGTAGCCAGTGTGGATGCCCAGGATGTTTCAGCAAAGTCACCGATTACCTATTCCAGCTTTGATCAAGGTTTTGTCAAAATGGAGGGCGGTTGTGTAGGAAACCCAGACGGTTAAAATTATCAGCATCCGGACAGTAATATATATATGATGTATTAATAAAATTGTGAAATATAGAATTTTGTTTTGCTTTACATTGAATGAGAAAGAGCGAGCGTCACTATTTAATATTAGCACACCTTACTACACGACACATGCTGATGTTGGTAGCGATAACACACACGACCAATAATCTTTCCTCAAGAACCGCTATCCTGGCACATGATGTTAGCGATACTACAATAACACACCTGTGTCAACCAACTCGTTCCCGCCCGCGAGTGTTAGCGATACTACAATAACACACCTGTGTCAACCAACTCGTTCCCGCCCGCGAGCTAGTCGTATTTTTCTTTTCGTAACAATACCCCTTCAACGTCATTGCTTGTCAGCATTTTTTTACATGTCGCATCCTGTTGCCTATTACCCGCCCCTCCACCTCACATGCCCACCGCCGGCGAATAATAATCGGTTTGAAACTTTGTGTGGTATGATGATGATAGGACATGAAGGGTTGATGCTGGTGTTGAGGGTGGCACTAAAAAAAAATGTAGTGCGAGATCCGCGACCCAATCATTTACGCGATCGCCTATATTTTAAATTTCCCTTCATTTTAAGTTTTTTAAAATATTGATTAATTCTGAATTTTTACTTTCACAAATATACTCTTTTAAAATACTCTTTCACAAATATTTTCCTCTAACACACAGCGAGAGCATATCACGACCACCGAGATAATAAGCCGAGTCTCTTTTGAATTTACCTGCGTTAATCTCTCAGACACAGTAGACCGTTTCGACAAACTAACCTTCAACGTCATTGCTTGTCAGCATTTTTTTTACATGTCGCCTCCTGTCACGTACTAGACCCGTGTTCGAATCCTGAAGGGAGACTTTTTATTGTTTTTATTTATTTTTTTATTTTTTATTTTTAATAATTCTGAGTTTTTTTTTACTTTCACAAATACATATTTTTTAAATAATTCTGAATTTTTACTTTCACAAATATACTCCTTTAAAATACTCTTTCACAAATATTTTCCTCTAACACACAGCGAGAGCCGTCACGCCACACCCGCGAGAGGGGATCATCGGACGATTAGCACCGAGTCTCCTTTGAATTTACCTGCGTTAATCTCTCAGACACAGTAGACCGTTTCGACAAACTGACGAACCCCCCCCAAAAAAAAAAAAATTTCCCCCCCCCCCAAAAAAAAAAATAATGAAGTTCGAAAAAAAAACGAATTCGAAAAAAATTTTTTTATTTTTTTTTTATTTTTTGCACGGTTTTGGTGCATGTTTCGTGCAAAGTCGGTGCCAAATCTATTGTCTTTCGGTGCATGTTATTCCACTTTTGGGGTGGGTTCACAGCCACAGCTACTACTCATGTGACTTTTGTGATTTGGTGTCTTCGATAATGTGACTGTTATGCAACAGAAGTGTTTCATACTTTCCACGTTTCTACAACATTAAAATCGGCTTTGTTCTTATTGTCGGGATGGGTAAGAGATAATTGTAGTTAGAAGTATGTACATTTTAATGAAGATGGCACTGAAAGTTAGTTCATCAGGCTTTTCGGCGACAACAGAATTTTGTGCTATCGATAGTTCTGCTGGATCATAACGATAATGTATCTTTGTCTTTACTATCGAGATTGGTAAGGGATCGTTGTAGTAGGAGTGGATAGTGTGTACCTTTTAACAAAGAAGGCACTGAGGCTCTTAGGCGATAGCAGTCAGTTAATGCTATAGACAACTCTGCTAGATCAAAAGGATGATTTAGTTTTGTTGTTAGTGTTGGTTTAGGTACCAGAAAAGGGTCGCATGTTTGGGGGCGGGTGCACGTTTAATTAAGAAAGGAAGACACTGTAAGTTAGTGACCATTTCTCACGACTTAGCTTCACAATGTCTCCGTCAAGCAAAGAGGACTGGATAATGAATGCAGTAATTTATGGAATAATGGACTCCGCATTATTTGTGATTACTGTATCGCCCCCTATGTTTAATCTGTAATGAAAGCACGACCTTCTAATTAAACATTACATCATTGCAGCGGGAACATGCAGATTAAATAATGCAAGTATATGTGACAGTATTCGTTCCTCAGCATCTTCATACTTTTAATCTGAGTACATGAAAGGTTCCCCATCTCTGATCTATATAGTGTGATGCTCAATAATAGTCCGCACAATAGCATCCCAGCCCTCATATCCTATTAATTACTCTTGTATTGTTTGTTTGTGTTCGCCAGCTTTATACCTCTAGCAAAGCCGAGGGGGATTGACTTTTGTGTGAATGTCACTTTTCCTAGTCTTTCACACCTGCAACCCTGTGTTCGTGTCCCTCGCCATATAGGTAGATGTTCTCCGACTTCACAGATACTTTCATATTTTTATCTTCGAGAGTTTTAAGTCAGTCGTGACAACTTTCATTGCATTGCCTAAAAATAATGGTGCAATTGAATGCAGTGACTTTAGAAGAATACGCCTAATGAGCCATGTTACAAAAATCTTTCTAAAAAGTTATACAAGGAAGGATTCAGAATAAAATCAATACTGAATTAGATGAGCAGCAATTTGGATTTAGGAAAAATAGCGGGACAAAAGATGCCATATTCTGCATGAGAACATTAATCGAAAAGTACACAGAAGTAAACAAACCAATATATGCCTGCTTCATAGACTACACCAAAGCTTTTGATAGAGTACACCACAAACAACTTATAGAATGCCTAAAAGAGATACATCAAGATGACATGGATACACGACTAATATGCAATCTATACTGGGAGCAAACAGCAATAATAAAACATAACAAAGAGAACTCTACACCCATTGATATAAACAGAGGAGTAAGACAGGGATGCATCCTATCACCAAGCTTGTTCAATCTATACACTGAGCAAATCTTTAAAAAACATCATAGAGATGCCAGGCCTACACATTAATGGAAAGATAATTAATAACCTAAGATATGTTGACGATACTAAACTACTAGCAGAAAATCCTAAACATCTACAACAATTACTTAATGAAATAAACGTGACAAGCAAAAAATTATGGACTAGATATGAATATCAAAAAGACTAAAATTATCATCATAAACAAGAAAATACTCAAAACCCACAAATGGATATCAAAATTGAAGGAATATACCTGGAGACAGTTCAGAACTACAACTACCTTGGACAAACTATAACCAGTGATGGAAAATGTACAGCAGAAATAAACAAAAGAAAATGAATGGCAAAAAGTAATTTTAATGTCATGAAGAACATACTAACTTCAAAACAAATAACACCAGGGCTAAAACTAAGAATAGCAAAATGTTACATCTTCTCAATATTCATGTATGGTGCAGAAACATGGACATTAGACAAGAAAACAGAACAGAGAATTGAAGCCTTTGAAATGTGTATATGTAGAATAATAGGTAGAATTGGATGGAAAGAAAAGATAAAAACCATGAATTCTTAAAACAACTAAAAATGAAAAGAGAACTACTAAACACAATTCAAACAAGACAAATGCGATATTTGGGCCATGTTAAAAGACACAACAGCCTACTAAAAGCAATCTTGGAGGGGAAAATACAAGGTAAAAGAGGCAGAGGCAGACCAAGACTAACATGAACGAGTAACATCAAAAGATGGACAAACCAGTCTATGACAACCTGCACCATTAAAGCAAGAGACAGAGCAGAATAGCGCTCCATGGTAGCCAACCTTCGTTGCGGAGACGGCACTCGATGATGATGAGAGTTGTAACGTTTTGGGTAGATTTTTAAAAATTAATTTTACCCGAACAGCAACCATTTTTATTGGTCTCCTGTTATCGATTCCCAACTTGCACGGGTTCTTTAACGTGCGCAGAATGCACACTTGACCTCCTGTTTTTTTCTTCATCGTTACCCAAGAGGGCTAGATATGTGATCTCACAACCCAGAGACCAAGGGGAGTGTAAAGCCACAATTAAACTACGGATGCCAATTTGTTTTTATTTTTAATTTTTTTTTTTATCTGCTTTGCTGGAAAACGAACCGAGGACTTCCTTGTCCAGTGACCAACGTCTAACCTCTAGATCACCCAGGACGCCCCCTTCCCCCGCCCTACTCTTTTATAAAAACTTGCAACTTTTTGTGTGCCACGTTATTTTTGGTTCTATTTTTTTTTGTCAATCGCTATGTCACTCTCATTTGTCTCCATCAATCCTAATAGCTCATATCCACCTTCATAAATGTGTGCTGTCCTGGGCACTTATTCTGGCATAAAGCGTCAACATTTTTTGTTTTTAAAAACGTCAGCAGACAGAAAGTTACAGAAGAGATATCATTTCTGAAAGAACATAAATATTTCTAAAACAAAAATGAGCATGCATCAAAGCGAAGCAGATCAATTTATAGGCCAATTTGCCTTGGTCAACGGGTGCAATAAATGAGGGAACGGATTTTCCGAGCTTCCTCTTCCGATATTGGACCGACAAGGAACGAATATTGTTATTACTTCTCTTCTTTCAGGCTTTAGAAGTTATCAATTATTCCCAAGCTTAGTGTGAAAGAAGATTAAAGCGGATTCTCATACAACTTACGATATTATTTCAAACAATTTGCCTGCCAGAGTGCACAATTAACCGGCTGAAACGTGCCGTCAGCGCAGCCCTGCTGTACACTGAAGAACAAACGCGCATAATTTTATTTGGATAGTTAAGATAAGAATTGTGGCAAAAAATCTAGAAATTAAGAAGAAAAGTATATAGTACCACGATCACAAAGGAAAAAAAGATGAACGACAGGAAGAAAAGAAGCTCAAAGAAATTTTTTTTTAATGCAGGATAAAAGCAGGAACAATAAACCGAGCAATCAGAAAAAGAAGAAAAAATGAAGAAAAAAAAAGAGTAGACAAGCTAGTTGTATTTTTTTTTCAGTGAAGAAAAATAATAGAAAATGAATAGAAAAAGTAATATAAGAAGTACTAGTCGAAATGAAAAATGGGGAAAACGGAAAAGTTAAAGAAAAAGAATTAGTAGTAGCAGTATTAGTGATGGTACGGTGAACGTGGTAGTGATGTTGTGATAGTAGAACTAGAACAGTAGTAGTTGCAGTAGTGTTGTAGTATTTCATCATTGTAATAGTCATTAAACTGAGAGTGTTCATCTTTGTAGCCACAATGCGAGGTTTACTACTGTAGTGGTAGTAGTATTAGTAGTGATAGTAGTAGTAGTGGTAGTGGTAGTATTAGTGATAGTAGTAGTAGTGGTAGTAGTAGTAGTAGTAGTAGTAGTAGTATTAATGATAGTAGTAGTAGTAGGAGTAGTAGTAGTGAAAGTAGTAGTAGTAGTAGTGGTAGTAGTAGTATTAGTGATGGTACGGTGAGCGTGGTAATGATGTAGTGATAGTAAAACTAGAACAGTAGTAGTTGCTGTAGTGTTGTAGTATTTCATCATTGTAATAGTCATTAAACTGACAGTGTTCATCTTTGTAGCCACAATGCTAGGTTTACTACTGTAGTGGTAGTAGTGATAGTAGTAGTAGTGGTAGTAGTAGTATTAGCGATAGTAGTAATAGTAGTAGTGATAGTAGTAGTAGTGATAGTAGTAGTAGTAGTGGTAGTAGTAGTATTGGTGATAGTAGCAATAGTAGTAGTAGTAGTAGTGGTAGTAGTAATATTAGTGATAGTAGTAATAGTAGTAGAAGTAGTTGTAGTAGTAGTGATAGTAGTAGTAGTGGTAGTAGTAGTAGTAGTAGTAGTGATAGTAGTAATAGTAGTAGTAGTGGTAGTAGTAGTAGTAGTAGTAGTAGTAGTGATAGTAGTAGTAGTAGTAGTGATAGTATTAGTAGTATTAGCAGTTATAGTGGTAGTAGCAGTATTAGTGATGGTACGGTGAGCGTGGTAGTAATGTAGTGATAGTAGAACTAGAACAGTAGTAGTTGCAGCAGTGTTGTAGTATTTCATCATTGTAATAGTCATTAAACTGACAGTGTTCATCTTTATAGCCACAACGCAAGGTTTACTACTATAGTGGTAGTAGTGATAGTAGTAGTAGTAGTAGTAGTAGTAGTAGTAGTAGTAGTGATAGAAGTAGTATTGATAGTAGTAGTAGTAGTAGAGTGATAGTAGTAGTAGTAGTAGTAGTAGTGATAGTAGTAGTAGTGGTAGTAGTAGTAGTGATAGTAGTAGTAGTGATAGTAGTAGTAGTAGTGGTGGTAGTAGTAGTAGTATTAGTAGTAGTGATAGTAGTAGTAGTAGTAGTGGTGATAGTAGTGATAGTAGTAGTAGTGATAGTAGTAGTAGTAGTAGTATTAGTAGTAGTGATAGTAGTAGTAGTAGTGGTGATAGTAGTGATAGTAGTAGTAGTGATAGTAGTAGTAGTAGTATCGATAGTAGTAGTATTAGTAGTGATAGTAGTAGTAGTAGTAGTGGTAGTAGTAGTAGTGTAGTAATGATAATAGTAGTAGTAGTAGTGAAAGTAGAGTAATAGTAATAGTGGTAGTAGAAGTAGAAGTAGTAGTGATAGTAGTAGTAGTAGTAGTAGTAGTAGTAGTAGTGATAGTGGTAGTAGTAGTAGTAGTAGTGATAGTTGTAGTAGTGATAGTAGTAGTAGTAGTAGTAGTGATAGTAGTAGTAGTAGTAGTAGTATTAGTAGTGAGAGTGGTAGTAGTAGTAGTTGTTATAGTTGTAGTAGTGATAGTAGTAGTAGTAGTAGTAGTAGTGATAGTGGTAGTAGTAGTAGTTGTTATAGTTGTAGTAGTGATAGTAGTAGTAGTAGTAGTAGTAGTAGTAGTGATAGTAGTAGTAGTAGTAGTAGTATTAGTAGTGAGAGTGGTAGTAGTAGTAGTTGTTATAGTTGTAGTAGTGATAGTAGTAGTTGTAGTAGTAGTAGTGATAGTGATAGTGTTAGTAGTAGTAGTAGTAGTATTAGTAGTGAGAGTGGTAGTAGTAGTGATAGTTGTAGTAGTGATAGTGGTAGTAGTAGTGATAGTAGTAGTGATAGTAGTAATAGTAGTAGTGAGAGTAGTAGTGACAGTAGTGATAGTGGTAGTGGTAGTAATGATAGTAGCAGTAGTAGTAGTTGTGATAGTAGTAATAGCAGTAGTGGTGGTGATAGTAGTAGTAGTAGAAGTAGTAGCAGTAGTAATAGTGATAGTAGTAGTAAAAGTAGTAGTAGTATTAGTAGTGATAGTAGTAGAAGTAGTAGTAGTAGTAGTAGTAGTAATGATAGTAGTAGTAGTAGTAATGATAGTAGTAGTAGTAGTAGTAGTAGTAGTAGTAGAAGTAGTAATGAAAGTAGTAGTAGTAGTAGTAGTAGTAGTAGTTGTAGTAGTAGAGGAGGAGGACGTAAAAGTTTGTGAAGTATTAGTTAGATTGGCAGATAAGAATGAAAAGTAAGGGGGGGGGTGTACTTATGGTGATGAAGTAAGGATAACAAGTAATAATGTCAATGCTAAAGTTATAGAGGAAGAATGAGAAAGTAGCACATTAGTAGTAGTAGTAATAGTAGCAGTATTAGTAGTAGTAGTAGTAGTAGTAGTAGTGGTAGTAGTAGTAGTAGTAGTAGTAGCAGTAGTAGTAAAGGTGGTGTGTTGATGTAAAGAGAAGGATAAGAAGAGGAAAACAAAAGCCATAGTAGATGAAATATTAGTCGTGGTATAAAACGACGTGCTAGTTTGTTATAGAAAACGATGTGTTAAATGTTGTAGAAAACGACGTGCTAGTTTGTTGTAGAAAACGATGTGTTAAATGTTGTAAAAAACGACGTGTTAAATGTTGTAGAAAACGACGTGTTAAATGTTGTAGAAAACGACGTGTTAAATGTTGTAAAAAACGATGTGTTAAATGTTGTAGAAAACGACGTGTTAAATGTTGTAGAAAACGATGTGTTAAATTATGTAGAAAACGATGTGTGATGTGTTAAATGTTGTAGAAAACCGTGTGTTAAATGTTGTAGAAAACGACGTGCTAGTTTGTTGTAAAAAACGATGTGTTAAATGTTGTAAAAAACGACGTGTTAAATGTTGTAGAAAACGACGTGTTAAATGTTGTAGAAAACGACGTGTTAAATGTTGTAAAAAACGATGTGTTAAATGTTGTAGAAAACGACGTGTTAAATGTTGTAGAAAACGATGTGTTAAATTATGTAGAAAACGATGTGTGATGTGTTAAATGTTGTAGAAAACCGTGTGTTAAATGTTGTAGAAACGATGTGTTAAATGTTGTAAAAAACGATATTTTAGAAAACGATGTTAAATGTTGTAAAAAACGATGTGTTAAATGTTGTAGAAAACGATGTGTTAAATGTTGTAAAAAACGACGTGTTAAATGTTGTAAAAAATGATGTGTTAAATGTTGTAAAAAACGACGTGTTAAATGTTGTAGAAAACGGTGTGTTAAATGTTGTAAAAAACGATGTGTTAGATGTTTTAGAAAACGATGTGTTAAATGTTGTAAAAAACGATGTGTTAAATGTTGTAAAAAACGATGTGTTAAATGTTGTAAAAAACGATGTGTTAAATGTTGTAAAAAACGATGTGTTAAATGTTGTAGAAAACGATGTGTTAAATGTTGTAAAAAACGATGTGTTAAATGTTGTAGAAAACGATGTGTTAAATGTTGTAGAAAACGATGTGTTAAATGTTGTAGAAAACGATTAAATGTTATAAAAAACGAAATGTTAGTTGTAGTTGTTTGTTGTAAAAAACACTATGTTTGGCGTTTTTGAAAACGACGTGTTAAATATAGAAAACAACGTACTATAGTCCGTTCAGATTCGTTTGCCGAGATGTTATGATTTATAATTCAAAAAGTTCTTGATGATTTCACATGATTTTTGGCATACGGTGTTAAAATGTCCATGTCACGAGAACATATGTGTTACTCGATGTCTAGCTATAACGGTTTTCTTAAAGCGGCGAATTCCTTTGATCTTTGCCCATGCAACTATTATTTTGACCCTAATCAAAATGTTTTACAGTAATCTAGTGCAACGATGACCCATAGGCGTGTCCATAAAATTTTACTTGGTGGCAAGTATACAAATTTTAAATTATATATAGAACTTTTGTTCGTAGAGTCAATTTGATATAGTTCCATGCTCTTGGTGTGAGTTTCCCAAATGTTGTCGCTGCCTTTCAAATACGTACATTTAGTTCCTCATCTAAGGAAAGTGTGGCTGTAATAGTGAATCCAAGATAGCTGAACTTCTGTACTGACTCAAGCAGGCTTCCATTCAAAGTAATGGTTGTTGGTTTGCTTATAACATATTTTTGATTGCTTGGGTGGTCTTGAACAATAAACTGTTTAACAAATCAACTAGGAAATTTTGCAAATCAGACTATTTATCTGTAGACTTAATCAGAGTAATGATCATTCAGAATCAGACGAGTCAAATAGGTCGATTACTGTTTTCGGCTGAACAAACAACAAACCATCCTTTTTCCAATATTCCTCTTCTTGTCGTAACACATGATCCTCACATTTTACCCAGTAGTCTTTATTTATATTTGATAGAGCCTGATTTGTAAGTGTCTCAACATCGCATAATTTGAAAGTTTTATTTGTATATGCTACGTGTCCTTTAACTTTTGCCCAAACTAGTTCTATAGGATTTAAGTGTGCATGATATGGAGGTAGTCTCAAACATCTATGGCCATGTTCTTGAATTAACTTGTCTATTTTAAATATCTTTGTACGTTGTGTCTGTTTTACAAGGCTAAGCAATTCGGGTTTCAAGTAGCTGTCGTTAACTTGTATGTGTTCTTTTATGAGCCACGTTTTGATTGCATCTTTTGTACTTGATGATGTTGGGATTCTATCTTCTACGTTAACTACGTTATGGTATGAAGCATTGTCCATTATCAGACAAGAAGGTCGATCTAATATTGGAAGGATACTTTTCTCGATCCAGTCTTTAAATATGTGCCCATTCATTTCGGAGTGGTAGTCTCTATTGTCTATGGATTTTGAAATGAAAACGAGATGAGCATTCTGCAACAACCCATTATGTCAGCTACCTGCATGTGCAACTATCAAACGTTGCCCTTTACTGCTTGGTACTGATCTTTTAATACTTCCATCTGCTAACTGCCATTCCTTTCCATTTGTATGATGAGCGTTGATCCAAGTTTCATCTAAATAAACAATATCATAATCATTTTCGCGCATTTCCTTCACTTCACGTAAATACTTGCTTCTAAGAGCTACAAGATGTGGCTTCTCACAAATAATGTTTTTTCCACCAGCATACTTTCTAAAGGTGAAGCCTGCACTTCTTAATATTTTCCATAATGAAGTTTTTGATATTTCAATGTCGTTGTTAGTTTTCAGCCAAAGCTTCAACTTTCTAAGTGTCACTTCTTCGTTTATATCAAACATTCGACAGATTTCTCTTTTTACTAGGTCCTTATCAAAACTGTCTAACGTTTCTTTCCTTCCTTGCTTTCTTGCATTTGTTGGCAATAAATATCCGCTTCCTTTAACTATTCGATCAAATGAACGTTTACACAAACCTAAAATATGCATTGTTCTCTTCTCAGGGTTTGATAAAGAACAATAAAGATGTCCCTTTTTACGCTCTCTGCAGAAGTATTGATAAATCTTTATAGCAATGTTATGCTCAGTAAAATATTTTGCCTTTATATTCATTCTCACATAGACTTGCAGAAGATAATATGGATAGTGCCGCCTCCTTTCTGTAAATATTGAGATTTGCCTCTGAATTATGACTCGAACTCGAGTCTACGGCCGTGATTTTGACGTCACATAATTTCCGGTTTCGGCTAAAATGTCATTTTGTGCTAAACGGGAAATTTCATATGTAACATTTATTTATAAAAATTTATAGTGGAAACATAACTATTTTAGGACGGTGCGCATTCAGCCGTGAAGGTCATGCCTATATGTTAAAGAATCAGCTGTGAGATGTAAGCATCTACATAATCCCGCCGGTGTTTATAATATTGATTAACTTTTTTTTAATATAGGCTAAATAAGGCATCTTTGAAACTTGATCACATTTCTTTCATAAAAAAATATTTTTATAGCGACATTAGTATTCTAAACCTAACTTCAAAAGATCAATGCAAATGAACAATAAGTTTTTGAAAAAAATAAATTAATGTCTAGGCAAACGAATCTGAACGGACTATAGTTGTTGAATTGATTATTAATAGATAATGATGAATATAAAAGAGAAAAGTAACCCTGATAGCATTTTCAGTAGTAGTAGTAATAGTGGCAGCTGTAGTAGTATTAGTAGTAGTAGTAGTAGCAGCAGTAGCAGCAGCTATAGTAGTAGTAGTAGTAGTAGCAGTAGCTATAGTAGGAATAGCAGTAACAGCTGTAGTAGTAGTAGTAGTAGTAGTAGTAGTAGTAGTAGTAGTAGTAGCAGTAGCAGCTGTAGTAGTAGTAGTAGTAGCAGTAGCAGCTGTTGTAATAGTAGTAGTAGTAGCAGCAGCTGTTGTAGTAGCAGTAGCAGCAGCTATAGTAGTAGTAGTAGTAGCAGTAGCTATAGTAGTAATAGTAGTAGTAGCAGTAACAGCTGTAGTAGTAGTAGTAGTAGTAGTAGTAGTAGTAGTAGTAGTAGTAGTAGTAGCAGTTGTTGTAGTAGTAGTAGCAGCAGTAGCAGCAGCTATAGTAGCAGCAGTAGTAGTAGTAGCAGCAGCAGCTATAGTAGTAGTAGTAGTAGTAGCAGTAGCAGCTGTAGTAGTAGTAGTAGTAGTAGTAGCAGTAGCAGCTGTAGTAGTAGCAGTAGCAGCAGTAGCAGCAGCTATAGTAGCAGCAGTAGTAGTAGTAGCAGTAGTAGCAGCTGTGGTAGTAGTAGTAGTAGTAGCAGTAGCAGCTGTTGTAGTAGTAGTAGCAGCAGTAGCAGCAGCTATAGTAGCAGCAGTAGTAGTAGTAGCAGCAGCAGCTATAGTAGAAGTAGTAGCAGCTGTGGTAGTAGTGGTAGTAGCATCTGTAGTAGCAGCAGTATTTGTAGTGGTAGTAGCAGCTGTTATAGTAGCAGTAGTAACAATAGTAGCAGTAGTAGCAGTAGTAGCAGTAGTAGCAGTAGTAGCAGTAGTACCTGTAGCAGTAGTAGTATTAGAAGAAGCATTAGTAATAGTAGCATTAGTAGTTGTAATAGCAGCAGTAGTAGTAGTATTAGAAGAAGCATTAGTAATAGTAGCATTAGTAGTTGTAATAGCAGCAGTAGTAGCAGTAGTGGTAGTAGTAGTATTAGAAGAAGCATTAGTAATAGTAGCAGCAGTAGTTGTAATAGCAGCAGTAGTAGTTGTTGTAGTAGTGCAAACATAAGAAGAAGAGAAGAGAGTGAAGTAAGAAAAAACAAGCAAGAAGAGGATGAGAAGAAGATGGAGAAGTAGTCGTAATAGAGTGTAAAGGAGAGAAGATTAAAGAGTAGATGAAGAAGAAAACATAGAAGACAGAAGCAGAGGAAGAGTAAGAAATGGTGAAAATAAAATAAAATAAATAAAATAAAAAAGTAGATGATAAAAAAATAGTTCCTAACTCTGTTAAATCCAATTTACATTTCCCTACTTATCGAACGGCAATCTTCCACCCCGTTCTTGATTTGTCTATTCCCTTTTATTTGTGTAAATTGCTGAAGATTACAAGAACTACAAAGCGGACAATGGAAGCGCAAACATGTTGAAGCGACACAAATATCAAATACACCCCACAGCCATTTTAACTGCCCCCACTCTTAACTCCACATTATCCAGTCTAGTGTCATCTACAGGAAACAACGGACTGCCGGGAGTGAAAAACAAAACGGATGCTACAATCGACATCTCTCTCCACATGGGGCATAACTGCCTAGAAAATGTTCATTTTCCCGTGATCATTCCGTACATATTTTAGCGTCATGCCATACGCATATTCGTATTTTATTTTCAGCAGTTTACACAATATAGATTCTATCAGTGTACGCAATATAGTTTCTATCAGTGCACACAATATATTTTCTATCAGCGTACACAATATAGCTTCTATTAGTGTACACAATATAGCTTCTATTAGTGTACACAATATAGTTTCTATTAGTTTACACAATATAGTTTCTATCAGTGTACACAATATAGCTTCTATTAGCGTACACAATATAGCTTCTATTAGTGTACACAATATAGTTTCTATCAGTGCACACAATATAGCATCTATTAGTGCACACAATATAGTTTCTATCAGTATACACAATATAGCTTCTATCAGTGTACACAATATAACGTCTTCTCTCTCTCTCTCTCTCTCTCTCTCTCTCTCTCTCTCTCTCTTTCTCTGCGATCAGGACTCAATCAGAGTAGGATTCCATACTCTCACATGAAGACAGCTGTCTGTATAAGTGAATTGACATCATAATTAAAGTCAATTAGAGTGTTAGATCCACTCTGCTTGAATACCTGTTAAAACGTTGCACTGCGCCAGTGGCCCAGTGCATCCAATTTCAGCCAGCATTTTGTTCAAGTTTGCTTTCCTTTGCCTTTAATTGTCCCCAATTTTCCTGCAAGGCAGCAAATTGTCTTTTCTGTTGGGGGATTCTGCCCTTAGATGGTCTGCCCTCCCAGGTTTACGAGCACCATCTGCCCGAGTCACTAGATGTGACTAACACAGACATGCACACACAGAGATATGAGATGTGACTAACACTGACATGCACACAACAATATGAGGCATGACTAACACTGACACACACCAAAATATGAGATATGACTAACACAGACACACACACACACACTAAGATATGAGATGTGACTAACACAGACACACTCTAAAATATGAGATATGACTAAACACAGTCACGCACACACAAAGATAAAGATAGGAGATGTGGTTAACATAGGCATGCACACACAAATATATGTGATATGATTAAACACAAACACACAAAGATATGAGACATGACTAACATAGACAGACACACACGAAGATGAGATGTGACTAGCGTGGACATACACACAAATATATGAGATATGACTAACATAGACAAGCACACACAAAGGTATGAGATGTGACTAACATAGACATGCTCACAAAGATATGAGTGATGACTAACACAGACATGCACGCACAAAGATATGATACATGACTAAGACAGATACACACTAAGATATGACGTATGGCTAAAAACATACACACACAAAGATATGAGACATGGGCAGCACACACACACAAGCTAAGATATGAGCCACGGCTAGCACAGAAACACACCAAGATATGAGCCATGGCTAGCACAGAAACACACCAAGATATGAGCCATGGCTAGCACAGAAACACATTAAGATATGAGCCATGGCTTCACTTAAACACACCAAGATATGAACCATGACCAGCACAGACACACACCAAGATATAAGCCATGGCCAGCACATACACCCACCAAGATATCAGCCATGACCAGCACATACACCCACCAAGATATGAGCTACGACTAACATATACACTTGGTAACTTCCACTAAAGTTTGTCTGACGTTCTTGGTAAAGTTTCTACTGACGACCACGAAGATCCAAAACTTGCAGGCATGTTGGGCGTGGCCGACGTGCAGGAAGATCAGCCGGATAAGACCTTCAGAGAATGTCAATTTCATGTCCCCTGAATCTTGAGTCCGCTTCTGATAGTACAGTCTGGCCACGAGGCTGGGTGCGTTCATGATGATGTAAGACAGAGACATGGCAAAGATCAGCCTAGCCACACGAACCTGGGCGCTAGCTCGCACTGAGCCCCACCTAGGATCGTTGATAGGTTTCAGCTCGGAAACTTCCAGCATCGGCAGGCCACTGAGTTTCTTCCACCGGGACTTGTGTATGACGGCTGAACGATCGTGAAGAGCATGACAGTAATGGCGATCAGCGGTAGTAGCAACGTTACTACTAAGTCAAAGTAGGTTATTATGTGCAAGAACATCAACCTTGGACTTGGCAAACATTTCTCAAGACCTATCTCATGTGTCGTTACCTCAGCAGTAACAGCAGTGGCTGTTCTTCGCTATTATCAAGGTTATTTACTAATTTGGTTTATTTAGACAGCGTCCGTTTAGTCTGCGATGCAGGGAGAAAGCACGATAAGATGGTGGTCCGAGCTTATACTCCAGGTATTGTGCTAGCAAAAGATAAACTATAACGGTCACCGTTGAGAATGAACGAAATTCTGCAAATTCAGATCTTGGCCGTTGGGCTTTTTTTTTCAAACGCAAACAAGCATCCATCTTGGTGCGTCCATTTTGGTGCGTATCACATAACTTCTTTTAAGAACGTAGTTTAAACGAGTAGAAGAATATACATAAACCACACACATAATACTAGTAATAATTCAGGCTCATATATTTTGCCTTGAAGATAGCCATGATGTTCTTGTGTTTTGTTATTCATTTCAACATAACCAAATAAAACCTAGTGATTCAATTAAGATTGATATGGCATTGTTGATATTTTTTTTCAAAATGATATGTATCCTTCTTGGTCCAATTTGTATTTGAAGCGTAGATAGAAATTTGATGAATCTACGTGGGGTGTGACGTAACACGGTGAATTAAATATTGTATTCTGCAGTTGCATGATGTAGTGTCTTACTCGCTACGGATTCGGCTTTTCCTTAATAAGTCTAACACACTGAAGTTATGGCAACGACATTTGAACAGCAGTAGTCCGTTCGTTGTGTGAGAAATAAAAATAAATGTTTCTGTTGTATGTGAGAATATCTATCTATCTATCTATCTATCTATCTATCTATCTATCTATCTATCTATCTATCTATCTATCTATCTATCTATCTATCTATCTATCTATCTATCTATCTATCTATCTATCTATCTATCTATCTATCTATCTATCTATCTATCTATCTATCTATCTATCCATCTATCCATCCATCCATCCATCCATCCATCCATCCATCCATCCATCCATCCATCCATCCATCCATCCATCCATCCATCTATCTATCTATCTATCTATCTATCTATCTATCTATCTATCTATCTATCTATCTATCTATCTATCTATCTATCTATCTATCTATCTATCTATCTATCTATCTGTCTGTCTGTCTGTCTATCTATCAACCTACAAACCTACCCACCCACCCATCCATCCATCCATCCATCCATCCATCCATCCATCCATCCTTCCATCCATCCATCCATCTATCTATCTATCTATCTATCTATCTATCTATCTATCTATCTATCTATCTATCTATCTATCTATCTATCTATCTATCTATCTATCTATCTATCTATCTATCTATCTATCTATCTATCTATCTATCTATCTATCTATCTATCTATCTATCTATCTATCTATCTATCTATCTATCTATCTATCTATCTATCTATCTATCTATCTATCTATCTATCTATCTATCTATCTATCTATCTATCTATATATCGACCTTTCCAGCCGTGACCGGTCCATAGAGCATAGACCCAGATACTCCTTCTCTTTTTCTAATTTTCTTTCTAGCATTCTCAATCGTTGCAAAAACACATTTATCAAATCTCGCCATTTGTCTCTGCTCTGTGCAAATATCACGATCTCATGTGTCAGTCTCGAAAGACAATGAATTTAATATATGTGCAAAGATTTTTTTATAGATTTTGTAAAAGGCATATAATTAAATATCAGAATTTTGACAAGTTCATCTGTATCTATGTTTGTGTATCTGAGCTTCAGTGCTTTCGCTAGCGTGTGGCGAGCGTGTGTTATACTACAGAACGTTCTGAGATGTGAGCACTAAGAAGTTTGTGGTTCGTTGTGAGCCCTAAGAAGTGTGTTGCTCGTTGTGAGCACTAAGAAGTGTGTTGCTCGTTGTTAGCACTAAGAAGTGTGTTGCTCGTTGTTAGCACTAAGAAGTGTGTTGCTCTCTGTGAGCACTAAGAAGTTTGTGGTTCGTTGTGAGCCCTAAGAAGTGTGTTGCTCGTTGTGAGCACTAAGAAGTGTGTTGCTCGTTGTTAGCACTAAGAAGTGTGTTGCTCTCTGTGAGCACTAAGAAGTGTGTTGCTCGCTGTGAGCACTAAGAAGTGTGTTGCTCGCTGTGAGCACTAAGAAGTGTGTTGCTCGCTGTGAGCACTAAGAAGTGTGTTGCTCGTTGTGAGCACTAAGAAGTGTGTTGCTCGCTGTGAGCACTAAGAAGTGTGTTGATCCTCGTGAGCACTAATAAGTGTGTTATTCGTTGTGAGCACTAAGAAGTGTTTTGCTCGTTGTGAGCACTAAGAAGTATATTGCTCGTTGTGAACACTAAGAAGTGTATTGCTCGTTATGAGCACTAAGAAGTGTGTTGCTCCTCGTGAGCACTAAGAAGTGTGTTGCTCCACGTGAGCACTAAGAAGTGTGTTTCTCCTCGTGAGCACTAAGAAGTGTGTTGCTCGTTGTGAGCACTAAGAAGTGTGTTGCTCTTCGTTAGCACTAAAAAGTGTGTTGCTCACTGTGAGCACTAAGAAGTGTGTTGTTCGTTGTGAGCACTAAGAAGTGTATTGCTCGTTGTTAGCACTAAGAAGTGTGTTGCTCCTCGTGAGCACTAAGAAGTGTGTTGCTCGTTGTGTGCACTAAAAAGTGTGTTGCTCTTTGTGAGCACTACGAAGTGTGTTGCTTGTTGTGAGCACTAAGAACTGTGTTGTTCTTGGACAGTGAAGATGTTCTGTAACTGAAATTAAATGTTAACCTTCAGAGAAATAGAATAAACAGTGATGCATCATAGCTAACAATAAGGCAACAAATGCAACAGCCGACGTGCTTAAATTAATGGATAACTAAAACTTTGGAAACCTGTAGAACATTTTCCCTGCAAAACGAAAACAAATGGATCATTATCAAAATTATTTTTTTTTAAAAAAAGCAACCTTAATTATTGCGTTAGCTGGAGAGGATCGGCTTCTCAATAAAATGCCTTGAAAATATTCTGTAATATTGGTTCAGCTTAATTTATTATCCACATGACACATCGAATGAGCCTATAAGGTCTCTGCTCACCTCCTCAGCAAATCCCGCAGTGTTAAACAACTCAAAATATAAATCCTTCCCAGTTTCCGCTGCAATTCTTGTGAATTTAAACCGCCTCCTCTCGACACGAATATCCTGCAGTTGCACCAATGCTGCAGGTTAACTACGAGCAATTACGTAATATATCATACAGAGAATTTCTTGTTTCAGATACTCGTTTGCGAGAATAGCAAGCAGAATTAAGAAAAGAGATTAATTTCCTGGATCAAATTTTTCAGTTTAAAAAATATCACCACATTCTGGCTTGTCATTCTTGGAACTTCTCTTCCGTGACAGCTGCCTGAAATGTTCTCTGTCCCGTGCATGATATCCAGCTTCTGCAGCAGTCAATCCCAGCTCGTCTGTGACATCCCGTACCGAACTTCCTCTTCTTTGTCTAGCGAATCATTTCAGAGGAAATTGTATGTTTACAGTACTCGGAAGAAATAACAAATATTCAACAACAGAAAAAACAAAAAACAAAGAACAATATATGGTCCTAGTAAGCAGCAGCGAACTCATGCTCCTTGGCACAGCGCCATATATCTACCTCTCCTTCGCTTGCTAGCAACTATTTTTTTTATTATCATTACTGCGTTTTCCCAGTAATCTACCTGGAGGACTTGAATGACTAAAGAATAAAGGCCGCTTGTTCAAAGCAATGGCTACGAGATGTTTATGTCTTGAGTCTTTATTTCAAATGCTATCAGCTATGCTCTCATTAATTATCTCCACTAAACCACTTTATCGTTTTACCTAACCGAAGTATTTTATTTTCATTTTCCTTGTTGTTATTTTTTGTTTCTAATTCTTTATCTAAGACTAAACCAAAATCTAGACCCACAGAATCGTAACACAGAACAAACAATTGATAGGGAAGGCCCAATCATGGGACTAAGAAACAATCCAAAAACTACACAAATTACCAGCAAATCGATAATCGTGAGTAGTATACAAGGGTCACACAGTTTAGTATTTGGCCTGTAAATTAACAAAGATATATTGCGCGGCGCAGATGGAGTTAACCAAGACTTCTCGTAGCGGGCTGACCTCTCGTGTCGGTGACACAGGAAGTGTACTGTTTATGTCTGGTGTATGCTGACTTTGGAGTCCTTGATGTACGGGATCGATAGTGACAGTTTAGTAGATTATACAACATCAATGAAAAACAGTCAATATAAAACAGAAAACAGAGATATATTTTATTCTATTATTATCTCAGTAGATATATACCATACATGGGATATTATATAACATTACAAAAATACTTAGTACTCTGAGTAAATATATATAGTGCAAGGATAACTTATTAATAGCTATGTAGTTGGACATCTGCTTAGCTCTATGACATAAATGAATCATAAGGGGTGAAACTGAAAGAGCTCGCTGTTCCCTCGAAACGGGTAGTGTAAGGAGTTAAATATTTAGAGGCGTAGCTGAGACGTTATCATCAGCTACCTTTCTTTTTATATAGAAATATGAAAGAGCATTTCTTGTTTGACTATAGGAAAATATGCAATTTTATTTAAGACTTTGAAACCTACATTTTTCCTACCCTTGGCCTTTGTGTCTCGAGGACCTCTAGAAACATGCATTTTTCTAATTTGTTGTATTGTTTGCTTAACCTTTACATCTTATTTTATCCTAATTCCCCGTTGTATGAGACACAGGTGGAATGTCATAATGTTGTTGACTGTTTCCATACTATATTATTTCAGCAGTCACAGGTGTCATGTCGTTGTAGCAGTCACGTACGTCATGTCGTTGTAGCAGTCACAGGTGTCATGTCGTTGTAGCAGTCACTTGTGTCATGTCGTTGTAGCAGTCACAGGTGTCATGTCGTTGTACAGGGTGTTTCTAAAGTCCCTGTGCAGTGAAACAAAATATCGTGACGTAAATTTCATCAATCGGTGACGTATTTTCAAAACTATTTTCAAATCACTGCACAGGGACTTTAGAAACACCCTATATAAGACACGTATGTCATGTTGTTGTAGAAGCCACAGGTGTCATGTCATGATGTTGTTAACTGTTTCCATATGTCTTTGTAGCTGTCATAGGTGTCATGTCGTTGTAGCAGTCACAGGTGGCATGTCGTTGTAGCAGTCACAGGTGTCATGTCGTTGTAGCAGTCACAGGTGTCATGTCATGATGTTGTTAACTGTTTCCATGCTATGTCTTAGTAGCAGTCATAGGTGTCATGTCGTTGTAGCAGTCACAGGTGGCATGTCGTTGCAGCAGTCACTGGTGTCATGTCGTTGTAGCAGTCACAGGTGTCATGTCGTTGTAGCAGTCACAGGTGTCATGTCGTTGTAGCAGTCACATGTGTCATTTCGTTGTATAAGACACGTATGTCATGTCGTTGTATCAGACACGTATGTCATGTCGTTGTAGCAGTCACAGGTGTCATGTCGTTGTAGCATTTACAGGTGTCATGTTGTAGCAGTCACAGGTGTCATGTCATTGTAGCAGTCATATGTATCATGTCGTTGTAGCAGTCACAGGTGTCATGTCGTTGTAGCAATCACAGGTGCCATGTCGTTGTATCAGACACGTATGTCATGGCGTTGTAGCAGTCACAGTTGTCATGTTGTTGTAGCAGTCACAGGTGTCATGTCGTTGTAGCAGTCACATGTGTCATGTCGTTGTAGCAGTCACATGTGTCATGTCGTTGTAGCAGTCACAGGTGTCATGTCGTTGTAGCAGTCACAGGTGTCATGTCGTTGTATTAGACACGTATGTCGTTGTATCAGACACGTATGTTATGGCGTTGTATCAGTCACAGGTGTCATGTCGTTGTAGCAGTCACAGGTGTCATGTCGTTGTATCAGACACGTATGTCATGTCTTTGTAGCAGTCACAGGTGTCATGTCGTTGTATCAGACACGTATGTCGTGTTGTTGTAGCAGTCACAGGTGGCATGTCGTTGTATCAGACACATATGTCATGGCGTTAGCAGTCACAGGTGTCGTGTCGTTGTAGCAGTCAGAGGTGTCATTTATGCAGTTTGTCTAGTGTGTTGTGAAGGATGTATGTAGGTTGTCGAGTGTGGCAGAAGGGCTGTATGCCGGTTGACTTGTGTGTCATGAGTGGTGTATGCAGGTTATCTAGTGTGTCGGTGTGGAAGTATGTAGGTTGTTTAGTATGTCATGATTGATGAATGTAGGTTGTTTTGTGTGTCATGATGGGTGTGTGCATGTTGTCTAGTGTGTCGTTATGGAAGTATGCATATTGTCTAGTGTATCGTGATGGATGTATGCAGATTGCCTGGTGTTTTATGATGATTGTATGTATTTTGTCTAGTGTGACATGAAGGTTGGGTGTATTTTGTCTAGTGTGACATGATGGTTGGGTGTATTTTGTCTAGTGTGACATGATGATTGAATGTATTTTGTCTAGTGTGACATGATGGTTGGGTGTATTTTGTCTAGTGTGGCATGAGGGCTGCATGCCGGTTGTCTATTGTGGCATTATGGCTGTATGTAGGGTGTCTGGTGTGTCATGAGGGTTGCATGCATGTTGCCTAGTGTGACTTGAAGGCTGTAGGCAGGCTGTCTAATGTATCTTGATTTTGACCGGATAAGTTACTAAAAATAGATTGTGACCTATGATACCAACGATATTCATAAAGTATCGATATTAGGTTACAAAAATAACACGTGAATACTAAAAAAAACTGAACTTATCGAAAATACGTTACTATAGTAACATACTATAATATTAAAGAACAAAGATAACACTTACATTTTATGTGTCTGAAGGAGCGAGGCACATTCGTCGTCAACAACTGTGAACGTATGTATGATTTTATTCACAGTGGAGTTATAGGTACCACTATAAACCCGCCCTTGCGCCTTACGGTGTGGGGCAATGGGGGTGGAGGTGTTACTAAAAATAGATTTGACCGCTGACGCAATACCTGATGAGTTACTAAAAAAATATGTTGATCTATGATGCAATACCAGCGTGTCCACTTATCAATCAAAGACTTTAATACAGATGAGCAAACTCTAATAAATAATTAGAATTTCCTAAACAATTTTAACATGATGATAGTTAGGATTGTGTCTAAACGATTATTGAAAATATTCCTACAACACTAGAAAAAACCAAACACACTAAAAACACCACAATGAAAGACTATACTTAAAATTCACGCCTCTGTCACAACTCTGCTAAGAAGAGTACTGCAAAGCATGAAAGTTACGCCCCCTGCTATAACTCTAAAAAGAAAGTGCTAAGAAACATGTAGGTTACACCCCGGGCATAACCCCATTTAAATTAAATGGGACTTGAAAACATGAACATTAAGCCACTCTCATAACTCTATTAAAAGGAAAAAAATGGTAAAAATTAGTAGTGATATATGGCATTTAAGACCGTGGAATGTCCGACAGACCGAGCATATTGCTTATATAATTAGTCTACCCGAGTATGGTCAGAATTTTTCCTTTTATAATTAGTCTTCCAGAACATGTTTGTCTATATGAGAGTCTAAGCGTGCCCTTAAATGCCATACTTCAATACTAATTTTTTACCTCCATACACACATCATGACACACTAAACAATATACATACATCCATTATGACACACTAAACAACCTACATACATCCATCACGACACACTAGATAACCTGCATACACCCCTCATGACACACCAGACAACCGGCATACAGCCCTTCTGCTACACTCGACAACCTACATACATCCTTCACAACACACTAGACAAACTGCATAAATGACACCTCTGACTGCTACAACGACACGACACCTGTGACTGCTACAACGCCATGACATATGTGACTGAAACAACGACATGAAACCTATGAATGCTACAACGACATGACACCTGTGTCTGTTACAACGACATGACACCTGTGACTGCTACAACGACATGACACATGTGACTGATACAACACCATGACATACGTGTCTGATACAACGAAATTACACCTGTTACTGCTACAACGACATGACATATGTGACATACAACGACATGACATACGTGACTGATGCAACGACATGACATACGTGACTGATACAACGACATGACACCTGTGACTGCTACAAAGCCATGACACATGTGACTGCTACAACGAGATGACACCTATGACTGATACAACGCCATGACATACGTGTCTGATACAACGATATGACACCTGTGACTGCTACAACGACATGACATACGTGACATATACAACGGCATGCTACCTGTGACTGCTACAACGATATGACATACGCGACTGAAACAACGACATGAAACCTATGATTGCTACAACGCCATCACATACGTGTCTGATACAACGACATGACACCTGTGACTGCTACAAAGACATGACACCTGCGACTGCTACAACGACATGACACCTGTGACTGCTACAAAGACATGACACCTGCGACTGCTACAACGCCCCGACATACGTGTCTGATACAACGATGTGACACCTGTGACTGCTACAACGACATGGCATGCGTGTCTGATACAACAACATGACACCAGTGACTGCTACAACGACATGACACCAGTGACTGCTACAAAGACATGACACCTGTGACTGCTACAACGACATGACACTTGTGACTGCTACAACGACATGACACCCTTGACTGCTACAATAATATAGCATGGAAACAGTCAAAAACATCATGACATGCCACCTGTGTCTCATACAACGGGGGCAAAATAAAAGAAAAAATCAGTTGTAAAGGGTTAAGCAAACAACATAACAGATTAGATAAATATGTTTCTAGAGGTCCTCGAGACACAAAAGGCCAAGGGTAGGAAAAATGTAGGTTTCAAAGTCTTAAATAAAATTCCATATTGTTCTATAGTCAAACAAGAAATGCTCTTTCCTATTTTTATATTTAAAAAAGGTAGCTGATGATAACGTCTCAACTACGCCTCTAGATTTTTAACTCTTTACACTACCCGTTTCGAGGGAACAGCGATCTCTCAGTTTCACCCCTTATGATTCATTTATGTCATAGAGCTAAGCAGACGTCCAACTATATAGCTATAAATAAATGTTATCCTTGTACTATATATATTTACTCAGAGTACTCAGTATATTTGTAATGTTATATAATATCCCATGTATGTTATATATCTACTGAGATAATAAAAGAATAAAATATATCTCTGCTTTCTGTTTTATATTGACTGTTTTTCATTGATGTTGTATAATCTACTAAACTGTCACTATCGATCCCGTACATCAAGAACTCCAAAGTCAGCACACACCAGACATAAACAGTACACTTCCTGTGTCACCGACACGAGAGGTCAGCACGCCACGAGAAGTCTTGGTTAACTCCACTTGCGCCGCGCTTGCATTATGCGCCTTGCGTTCCGCGCTATATATCTGTGTTAATTTAAGGGCCAAATACTAAACAGTGGGATCCTTGTATACTACTATCATGGAGAACTATGGCTTCTGTCATCATCTTTTATTTCTGAGAGGAAAATAAATGCAAAGGATACCAAATTTTAAAAATCATTTAAAACAATTTTAATAATAATCTCACAAATATAAAACAAACAATTATTCTATTCACCTCGACACGGTGGCTATGATAATCGTGTAGCCAATCTGGTAGGGATCAAGAGAGAAGGTAACTCCGGGACTCAAAACTGCGTTGCTGAAGACGGATATGCTGGACAGAAAAGCGCATATATCGCAGCTTCATGTAAAAGATATTATCTGTATCAGATAAAGATAATGTAACAGTGAAGTTGAATGAAAGTAGGGCAGGTAACTCAGACGGTACCCATTTCTTAACAGACCAAGACAGTAACATAGAATAACGGTCATCAGTATTAGTGACAGAATAACAAGTTGTGCTAATGGAAAGTTCATAGCGGGTAGTGGACAACCCACCGAGGACTAAGGTGAAAGAAGGGTACAGAATAGTACTGGACATAATAAGTTCAGGGAGAATGGAAATTTTCCAAGCAGTTGTAGTAGTGGGGATAAACACATGGCTTGACAGTCCGATAAATAGGCTGTCAAACAACTTCCAGGGCAGGTCAAAGTCATGAAGTAAACATTATTTTGAAACTCAGGGGAGGCCAAACTGGCCAGAGGTTATATTGGAGTCACGAAAACAGTATGTTTTGGTCACGTTTTAGACATAGTTCAACTATGAGTCAGAATGATGAGATCTGATTGGTTCAAAGGGTTGCAAGTTGTCACTTCGCGACAATTGCGATAAATTCATTGGCTGCAGATATTCCACACGAAAATTATGTTGGCATATTTAAGCTTCGATACAATAGGTTTTTTGTTAAGTTAAGTTAGTAGTTCAGTAGTCAGGAAAGTAATTAGGAATTTAAGTTACAACCGAAAAGTAGTTGGGAATCTCCACGAGTTCAGTAGTCAGAAGTTAGTTAGGACCGCAATTCGGGAAAGAGACGTAGTTAGAAATCTCCAAGTAGTTGACACAAGATTCAAGTTAGTTAGGAATTGAGAGTCAAGTCAGAAAGTAGTTAGGAATCTTCAAATTAGTTAGGAATGCTGGACAGTTAATAGTTTTCAGTTAATTTAGTTGAGAAGTTATTAAGGAACAGAGTAGAGAGTAGAAAAGACTTAAGAAATTAGTTGAGCAGTAGACAGAACCAGAATAAGTGAATTAGAATATAATGAACATTTATTTGTGATAGTGTTTTTGAGAGTGTTTCCGAGTTGTACTTATAAAGACAAGAAGTCGTAAGTACGTTGTGAGAGAGAGATTAATTTATAATATGCACTTATGGACATTTCAATATTCATCGACGATAGTCTCTGTATGTCCAGAATGTTCTTTAAGAACAGTAATTCTAAGAGAAGTGCATCCACTATAATGTATCACGTGCCAAGTCAAAATTCAATAAACATGATTATGATTTATAATGACTGAGAAAGGCAGTGATTATTGTGTTGACTACGTTGTGATCAATGTGCTGTGCTGTGAACACTAACATCAAGATAAATAAATAATTTTACCTCTTTTACACATCTACTTAACGTCATTTTAAGACCAGACGTTGAAAAGAGAAGGTTGCAATGCAGAAGAAGAAATATTGTAAATATAATTATAATTATGCTATTAATGAATCATTTACTTTCCATATCGTATTTTTGTCGATTGTAGTTTGATTTAAAATTATTTTTTTTTAATTCACGAAGTGTTGTTTCCTTATTGGTTATTGGTTATGGAAGGCCTCGGCATCACAGCAAACGAATTAAAATCCACAATTGCTCAACCGCCCGTGCCAGTGGAATCATCCGAATTACTAACACATCTCCCAAACAAAGAAAGGTAACTGTAGTCCCCATCGTAGCAGTCTCAGCACACGCCAAAAGACATAAGGCGAAACCGCGCAGAAAGTGAACACAGCCAACTGTTCCCTGTCATACGATATCACCTTTCATCGTAAACAAGCGGGATATCGAAACAGGATCAAAACGGATGAGACACACAACTCACGGTGTCCTTATTTCAGTGCATGAATAGTTATAGATATCCC
The DNA here is from genome assembly GCA_032433765.1 of Megaustenia siamemsis. Lineage (NCBI taxonomy): Eukaryota > Metazoa > Mollusca > Gastropoda > Stylommatophora > Ariophantidae > Megaustenia > Megaustenia siamemsis. The sequence goes on along the minus strand of JAVIAB010000125.1, from coordinate 74,226,160 downwards.
AATGATTTGGTTAGATGCAGACATTCATAAAAATGTACAAGTACAATCAAAATGCATGCTATTTGTGATTACTTCACTAAAACAATGGAACTTCAGATCAAATCACAGTGCATTAAGTGCAATGGCAGAATCAATAGCAAATTTGAGCGTAAACGAATTAAATACGAACTCGTTTTCACACACATTAAGCTCAAACATCAGAGCTGTGCTCACTTAAGAGAAGATTGTTTTTGGTCTGATCGTTTCGCCAAGGAAGTCACCGCGGTCAAATCAATCTGTGACTGGTTTGCCTCATAGACTGGGGGCACTGTCTGGTAAAGTAACGTTCGTATCGTTTAATTTATAATCGTGTCGTTCAATCTGAAATAATCGTGTCGTTCAATCAGAAATAGTCATGTCGTTCAATCTGAAATAGTCGTGTCGTTCAATCAGAAATAGTCATGTCGTTCAATCTGAAATAGTCATGTCATTCATTCAATGCTCCTGTCGTTCAGTCAATACTCCTGTCGTTCAGTCAATACTCCTGTCGTTCAGTCAATACTCCTGTCGTTCAGTCAATAATCCTGTCGTTCAATCAATAGTCATGTCGTTCAGTCAATACTCCTGTCGTTCAATCAATAGTCATTTCGTTCAATCAATAGTCATGTCGTTTAATCAATAGTCATTTCGTTCAATCAATAGTCATGTCGTTCAGTCAATACTCCTGTCGTTCAATCAATAGTCATTTCGTTCAATCAATACTCCTGGCGTTCAATCAATACTCCTGTCGTTCAGTCAATACTCCTGTCGTTTAATCAATACTCCTGTCGTTCAGTCAATACTCCTGTCGTTCAATCAATACTCCTGTCGTTCAATCAATACTCCTGTCGTTCAATCAATACTCCTGTCGTTCAATCAATACTCCTGTCATTCAATCAATACTCCTGTCGTTCAAAAATAATCCCCTAAAATGTATCCAATTTATGTTTAAGAGTCTATGAAGCAATTATTTTCAAAAACCATTAATTTCTTTCCTTGAGCTGGAGTGGATTTCAAGCTCTTGTGTCTAGTACTGGTATCATACAAGTGTTGAACAGTCTGAGTTTCGTGCGCTTGCCAAGTATTTTGAATACCCAAATACTTGTCCGTTCTGTAAAGGTACTTGATGCCAACTCGATACGGGTCATAATTTAAGATGTGCTTTCATCCCGTAGCACTTTGTTCCCTTGTTAGGTGAAGTGGAGAACTTTTTCATGGAAGTTCATTACTAAGTTTTATGTCATTGGTTGTGACAGTAAAATCAATAGATTTTTTTTTATATGGGGGGGAGGGGGTGTTTGGGTTTGGGGGAAAAGAGGACCTGTTTGCCCTGTAATGTGTTAGAGTCGATCTATTTTTCTTTGGGAACCTGTTGATGTTCTGCTCAAGGGGGCCAGATCGTCCATGAAATCGAAGTCTTCTAAAATGTTGTTATGTGTGCTTTTAATACCCAATTGCATGAAACTATACATATCCGCACGAACCAATCAACTGCTTTTCCGAACAACTTTGGTGATAGAAAACTACATTGTTTCATTCCAGTCTCTACTGGGAACCAGATGGAGTTTCAATGCTTGTTTTTTTGACACAACAAATAGGAGTCAGAGTAGAAATCTTTAATAATAGTAAACAAATTAAGTACCCCCGTTACGTCAAGTAGCGTATAGGGAATATGGTGTTAGTGACCATAAATTTTACAGACATTCGGCACATGATTTTTGGGGTAATGAGGTCGGTATTACGCCCGTGCCGCTTTATTTTTCCATTTAAAAAAATTCGGTACCCATTAAAGGCTAAGTGAACTGGGAGCTGTCGGTTGGGATCGAACCCTACCTCTTGTCCTTTGTAGTCCAGTTCACTAACCACTGAGCTATCGCGGCTCCCCGAAATCTTTAATAATATTTATATATTTTTGCTGAAACACGTACATTTTTTTAGGAAAATCCCTTAAATGCAAACAATCTAACGAAAAAGTAGATTAAGAACCACCCTTCCAAAATTTACATGGTCAGACAATCAATATCACATAAATACTACAATTACAGGCTGTAGAAACTAAAAGCGAAATAGCGCTGAACCCAGAATATAAAATGTAGCCCAACATAACGCTCTACAGCATAACATAACATCATAAAACATAACATAACATCATAAAGCATAGCATAACATCATACAACATAACATAATACAACACAATAGAATACAATACAGTATTCATTTTTTGTATTAGGTGAGGACGTTGAGAGCTCCACTTTGCTATTCCTTGACAGCATCGATCAACTATGGTTTGCTGGCTACTAGCAACTCATACTCTGCGCAACACCAGTCCGTTATATTTATTTACTCAACACCTCACCTGTGCAACATACACCTGAAATATTCAACCCATGACTTGTTTATGGACATTGTAAATGTGACACTAATCAACGTGATCGTCTCAAATTAGCTTAAACGTCGTAGAACGAAGGTTAAACAGTCCAGTGTGTCTCATTACACTTGTTTCACCTATTTCACACGTTTTCACCACCAACGTCTACGTGTGTGTAAATAAAAATGGTTTCACCTACCCGGCCAACAACATAAGTGCTGTTCACTTGAGGAGAAACACATAACTAACTTATAATTTTGTGGACATTAATTACCTTACACAGAAACTTCTATCTATCTATTGTCCTTTCGAGCCGAAGACGGCACATAGTGCAGAACCACAATCTCAAAAACAGAAACCTTGCCTCCCAAAATGGCACATATTGCAGAGATCACTGATCTCTATGGCGCTGTTTCCATAAGAATACTTTTTTACAATGACAGCTTGTCAAGCCATCGATCAACCTCCTTAGTCGCCTCTTACGACATGCCTGGAAGGTCACAGTGTCACTATTCTTTACCTCCCTCATAACGAGGCCCCGGTAACACGGGATAGACACTTCTATAATCTAAGAAAAATAAAAAAGTAAAGTACCCCCGTCACGCCAAGTGGCGTATAAGGAATATGGTGTTAGTGACCATAATTTTTTTTTTAGATTTTTGGGGGTAATGTGGTCGGTATTGCGCCCGTGCCGCTTTACTTTCCCAGATAAAAATCCGGTACCCGTTAAAGGCTGGCTGAACCGGAAGCCGTCGGTTGGGATCGAACCCTACCTCTTGTCCATAATAGTCCAGTTCACTAACCACTGAGCTATTGCGGCTCCCATATTCTAAGAAAGATCATCCTATAATGTGTTTGTAAAAATAGACATTTTTTACTACTCTCAGTTGATTAATTATTTCAGAACGAACTTCACTCAGTGTTACCAGAGAGGTATACAGTCTCGAGTAGCTATTGCTTTCAGTACCCAGCGGGTTGTCGTTGTCGACACAGTGCTACAAGTTAATACATGCAGAGGTTCTTTGACTCATCAAAGTGGCGTGTCCTAATTGCTTTCTTGACATTCTCGGCTTTTAGTGGATAAGTTGGAGATCGTCTAGTTCCAGGCTATGGTTCTGTGTGACTTGTCCTGCCTACATGTATTGCAATAATAGATCTTTCATAAGCAAGAGCTATCACTACTGGGATCAAGGCGATCATAGCTTCTTCTAGCCAACTTGTTTTGACGCACGCTGATACCAGAGGATACAAACGAGGAGGTCGAGGCTATGTTTTGGCAGCTGTTAGGCCCCCCAAAATGCAGTTACGACTGCTGGTCGCAAGTACATTAGCTTTCCCTAGCTAGCTAGTTAAACATACCTAGTAAATGACTTCCTATTTCCTGTCCTCTTACTTGAATAACTCGAATCAATACTCATGAAAACATACCTGCAGTTATTGAGTTATTTGCGGGTCATCATCATTGCACTCCGAACATGTCCATAGGTGCTCAAATCCTCTCCTCAGCAAGTCCCGCAGTGTCCAGCAATTGACGACCCCAGCTCTGTGTTGGTTGATATGTCTTCTTACACTAAGTTTCTCGTTTCTGGCTGTGCCCATCTTAACTCCCATTTCTTTCACCCGAAGGAGTAACGTGGACTCATGGTTGTCAAAGTCCTGTGCCCTTCCCACAGCTCGGAGGGCATTGACGATGTCCGCCCGATCCATTGGTTGACCGCCTTCAATCTGGAGTATTTCCTTCTTCTTTCTAACCATCATGAAGGTATTGTTTTCCCCTTAAGCTTCTTATGTCTCTATGTCACTTTCATCTGCCTATCATTTTGATTTCTTACTGCCATTCAGATTTTCTTTTAAGGGTGTTATCTGTACTTTTTGTGATTGTCCACCGTTGAATGCCTTTTAAAGTCAAAATGTAGATATTTTAAAGAGTTGTTTTGTTGAAGAATTATTGGTTTCTTAAGTGTTGCCTTATTTGCAAAGCTGAAGCACTCATATTTTTTTTCTAAATTTTGTATTAATGTTCCTATCTTCATCTTTGCGATTACTTCTTTTAAGCTAACAAAGTCATGGTCTGTTCATTCATTGATGCTATCTACCCACATTTCCTTTTGTTTCTATATTTCTTTTCCCATTTACCATTCTCTGCAACATGGTTTTTGCCACTCCTGAACGACCAGGATATTTAACCATCCTACTCGGGTTTGCGTCTTCTCAATATAGACTGAGTTATCGGGTATCCTATTTGAATATATAATTAGTCTTTCCATTTGTGAAATGGTTCAGCTAGGAAATACATCAGATTTGAGTACAACATTTTATGTTCATAGCTTTCTATGGTACTAAAGGTTATTTGAGTGAATGTGTCACAAGCTTATATAGACAATGAGATGGGCTTAACAAGATATCACATCAGTCTATCTAGGTACGGTTGGTTAATCATATTTAGTTGTGAGAGGAGTGGGGGAGGGTGCTTTTCAAATTGGTCATAGTTTGGTCAGATTTGCAATTTTATAATTCTATTTTATCAAACCGATGTATATTTTTTCTAAATGTCAAATGTTCAGCAACTTTTCATTATCTTCCATGCTCATTTTTAATGTCTCCAGATATTGTTGAAGCTTTACGGATAGAAATTCTGCAGCGTTTGATATATGCGATTGAAAAAAGGGGGGGGGGGGATTATTTCAAATACATTTACATGAAAACATTTCATTTATGCAATAAATTATAAGCTAAAGTATAAATCTGCAACGCTTTATCTACAAAGAAGTTATGCAATCTTTCACAAAAACAAAAATAACGATTTTAAAAATAATATTAACGGTCTTTAGATTACATGCACGATGATCAACACTTCCTTGTGAATCCCGCAAAGACGAAGTGACATCAACCTTTCTTTGGTCGCTTAAAAAAAGAAGTTGGGATTCTTTAAGACAGGAAATAGTGGATCTTTTTATCTTGAAACTGAACAAGCATTGACCATTTGAACTTTAAAGCAGTGGCTTTGCAGACGAGGATAAATAATTGCATGGGAATCGTTCTATTGAACATACAAAGTGTCATGACAGCTTGAAATGATGAATAGTTGATTTCTGCATGAAGGAAAGGCAAAAATGCCAAAAGGAACAATGTTATATTATTTAATACTTTTTTTTTAAATTAAAGGTTAAGAGTTCCAAATATCTTCAGTAATAAAGAAAAGACGATGGTCATATGTTGGACATGTGAGGAGAAGAGATAATAACCGAATAGCAAAGCAAGCCCTCATATGGGAAACAACAGGTAAGAGAAAAAGAGGAAGACCCAGGGAGACACTGAGAAGAATATTGATGAGGGAGGCAAGATCAGCAGGAATCGGCTCCCTCGATGAGATAGAGCTGCTTGCACAGAACAGAGACACATTGTGAGATTTGATAAAATATCTTTAAAAGAAAACTGCTAGAACAAAAAATTCAGATAGGAGAAGGTGTATCTTGGTCTACGCCCTATGGGCCGGTAACGGCTCGAAAGGTCAATAGATAGATAGAAGAGTTCCAGCATGACAGCAACTACGGGATTTTATTTAATTTCTAACAGAGAAGAAAATGGCTGCCCTACAATTGCAGTAGTTAAGCACTTTTAACAGCATCCATTCCTGTTGCTGAATGTGGGCGTGACTTCTCCCAGACGAAGCAGTTCTCAAACAGACATTTTCCAAACAAATTAATACCTTGAGTTAACCGACCGATCTTTACAAAGCTAGTTGGTATTCCCCTATGTTTTTCAACCCTTAACACACGTTACTACATGGAGCTTCAAAGACAGACAACTAGCAACCGATTTGAAATGAGAAAGAAACAAACTTATGAAGATGACGTGACCAATGTAATGATCTCTGTTTGGAAATTCTATTAATTTGATATCCTGGTACTGATTTGATTTCAATTGTTTTACTCTTCATACGCGTTTTATGAGTTAAATCAGCGAATCTGATAACCTGTCTTGCTGTCTGTTTTCAATTTTCATTTAATAAATATAATTATATGAATCTCACCATCATCATCAAGTACCGGGCCTGCTGATTTAGGTGATCATGTGTCTACACAACTTTCGATCTCGACAGTTCTTTATCATTTATCTTGTTGACCTTCTGCCAAGCCATTCTCTTAAGCTGTCTGGTATTTTTTCTCTTTGCTTTCCTCTGTCTCTTAATCCCTCAATTTTTCCAGTTGTTACAATGTATTCCACTTGTTCTCTTCTCATTACATGGCCAAAAAAAATGACGATTGTTTCTTCCTAATATTGGATATTAGCTCTCTTTTTTCTTTGGCCTCTTTCAGAACATTTTCATTACTCTTCTTAGCTGTCCATGGTATTCTCAACATTCTTCTGTAAAACCACATTTCTACAGACTCCAGTGATTTTCTTGTCTATTATCCTGTTGTCCATGATTCACATCCATATGTTAAGACTGACTCTACATAACATTTAAGAACTCTTTTTCTTGTTTCTATTGTCAAGAATTATATAATCTAATGTGATAAATGTAAAATCAACTGGGCAAATGTAAATACACCAGAAAAACCATGACATTTTTAAAAATACTTATATTCTTGTTATATATATTCTGCAACATCTAAACAGGAAGTCATCAATTTTACATTTTACACACCACACAAACACGCGCACGCACGCACACACACGCACCAGAAAATGTGCGCGCGAATAAATCTGCATCTTTTAACACGCACTTGAAAAGGCACGCGCGAACAAATCTACATCTTTCACATTCACAACATTTTTCAATCTTTCACACACAAAAAGATGTTGCAGACTATCACAAAAGGAAAAAAAGAAAGAAAGAAAGAAAGAAAGAAAGAAAGAAAGAAAGAAAGAAAGAAAGAAAAAAGAATGAAAACTGTCACCTTTCAAGACAAATAGATACTCCACACACAAATTCGTTTCAGACTATATTCTAGATTTTCTGCTCCAGTAAATAGATTAATAGAACAAACGGCGTCTCGTGTGTAGCGTCTTTTGTTACTCAATCTCCTGCTAGCGTATTGTTCTGATATCGGATCTCTCTAATTATGTCTTTTCTTATGTTACAGAAGTTCAATCATGAGAGCAATCAAGTAATTAATGGAATGTTTTGTCACACCAAAGAAAGGAGTTTCTAGCTAGGGTGCTGACGTATTCTAGTCAACGTAGATGTAAATGTGCACATGACTAGAAAGAATGTATGAGGTAAGATTTCAAATAAGACATGCAATAATTTACAAAAATTTACCCTCGTCTGCAACGCCGCTGCTTTAAAGTTCGAATGTTCAATACTTGTTCAGCTTCAAGATAAAAAGATCCACTATTTCCTGTCTTAAATAATCCCAACTTCTTTTTCAAGCGACCAAAGAAAGATTGGTGTCACTTCGTCTTTGCGGAATTCACAAGGGAGTGTTGGTCATCGTGCATGTAATCTAAAGACCGTTAATATTATTTTTAAAATTGTTCTTTTTTGTTTTTGTGAAAGATTGCATAATTTCTTTACTCCCTGCCATACCTAGTTAGAATGAGGTCTCATTAAAAACATTCTTGAGTCAACAGGCTGCCTATTTCTATATAATTTGTACCTGACATTCTCAATGCATACAGTAACTTCTTCTTCATTTCTCTTTCTCAGTGATACCGAAAGGTGTCGTGGTTTATATCATTTGACGCGCTTGAGCTGCTCGAACTGTCTGAATTAGTGATATTCCTTTGTTGTTACATGTCTCTATCACTGCATCTATCCATCTTATTCTATGTCTTCTTTTTGGTCTTTTTCCATGCATTCTCGAGAAGAACGCCCTTGATGGTGATTGGTGAGGATTCATTCTAACCAGGTGGCCCAACCATTTAAGTTCTTGTTGCTCTGTATATTCATATACATTAACAGTAATCAATAATTCATTACTCAATACTGATGACATTGTTAGCGAACCAGAAGTAACCAAGATTCTACTTCACCTCCTGTCGATGACACCCAAAGCGGAACGTTCAGGTTGGTCTAGGTACTAGGAAGGGAGCCGCGATAGCTCAGTGGTTAATGAACTGGACTACAAAGGACCGGAGGTAGGGTTCGATCCCAACCGACGGCTCCGGTTCACCCAGCCTTTAATGGGTACCTGATTTTTTTCTTGTAAAGTAAAGCGGCACGGGCGTAATACCGACCACATCACCCCAAAAATCATGTGCTGAAGGTCTGTAAAATGTATGGTCACTAATACAAAATTCCCTAAACGCCACTTGGCGTGACTGAGGTACTTTACTTTTATTTTTTTTTTTACTAGGTACTAGGAAGCACAGACGGAAAGAATACTGAGCTTCAAAAGAGAATGTGTCGTGCCGTTACCGAATATATCGTCTCTTCTTCTATCTTTCAGCACCCTGTTGAGCATAGGAGTAGTAGGTGTGGCTGTTTACCCATTCTAAAAGTGCACGTACATGCACCGAAAGACAATATATTTGGTACCGAAACCGCACGAAACCTGCACCAAACCCGTGCAAAAGTCCGATAATCGGCTTATTATCTCGGTGGTCGTGATCGGTAATCGGCTTATCTCGGTGGTGTGCGTTGGTGCGTGACGATCTCGGTGCTCGTGGTGTGCGTTGGTGCGTGGCGGCTTATCTCGTGGTGCGTAGCTAGCTCACCGGTTATCGGACAGCGGTTCTAAAAGGGGTCAGCGGTTCTAAAAGGGGCGCTATCTCGCGGGTCGGATGGCGGGTCGTCGCGTGGCGTGCGGGTGGGGAAAGGGGGATGCCTTTATTGGTCGAGTGTTATCATCATGTGTGGGTATTAGGCAACAGGAGGCGACATGTAAAAAACGCTGACAAGCAATTATTAGTATCGTTAGCATCATGTACCAGGTGTGATTATAGCGATTTTTTTTTCTCTCTATTGCATATCCAAGCTAACTCAAGTCAAATAAAAATCATCACCAAGCCACACAAATTGACACATCATCATCATGTGCCACCCTCAACACCATCCTTTCATGTCCTATCATCATCTTGTGCCACCCTCAACATCATCATTATGTGCCACCCTCATCATCATCCCTTAATGTTCTATCATCATCATGTGCCACCCTCAACATCAACCTTCATATCCTATCATCATTATCCACCCTCAACACTATCATCATGTGCCACCCTCATCATCATCCCTTAATGTTCTATCATCAAGCCACACAAAGGATCAATCATCTCTCTCTCACACATTCATGGTAAAGCAAAACAAAATTCGTTCTATATTTCACAACTTTATTAATACAACAAATATACAACACATATATATATATATTACTGTCCGGTTGTTGATAACTTTAAACGTCTGGGCGGGCCCCTCGAAGCCGAAGTATCCACGGGGCGAGCAAACGATAAATGATACGGTCGTTTACGTGCTGTCTCGATGAAAAAGGCATGAGAATTCTGTTAAGTTTCGCGCCACGACACTTAAGAAGTATATAATAAACACAATATAGACCGCACGTGTTGCTAAACAAATCTTGCAACACCCGCGGGTTGTAGACGAATGGAACGTGTGAGTTTTGCTCTATAAAGTTTAAAATATCCACGTGTCTGGGAGGCAAACCGTAGGAATCGAAATACTCACATTCGCCGAGTCCGTTGTAAAATAGGGCCACCCAATGCTCTCCGGGTTCGTGGGCAGGGTCGGTGTTTATGACAAAGGCCGCGGTCGCCGTTGGTTCGATGCTCGGCGGTAAGTGGTTTCGTGGAATGACACTAACAAGGGAACAACGTCGAACGAAAATATCCGACATCAAAAGGTTGTAAATCTCCCTCGTGTTCATATTCTTCTTCTTCTTTCTCTCTCAAACGGTGAAGTCTGTTAGAATCTGCCTTGTCTTGGACACCTCGAGCACCGAGTCCAACTCGGCGTAGACGATAACTTGTAGGGGAGTAGTTGTGGGAGCGGCAAACTTGAGTTCTATCGACAAGGGTCCGCTTGTGGCTAGCTCAAAATGGGAGCCGTCCAGTAGGCTGGACGAGAGGTCAAAACCAAATAGACAGTATCCGTCCTTGAATTCTCTATAATCAACGTTATTCCCAGCGTCTTTACCAATCAGACCCATGGCCAGATTTGTGCCGAAGAAAGCTCTCGCGTATTGATTTCGTTCAAAGTCCATAGTTAGAGGCTTTCCCGAGATACATTTCCCGTCGACCGTCAGGTTCATATAAATCAGACCAAAGTGTTGAAAATTGAACGGGTTAGCTGTGTAAACACCATTAAAAGCACTGGCCGTAATCAGACCTATCACTATACGGGTCGGTGTTTGAGACAAAAATAAATTGTCTTGACTGTGGGAGAACATCCCGCTAGCGATGGAAAATGTCTTGATGGTAACCCTCTTGATCGGGTACCGCGCATTCCCGCTTAAGAGAGCCTTTTCGTGGGCCAGAGAAATCGCGGGGTTTAGCTTAGCTTTCCTGACCACGAGCGCGGCGTAGGTGATAACACTCTTATAATCCACAGAGCTATCGTGAGCCGTGAGGCTGAACACATCCTTCGAGGGCGTGAGTTTTATCTTTACGTCGACTCTGTTTAACATGTAACGATCCTGCACAAAGACATCAGAGTGCAAACGACCCAATATTTCAACCTCTTTACTACCCGAAGTCAAATCGCGCCGTGTTTTAAAACCCTCATTTTCTTTCAAATCGTCATGGTGGCCAGCTGTGTCTTTGTAGAACAGAGCGGCCGTCAAGTATCCCGTTTTCGCATCCTCCCCGTAATTTAGCGTGGCCTCAAACACTTCTCTAAAAGGATAGGTGTTCTCCGACGGTGTAACCAACGTGTCGTTTAGCGATACGTCGACTTGTGAAAATAGACTGTGAAGATAATTGTTGACCGGTCCTACCTCAGCATCGACAGGTACACTATCACCATTCGGGAGGGTGATCTTGACCCGCAGATGTAAAAACGTGTTGAAAAGATCTAGATACTCCTCGCTGTTTCCGGAAATGAAAAACTCTATCGGTGCGCTATGCGACAAAGCTGCGATCGGACGAATTTCAATAAACTGGCCAGAGTCGAGAGATGTTTGCGTTGGTGGAACGCTAAATAAATCCAAACCAGAGTGAAGACATTCGCACGATTTGGGGTGAATGAGGGACATTATTAGTCGAAAATATCCTTTGCCACCCTCGTCTTCGTCTTCTTCCCGCTGTTGTGCACCGAATGAAGGGGGAACCGTCCAGCTGTCGGTTTTATCCTCTTCGTAACGGGTTCTCCTGGTGGAGGTAACTTCATAACTCGCTTTCTGCTTTGACGTAAACCACTTCCGGATTGGTTGTTATCACGCAGGTGGTCTACGGCCCCGTGTAGCAACCGCTGACCGGCCTCCTTAGCTCGTTCTTTGAAAGCTTCGCCGACATTTTTCCGGCTAATGCGTCCTGTGCGACCTGCAGACCGGTCCCCAAGCCTTCTCTGAGCAAGGCCTTACCGCCGGTTTTTAACCAGGGTAAAATAGCCCTCCCGATTCCACCGAAGAAAGTACCGATTCCTCGACCGCTCTGACTTCGACCTCCTATAAACACGGGCATCCCATCGCCCGCCTGACAACAGTAAAAGTCTTCGTATAACTCAACATCTCTATGAAGGGGAGTGTGTTTCACCATTATACCAGCTCGAGATGCTTCTTGACTCGAAAGTGTACCGTTAGCACCGACGTCCCGCTGGTGAATGGAATGGTTTTTCCGTGTTCGTTGGCTAAAAGGATCTCTACGGTATCGAAGGAAAATCTACTCAGGGGTAGGTAGTGAGGCTTATCGTAGATCTGAAACACCGAGGTGTGATTTCTACTGAGAACAGGCACGCTCCTGAGGAGAGGCACCATCACATCCCCGACCGGTCTGGGGGAAACGAGATCGCAGTAGACGTAGACATTCTTCGCAACACTTTCCAAGTCCATTACACCCACGCTGAAGATATCGGGAGCCGTGTCTGATATTGAGGTCGTGGGAAAGGCTAACATGTTTTTCAAAGTGTCGCTTATGGTAACACTGACTCCTTTTTCGTAAAGTTTCACGATGGCTTTATTCACCTCTTTTGTGTAAATGAATCTCATTTTTTTCCCTTTCACTCCCCAGTACGACTCATCCTCCGCTTTTATGATCGACGCATTCAACGCGCCGATGAACGCATCGGGTTTCGTGTATAACCCAGGCTCCAATGTCACGTTGAAATAAAATCTGGCGTCGCAAATATCGTCGTTATCGAGAGATTCGTAGCGAATCCAGACATCATCCTCTATTACATTGAAATAATTTAGCGAAAACTGTATCTCCACCAGTGCGATCTCATACTGCGTCGAAATGTCAATGGTCTGAGGGAGTTTAACGAAAAAGTGGCCTGGGTTATTATAATTAAAAAGTTCCATAGATGCATTGCTGGGCAGGGTGACATAAAAGCTCATTTTTTTTTACTCGTTTCACCGTCGCCTCTCCAAGTTTGGATTCGGTAGCATGTAACCCAAACAGCTGCTCAGTAGGGCTATCCACAGTTTTCCCTCCTTCGCGTCTGGCTTTTCGGTGGTCAGATTGAACAGCGAGACCGCTACAACTGTATATATAACTACCACTTGACAAATAAAGACAAGTTCTAAGTAGGGGGATAGTTTCCCAAACATCGACCCCCACCAGCGTGGTTCGCCGTCTCTCCTGACTCCCGAGTTTACGGCTCGCAAATCGGGCTCTCCACCAAAAGTTACCACTTCTTCTTCTTCTCGCATCTCTAGTTTTTGTATCTGACAATGTCCTTGGACGGTATCCAAGTGTTAAATGAGGAATCGTACCCAAACCATTTGACTAAACTCTCCTTTCGCCCAAAGGATGTGCGACGCTCGGTTATGATACTCTCGATTCTGTACTCGTGTTTGTCTCCAACTTTTTGAATTTCCGCTGTGTAGAATGACCCCTCTATCTCATCACCCTTATCGTCTTTCAACACATATGTAACGGGGTTTGTTTCATTTACTCGACTGATGGAAAACAGTTCCTCCGTCCATGCCGGGGCATAACCCTTTTTAAAATTGGCTCTGCCCAGCACCAGTCTAACTCCACGGGGCCGTAGACCACCTGCGTGATAACAACCAATCCGGAAGTGGTTTACGTCAAAGCAGAAAGCGAGTTATGAAGTTACCTCCACCAGGAGAACCCGTTACGAAGAGGATAAAACCGACAGCTGGACGGTTCCCCCTTCATTCGGTGCACAACAGCGGGAAGAAGACGAAGACGAGGGTGGCAAAGGATATTTTCGACTAATAATGTCCCTCATTCACCCCAAATCGTGCGAATGTCTTCACTCTGGTTTGGATTTATTTAGCGTTCCACCAACGCAAACATCTCTCGACTCTGGCCAGTTTATTGAAATTCGTCCGATCGCAGCTTTGTCGCATAGCGCACCGATAGAGTTTTTCATTTCCGGAAACAGCGAGGAGTATCTAGATCTTTTCAACACGTTTTTACATCTGCGGGTCAAGATCACCCTCCCGAATGGTGATAGTGTACCTGTCGATGCTGAGGTAGGACCGGTCAACAATTATCTTCACAGTCTATTTTCACAAGTCGACGTATCGCTAAACGACACGTTGGTTACACCGTCGGAGAACACCTATCCTTTTAGAGAAGTGTTTGAGGCCACGCTAAATTACGGGGAGGATGCGAAAACGGGATACTTGACGGCCGCTCTGTTCTACAAAGACACAGCTGGCCACCATGACGATTTGAAAGAAAATGAGGGTTTTAAAACACGGCGCGATTTGACTTCGGGTAGTAAAGAGGTTGAAATATTGGGTCGTTTGCACTCTGATGTCTTTGTGCAGGATCGTTACATGTTAAACAGAGTCGACGTAAAGATAAAACTCACGCCCTCGAAGGATGTGTTCAGCCTCACGGCTCACGATAGCTCTGTGGGTTATAAGAGTGTTATCACCTACGCCGCGCTCGTGGTCAGGAAAGCTAAGCTAAACCCCGCGATTTCTCTGGCCCACGAAAAGGCTCTCTTAAGCGGGAATGCGCGGTACCCGATCAAGAGGGTTACCATCAAGACATTTTCCATCGCTAGCGGGATGTTCTCCCACAGTCAAGACAATTTATTTTTGTCTCAAACACCGACCCGTATAGTGATAGGTCTGATTACGGCCAGTGCTTTTAATGGTGTTTACACAGCTAACCCGTTCAATTTTCAACACTTTGGTCTGATTTATATGAACCTGACGGTCGACGGGAAATGTATCTCGGGAAAGCCTCTAACTATGGACTTTGAACGAAATCAATACGCGAGAGCTTTCTTCGGCACAAATCTGGCCATGGGTCTGATTGGTAAAGACGCTGGGAATAACGTTGATTATAGAGAATTCAAGGACGGATACTGTCTATTTGGTTTTGACCTCTCGTCCAGCCTACTGGACGGCTCCCATTTTGAGCTAGCCACAAGCGGACCCTTGTCGATAGAACTCAAGTTTGCCGCTCCCACAACTACTCCCCTACAAGTTATCGTCTACGCCGAGTTGGACTCGGTGCTCGAGATGTCCAAGACAAGGCAGATTCTAACAGACTTCGCCGTTTGAGAGAGAAAGAAGAAGAAGAATATGAACACGAGGGAGATTTACAACCTTTTGATGTCGGATATTTTCGTTCGACGTTGTTCCCTTGTTAGTGTCATTCCACGAAACCACTTACCGCCGAGCATCGACCCAACGGCGACCGCGGCCTTTGTCATAAACACCGACCCTGCCCACGAACCCGGAGAGCATTGGGTGGCCCTATTTTACAACGGACTCGGCGAATGTGAGTATTTCGATTCCTACGGTTTGCCTCCCAGACACGTGGATATTTTAAACTTTATAGAGCAAAACTCACACGTTCCATTCGTCTACAACCCGCGGGTGTTGCAAGATTTGTTTAGCAACACGTGCGGTCTATATTGTGTTTATTATATACTTCTTAAGTGTCGTGGCGCGAAACTTAACAGAATTCTCATGCCTTTTTCATCGAGACAGCACGTAAACGACCGTATCATTTATCGATTGCTCGCCCCGTGGATACTTCGGCTTCGAGGGGCCCGCCCAGACGCTTAAAGTTATCAACAACCGGACAGTAATATATATATGTGTTGTATATTTGTTGTATTAATAAAGTTGTGAAATATAGAACGAATTTTGTTTTGCTTTACCATGAATGTGTGAGAGAGAGATGATTGATACTTTGTGTGGCTTGATGATAGAACATTAAGGGATGATGATGAGGGTGGCACATGATGATAGTGTTGAGGGTGGCACATGATGATAGGATATGAAGGTTGATGTTGAGGGTGGCACATGATGATGATAGAACATTAAGGGATGATGATGAGGGTGGCACATGATGATGATGTTGAGGGTGGCACAAGATGATGATGGGATATGAAGGTTGATGTTGAGGGTGGCACATGATGATGATAGGACATGAAAGGATGGTGTTGAGGGTGGCACATGATGATGATGTGTCAATTTGTGTGGCTTGGTGATGATTTTTATTTGACTTGAGTTAGCTTGGATATGCAATAGAGAGAGAAAAAAAATCGCTATAATCACACCTGGTACATGATTCTAACGATACTAATAATTGCTTGTCAGCGTTTTTTACATGTCGCCTCCTGTTGCCTAATACCCATACATGATGATAACACTCGACCAATAAAGGCACCCCCCTTTCCCCACCCGCACGCCACGCGACGACCCGCCATCCGACCCGCGAGATAGCGCCCCTTTTAGAACCGCTGACCCCTTTTAGAACCGCTGTCCGATAACCGGCGAGCTAGCGACACACCACGAGATAAGCCGCCACGCACCAACGCACACCACGAGCACCGAGATCGTCACGCACCAACGCACACCACCGAGATAAGCCGATTACCGATCACGACCACCGAGATAATAAGCCGATTATCGGACTTTTGCACGGGTTTGGTGCAGGTTTCGTGCGGTTTCGGTGCCAAATCTATTGTCTTTCGGTGCATGTACGTGCACTTAGAGTGGGTAAACAGCCACACCTACTACTCATAGGTCTTCAACAAACACTTTCCAAGTCGTTGTGTTTCTTGTCAATCTTTTCATTCCATGTCTTCCCCATCATCTTCATCTCTGCTTCTATCTGTCTTCTCCAAGAATTCTTTGGTCTTCCTCTTTGTCTTTTCCCCTGGGGATTCCAAGAAAGGGCCTGTTATGTAATACTCTCAGTTGACTTCTGCAGTGTGTGTCCTATCCAGCGCCATCGTCTTCGCTGTATCTCTTTATCCACTGGTATTTAACTGGTACATTTCCATGATTCTATGTTTGTGATTTTTTTTGTCCTGCCATTTCCATCCTTTTATTCTGCGTAAGCATCCATAAATGAAAATCTGTATCTTCATGATTGCCAGCTTTGTTGTTCTCCATGTTTCACAGCCATATAATAGGACTGACTTAACATTGACTCCAGTCAACTTTCTATGAAAGAATATATCGTAGTTAGCTGTAAAATTCAATAGATGGCTTTAATGGCGAAAGGTTGGTATGAAGAAAAAGAAGTAAATGGTTTACCAGGATAATGAAAGTAAGATAACAATAAAGATTACTAGCTGGAAATACACCAAGACTTTAGACAGGAATTTAAATGCTTTTGAAAACAAATGTCACCGTAGGATCTCAAATATAAGTTGGAAAGAAAACATTTCAAACAAATTAATATTGATAAGAGACGAATCTAATCAAGAATACGTGTCGAGCTTTATTAAGAAAACTATGGAAATACGTTGGTCATGTAGCAAGAATGAATGAAGAAAGAATCCCCATCAGGCACACATGTGGAAACCATCTGGTGAAAGAAAACAAGGTAGATCCAGAGAATCGCTACACAGAACAATTACTAGGGAAAGTTCAACCCTGGAACTAAGAAACAACCCAAAACAACCAACAACGAACAGCAAATCTTCAATCGTGGAAACTTCCGCTCTATATACCGCCTTCAGCCTGAAAGGAAAATGAAATTAAAATATTTACTGATTATCGCGCCTTTAAAATACAGAGGTTAAGGACCGTCAGCATTGAAATAGATTCACATTTAATCGACAGTGTGTTGGAGCTTTGGTAACTTGTTTAGTACAACAATATTTAAAGCCAGGATTAGCGGTATACAGACATTCAGACAATGATAGGTGTACTACCATTTTATATCTGTCTGTCTGTCTGTCTGTCTGTCTGTCTGTCTGTCTGTCTTAAATAATGTGATAATACACATTTGTTAATAATAGTAACTTGTTGTTGCACGGTTGTAAGTAAATGATGGAGTGTGAATCTGTTAAGATATAAAATCTTAGTTCAGGCGATCTGACCAGATGTTATTCTTTCTTAGATTTACCATATGTAATATACAGTATACATATAACATGTATGGTGAATGTAATATAGCGTTTATAATGTATACAGTATAACATGTATAATGAATATACACATATTGGTATAGATAATATTTATTAATGCGCAGACAGACAGACAGATGGATGGATGGAAAAGTACCAGTCAAATACCAGTGGATAAAGAGATACAGCGGAGACAATGGCGCTGGTTAGGACACACTGCGTAAACCAACTGGATTACACAGCAGGCCCTTTTTGGAATCCCCAAGGACAAAGACAAAGAGGAGGACAGACCTAAATATTCTTGGTGAAGACAGATGGAAGCAGAGATGAAGATGATTGGGAAGACAATGAATGATTTTAAAAGAATGGCAAGAAACAGAACGACTTGGAAAGTGTTTGTTGAAGACCTATGCTCCACAGGGAACTGAAAAATAGATGAGAAAGAAGCAGCAATGGCAAAAAATCAGCAAGATATATACGTGGAGCATTTACTTTCGTTTTTTGTTTATTTTTTTAAGCGAACCGATCATGGAAGATACGTTCCAAGGCAAAACCATTCTTGGAATATCAAGACTCCTTCCTTAATGATATATGATGCTGACATGGCTATGAGGCAGACAAATCTCTTAGTCAGGGCCACGTTCGCAATGTTGTGTAGTGAAAGAGGGTGCTGCAGCGTTGTGGTACACAGGGACAATGTTGAGGCCTGTATACTGAGTGATTCGATGAGCATGATAAAAAAAAAGTGGAGGCGGGCTCTGTACGCATGCAATGGTTAGTCATTGCAGAAGTAAAAAATACGTAAAGTCACATTTGTCTATGTCACTGGACATGCAGGAGTAAGGGGAAATGAAAGAGTGGACAGGTTGGCTAGCTGCACTGTCGTTGAGGACGGTCAACCAATGGATCGGGCGGACATGAGCAATGCCCTCCGAGATGCGGGAAGAGCACAGGACTTCGACAACCACAAATCCACATCACTCCTTCGGATGATGGAAATGGGAGGTAAAATGGGCACAGCCAGAAATGAGAAACTTAGTGGGCGTGTAAGAAGACTTATCAACCAACACAGGACTGGAGTCGTCAGTCGCTGGGCACTGCGAGACTTGCTGAGGAGGGATATACCTATGGACATGTCTCAAAGGCAACGTTGTAGTTAATGGGCGGTGTCTCTATACTCTGTGTTACATGACATGGAAAGAAGGGGAGGGAGGGGGATTATGAAACAATTTATATTTACATTGAAATCAAAAGTAATTACATTGCAGTCTACATGGATTTAAAGTATTTAAATCACGCAGCGAGGCACGGGTGTTTTTTGTAACGAAAGTCTATGAATCTTGTTATCTCTATATTGTTGACTCATTCTATCTATCTCACTGAATATATGTGTTCACTTTCTGTGCGGTTCCGCCTTATGTCTTTTGGCGTGTACTGAGACTGTTATGATGGGGACTACAGCTACCTTTCTTTGTTTGGGAGATGAGTTTGTAATTCCGATGATTCCACTGGCACGGGCGGTTGAGCTAATATGGATTTTAATTCATTTGCAGTGATACCGGGGCCTTCCATAACCATAATCACTGTATATAGTTCAATATCATTCTTTTTTTTTATTTCTTTCACCTACCACTCTCATATTCTCCCTTTCTGTGTATGTGTGTATACGTGGCACACATTAAGTGCTTCTTTTATTCTCTTTACACCTTCTGGTGTTTTGAATTTATAGATAGAAATAAACACATCCCAACAGTTCGGTTACGTTAGTCTTTCAAATGCTACCCCGCTTACACTATGGATCTTAAAAAAAGTAGATTATAACTATTGTTAATAGCCATTGTGCCAGTACGGTCGATTTCTTCTAAATTCACCAAATGGAAGTATTTGCTGTAGCAAAAAATGACAACAAAGAAAGACAGAGAGTGAGCGAGAAAGAGAGAAAGAACGAAAGAAAGAGAGAGAGAGAGAGAGAGAGAGAGAGAGAGAGAGAGAGAGAGAGAAGAAAGAGATAGAGAAAGAAAGTTCAGGATAATGTCCCAACACTGATGTCCCAGACTTGCCTGCTAAGTATTGGCACACATATTTTAGGTCACAGTCAAGATAGTCTACTCGTGTGGATACACGCGTCTGATAATGTCAACAGCTGTAGTGTGATCTATGATCAACTGCTGATGACATATAATTCTATGACGACATCAGAAAAGGGACAAAGAAATTCCAATAAGCGTCACAGAAAATATTGTATAGGTCCTGATGGACGAAAATGCGTTGGTGCCTTTTTGTGAAAACGTTCCGCAGAAAAAGTTCTAGTAGTGTAAGTAATATAGTGTAACTTACTATTAAGTAAGATAAGTGTAACTGTGTCTCGAATTGATGACGAAACTAACGTCTAGTGTAGTCGATATTTCTATTCTATTATATTCTATTCTGGGAGCCGCGATAGCTCAGTGGTTAGTAAACTGGACTACAAAGGACATAATGTAGGGTTCGATCCCAACTGACGGTTTCCCGGTTCACATAGCCTTAAATGGATACCGGATTTTTTTTTTTTTTTTTTTTTTTGGGGGGGGGGGGGGAAGTAAAGCGGCACAGGCATAATACCGATCACATTACCCCAAAAATCACGTGCTGAAGGTCTGTAAAATTTATGGTCACTTACACCATATTTTCCTAATACGCCACTTGGCGTGACGGGACACTTTACTTTACTTTTTATCTACTATTCTATCCTATTCTATCCTATTCATGGAATCAGTTTCACTGTAATCGGGGCATCCCCATATCCGCTCCACCGACAGTCCCATCACTTCTCTGAAGCGTAGTCTAGTCTAGTCGATAAATTATCTTCATTGCACAATGGACAAATTCCAAAGAGCTCAGATCCCCGTTCTCCAGTTTCAAGCACGCCCGTCACACACTAGCAAAAACACCAAAGATGGCTTCAGATCAGGTAAACGTAGCAACCGCGAATATCTTGTTTCCGAGGCTGCTTAGTCGTCTCTTACGACACGCATGTCAGGTGACGGGGAATATTCTTGTCTCTCCTGCTCCCGATCAGGGCCCGGTAATAGTACGAGGACAGAGCCACCAAGCCAGTGAACTTCAATATAATTATCTCCTTCCTGAATAGATATCAGTCTATATTGTGTTAGTCATTTTAGGACATAGATTAGTCTGACGAATGATACGTAAGCAGCATATCCTGTACAAAACAAAACAGTGGAAGAGACTAATAACTGTCTAAGGAAAAGGTATGTTTACATCACTGGAAAAAATTACAAATAATCAACAACAGGAAAAAAAAAAACAAAATATGGTCCGAAGAAGGATCGAACCCGTACTCTGTAAACATACCTCTTCCTCTGAATTGATTCGCTGATTATCACCTCGGAAGTTTGCCTCTAGAATATTTATTTATTATTTTCCTAAACTAAGAATACAAAATGTTACATCTTCTCAATATTCCTATATGGTGCAGAAACATGGACATTAGACAAGAAAACAGAACAGAGAATTAAAGCCTTTGAAATGTGGATATATAGAAGAATAGGTAGAGTTGAATGGAAGGAAAAGAAAATAAACTATGAAGTCTTAAAACAACTAAAAATGAAAAGAGAACTACTAAACACAATTCAAACAAGACAAATGCGATTTTTTGGGCCATGTTAAAAGACACAACAGGCTAATAAAAGTAATGTTGGAGGGAAAAATACAAGGTAAAAGAGGCAGAGGCATACCAAGACTAACATGGACGAGTAACATCAAAAGATGGACAAATCAGCCTATGACAATCTGCACCATCAAAGCAAAAGACAGAGCAGAATGGCGCTCCATGGTAGACAACCTTCGTTGCGGAGATAGCACTCAATGATGATGATGATGATGATGATGATGATGATTCTCACAAAACAGGTTGTAAGGAGGTAAATAAACTTCAAACTCAATTGAGCTGATGGCTTACGACAGGATTGGTGAACCAGAACCATCCAGACCATGCTCCACCTCTCCGTGGTGCCTCTAGTAACAGACTAACCTGTCTAGTCTGGTTAAGCGAGTAGGGATCGAAGAGGGAAGACAACCCGGTACTCAAAAAATGTCATGCTGAAGTCGGATGTGTTGGGCCGAAAGGCGCAAATATCACAGTTACACTGCAAACCACAACACAACGCAGACACTCCCACATAACGTCCTTTTTAGGGCGGATGATGATGAGGTGTACTCCTTTAGTCATCGGGCGAACGCAAGCAAGCAAGCAAACTCAATTGATTAATGAGTGTTCATTAATCGATGTTTGAATTAAACTTATCATCGCTCCTCGCATAACTATAATTACTCATCGCTGTCAGTAGATAAGAAAGTTTGTGTGCGTGCGCGCATGTGCGTGTGTGTGTTTGTGTGTACACACACTAATGATATCAGCAACTCCCACTGACTTATCTAATCATTTCATGCTGCCATTCCTTCTTTTTCAACTTTGTTCTCCAAACAGATGCAGTTTCAAGACAGACAGCCGTGCTGATATTCAAGATTCAGCCGTTGAGGACGTTCAAGATGACGCAGGTAATCATGTTCTACCATCCCCTGACATTACCGCTGTGTTAATGTTACATTAATTCAAAAATGATGAAACAGCGATAATTTTTATACATTAAATCTTCATTATCGTGTGCCATATTGATTGGCCTAGATCAGTGTTTCTCAACGTGGTACATGCGTATTTTCATCGTATTTACATGCGTATTTTCATCGTATTTACGTGTGCATTTTCATCGTATTTACGCATTTACATGCGTACACCGTCGCGTGTTTTCTTGCTACCCGGCAAGACCCACCCGCATTCCAACGAGTGGCGTCATCTAGTGTCCGGAATTCTGTTGAACGAAAGAATGAGAGGTTGGGGGGGAAGGGGAGGGAAGAAAGGATGAGTCAAATGCTGATAATTGTTCCTTTCCAACTAACAGAAACGGTTAACCGTCGGCATGAAATGATCAGAGAAGATTAAAGTTATTGCTAGAAATTAGCCTTGATACGGTATCTTGGAAGACTTGATTGGAGGTGGACTTGAATTAAATCAAACGTCCCAAACTTTGAACGTCGAGCAGTAAAAATGTAATGTCAACAATTACATTAGTTCAGTACAGTGTAACGTTTTCCTTTTTAATCCTCCATTTTTCTATTTATCTTCAGTAAAAAAGTAAAGTACCCCCGTCACGCCAAGTGGCGTATAGGGAAATAGGGTGTTAGTGATCCTATATTTTACAGACCTTCAGCACATGATTTTTGGGGTAATGTGGTCAGTATTACGCCCGTGCTGCTTTACTTTCCCAGAAAAAAATCCGGTACCCATTTAAGGCTGGGTGAACCCGGAAGCCGTCGGTTGGGATCGAACCCTACCCCTTGTCCGTGGTAGTCCAGTTCACTAACCACTGAGCTATCGCGGCTCCCATTTATCTTCAGTAGTTATATATTTTAGGGAGCCGCGATAGCTCAGTGGTTAGTTAACTGGACTACAAAGGACAAGGAGTAGGGTTCGATCCCAACCAACAGCTTCCGGGTTCACCCAGCCTTAAAATGGGTACCGGATTTTTTTCTGGGAAAGTAAAGCAGCACGGGCGTAATGCCGACCACATTATCTCAAAAATCATGTGCTGAAGATCTGTAAAATATAGGGTCACTAACACCATATTTCCCTATACGCCACTTGGCGTGAAGGGGATTTTTTTTTTAGTTATATCTTTTGTTGTTTTTGGTAAAGTACACCTTTTTATATTTTTGTTTGGCTTATGGACACCGTGCGACGAGCAAAAAGCTGTTATAAATATGAGTATCATTGTTAACAATAAATGTGCATACTGGCGCCCGCGGTTCTTTGAAAACTTTCCAGTGCGCCCGTGGGCACAAATAGGTTGAGAACCCCTGGCATAGTCGATCATGCACTTCCACAAAACTCTGTCCACAGTGCGCCCGTGGGCACAAATAGGTTGAGAACCCCTGGCATAGTCGATCATGCACTTCCACAAAACTCTGTCCACAGTGCATCGTTTCAATTCTGTTGTTGACTGTTTACTGTACCACGACAACAAACTATCTAGTATCTTCTCTTTGTCGTCCGCGATCTTTCTTTCCCTGCATTTTGCAACTTGTAACCAAGTATTCCAATCTTCCACTTCTCATGATATGCCCGAAAAATACCGATTGTTTCATGATGTTTTAGGAGCTCCCTTTTTTTTATCGGTCTCTACGAGTTTCCTCTGTTTTTTTTTTTTTTTTAGCTATCCAGCAACCAATGAGGAAGTTCTCAAAGAGGCCAACACAAAAAGGGAGCTCTTAAAATACATCAGAAAGAAGCAATCAACATTTTTTAGGCACATCATGAGAAGAGGAAAGTTGGAATATTTGGTTACAACTAGCAAAATAAAAGGAAAGAGAGATCGCGGGCGACAAAGAGAGAAAATACTGGATAGCTTGGTGTCATGGCATGGAAAACATTCAACAACAGAACTGATACAATGCACTGTAGATAGAAGATTGTGGAGGGACATGATCGCCTACACCAACCAGTATGGCACATGATGATGATATTGGGCCTGTACTATTCTCCTTTTAATTTCTGAGGGGCGTCTTTCATCTGTAGTGATTATTTTGCACAAGTATTTGACGTTTTGTACTTGTTTCAGATTTGTCCCGCTTATTTTGATTTTGCATGTTGGCGATTTTTGTTTTTCAACATAACCATTACTTGTGTTTTCTTACTATTCAGACATACCTTTCTTACTGCTTTCTCACATTACTATGTCTATAATTTCCTGTAGTTTATTATCCGTGTCTGATATTAAGACTGTCATCTGCATGTTGCAGATTATTTACGCTGTAACCGTTGACTTTGATTCCTTTTTTTGTCTACTGTTGATATAATTGTTTCTATTGTCAAAAATGGATTGCATAGTATCTTCCTTATTTTCACTGGAGTCTTTAGAAATGTGGTTTTACAGACGAATGTTAAGAATACCATGGACAGCTAAGAAGAGTAATGAAAATGTTCTGAAAGAGGTCAAAGCAAAAAGAGAGCTAATTTCCAATATTAGGAAGAAACAATCATCATTTTTTGGCCATGTAATGAGAAGAGAACAACTGGAATATATTGTAACAACTGGGAAAATTGAGGGAAGCAAAGAGAAAAAAATACCAGACAGCTTTAGAGAATTGCTTGGCAGAAGGTGGACATCAGAAATGATAAATAACTGTCGAGATCGAAAGTTGCGGTGGAAACATGATCACCTACGCCAGCAGGCCTGGCACTTGATGATGATGATATCATAATATTTTCACTGAATGTCAGAACAAATCCAGCGACAGAACACAACATTGTCTCATTCCACGTTTTATATATTGGATCTTATGTGTGCTTGTCATTTCTATTGGCTGCTCTTTGTTGCAAATACACATTCTTATGTGATTTTTATGATTCTTAGATTCTTGCCATCGATACTTAGTTTCCCCAGCACATTGATTATTTCTATATACTTTAGTTTTTCAAATGTTCTCGTGTAGTCTAGTAAATAATCTTCACCAGGTCACATGTCTTTTGCAGAACGTTGCATTTTCCAGTCAGTATGGAAGGATCAATGTCGCTAGCCAATGTCTTATGTCTCCTATTTCTTGTATTGTTCTGTTCAATGATGTTGTGATACCAGCTTACGCTTTGTTTGCCCATGTTTCGTCGTACTGGAACCATGTCTTCCATTATTATTCTTTCCATCCCGCTGTATTTTTTGCCATGGTTGCAGTATTTTAATTTCCTCTGTGGAATGTTGTTGCCAGTTATTTTTTATATTTAAATCTTTTAGCATGTCTTCGATGCTTTTTTTTTAATTATCCAAGGTATGTTAAGTATTTTTCTGTAACATTTTGTTTCGAATAAAAAGGATAAATAATACAGGTAAATAAACAAAATGGTACTTACATAAATGTGAATAAATAAACAACCCTTTTATGTTCACAATATCCAGTTATTCTGTTTAATACTGCTACCGTATGACACTCGTAAAGCAGCACAGAGTTAAACGTGAACACACTTCACCTAAGGCTAAGAAGCAAACGGCACGGAAAGTGGTACACAGATAATGACATATTCAGAACAATACATCAATCAAAGCACACGTAAATAATTAATGTAGTGAGAAATCATGAAATACATTTCCAATTTCTTTTTTTACAATTACCCATTTAAATCATCATCAGAAAAGGTAAATACGTTTGTCCTCTGTGTTGTTCATTTATACGCCTTTTATTTATTAATTACGTTTTCAATGCGAACGTTTGAATATGTTTAAATGTTTCACGTAATTATTGTTCTTAACTTCTTTATTTATCTGCTTTATGTTTGTAAAAAGGAGTCCCAACTGATACACGCAAATTATTTTTTATCGTGTTTTATCTTGTAAAACTGAACCAAAACTTGCTATTCAGTGTATTCTTTTTTGATTTTATGAGACTCATTTTTTACCACGAAATCTTTGAGTCTCCCATGAAAAGAAATGCAGATTGGGTGTCCCTGAATCTCTGTATCGCGATCTCCAAAATCGCCGATGTTCTACAATTGAGAGGATCGGAAGTTTTTTTTTTTTTTTTTTCAAAACTCCAAATTCTATTTCTTTTTAGTTCCAGTTTAAATACCAAAAAAAAAAAAATAGAAATATCGCTTTGGTTTCAGCACTTGTTTATATTATTTGGTCAACCAACAATACTCCAGTAATATGTATTACATTATATGGCCTTTGGCGTCTTGACGTTGATAGCAGACAATCATGATTTGTTAGTAGCTTCGTAATAATTTGTTATCTTATTCTGGGTGTTGTTTTACGGAGAAGCTTTTCCCGTGGCTGAATCTGCCAATACGGTTTTAGACAGATTCTATCGCATAATGAACAAGAAGTATTTGTCGTGCCATCTCCTTTCTCGTACGCCGTTTATTTTCTGATTTTGACACCATTAATTGTAACATTATTTGTTTTTAAATAAACGAATGGAAATGATTTAAGGCCGAAATTAAAGAATGTTCAAATTGTATTAATCGCTGCTAGCCTTGAACATACATGTTAAATATTGCATATTATTATAGTAATTTGTTACGATGGTCCCTTAAAATATTATTTCAAACTTGTATTATTTCATCCGCGAAGGGAAAATAACAGCATCATTTTTTTTTTTTAATGTAAAACTCCGAAGCTATTAATTTGGAAGAAAAACGTGGTTTCTTACTAGACGTGACAGAAAGGTAAATAGAGATCGTAAGATGAACCAGAAGTCTCGAGAACGAGAAAACAACAGTTTCCACGTCAGCATCACGCATTTTTGGGTATAAAAGTTGAAAATGCAAGCGTTGGATCTTGGGGACACTAAAATGAAAGAAGAGTCCCGTCACGCCACGTGGCGTATATGGATAAAGGCCTTAGTTCTCAGATTATTAGTTCTTCGGCACGTTATTTTTACGTTATGTGGTCAGTATTACACCAGTGCAGTTTCTCCTTTCTATAAAAAAAACCCAGTACCCATTTATGGCTGGATGAACCTGGAAGCCATCGATCAGGATGGAACACGACCTCTTATCCTTGCGATGTTTGAAAACATAAAACCTTTGCAATTTATTAGAGTAATCTGAAAGTAAATTGGAAAACACCTGAAGATTGAGATTAGGGATCTTGATTTCCTTGTGAAGGATGTTCATCGGTAATTCCCTGAGTTTATAGAAGAAATTATCCCTCATGAAGAGGTAGGGTTCGATCCCAGGCGACGGGGTCCGCCTCACCCTGCCTTTAATGGGTCATCATCATGTGCCATACCGGTTGGCGTAGGCGATCATGTCCTTCCACAATCTTCCATCTACAGTGCATCGTATCAGTTCTGTTGTTGACTGTTTTCCATGCCATGACACCAAGCTATCCATTATTTTCTCTCCCTGTCGCCCGCGATCTCTCTTTCCTTTTATTTTGCCAGTTGCAAGCAAGAATCATAAGGAATTGCAAACTACCTTCTTATATTGCCTAGACTAATCATGACAAATCCCAGCTTTAATGGGTACCGGGTTTTTTTTCTGGGAAAGTAAAGCCGCACGGGCACCCAAATACCGACCACAATACCCCAAAAATCATGTCTGTAAGATTTGTGGTCACTAACACCATGTTCCCTATACGCACTTGGCCTACTTTACTTTTGTTTTTTACTTTAAAAAAAAAAAATTGTTATGCCTCATGAATATAAGAAAAACGATTATCGTTGACTTTTATTGTCTTTATGAAGTAATGACGGTTCAGTTCGTATACGTTACGTATCATTCATATCCAAAGATCACTATTCTTGCCTTTTATAGTATAACTTTCATTTTCTGCAAAACATCTCGGCGAATTTATTTATATTCTTTATATCAAATCCTAGAAGTCGGCCTCTTGACTGTAAGGTCACGGGTTCGATTCCAACCACAGGCGATGGGGAGTTCTAAATAAATCGAACTCGTGGTTTCTTCTTGGCTTTACCTTCCCCCTGTCTCTGGACAGTGAGAACCGATGTCTAACCCTCTCGAAAAACAGCGAAGAACAGGATATCCCGTGTGCACTCGCGCACGTTAAAGAACATTAGGGAGTTAGTCGAAAATAGCAGGCCAAAATGGCCGCTGTCCGTGCAAAAAATTAAGCGAATCCAGCAATCCATGCAGAAGACGGATGTGTCGGGCCGAAAGGCGTAGACATCATGTCTATGTTGTAAACTAACAACACAACGCATCCATACCCACTTAAGGGGTGAACGCTAAAAAGGCGTTGTTAAATCAAATTAAGAAATAAGGCTGAGTGTTCAGAGTTACATAAGCTTGACTTTAACAAATATTTGCCTGCAAGCTTTCACAAACTAATCACCTCAATACAAACACAGCCACCCTATACGATGATATATTAAATAAACCTACAGTTTCGAATTAGTTTATAAAATATCTATTTCGATGAACTTTCATCGTAAGGAGTAAGAAACAACTGACCTGAGGAAGAAACTCGAAATTGAACCAGCCATCGATACATAAAGAAATAACAGATAAATTGGTTCGGCCACATAACAAGACAAAAAGAACTAACAATGACTCAAAGAGCCATAAACAAACGCTACGAAAACGTCAGATTCAGAGGAAGACAGAGAGAGAGAGAGATGGATAAAGGGAATGCTAGAGTGAATAGAATGGATAACACAAGAAGAGGCCAACAGAAGAGCAAAAGAATCGCAGATTGTATCTTCCCTCGACGCCAACGGCAATTGAGGAAGAAGAAGAAGAAATGAACTTTCATTTTATTTTAATTTATTTTTGTGTGAATGTTCAGGGGACTGGGAAGAATGTAATAAATTATTTGGTTTTTGTAAAAGCTGGTAGCGACTTCGGATAAATTTAAGAATCACTGCTCTAAAAGAAACACTGCTCCGCCTCCAGAATGTACAGTCCTATCTCATTCACACTGAAATCTTAGCGTGTGTTTTCTTAGTCCGATGTATTCAATTTGAATTATTAATGCGTAATGCCAAACTGGCAATCTTTGAGTCAAGTTATATTACAGAAAACATGTTTCGAAACTGGCCAGACTATTTGTTGAGATAAAGAGCTGGAAACGATAGATAAATTGTAGAAATTATTTTCATTCTTTAATCATTAATGTTAGTCGAGTTTCGAAATATGAGTTCTGTTATATTCACAAATAAAACTGTGAATGCAACAACAAAATATTCACACATTTTAAAGTTGCCTATATTTTCTTAATCGTTTACACTGAAGTAAAAGCTTAATTAATGTAAAACATAATAATAATTGCATTTAGCATGAAAACGTGAAAAAATTTTTAACAAATGACACAAATGTCAGCAATAAAAATTAGTCAAACATCAAGGAAGCAAACATTAATAAATAACAAAATAATAAATTACCAGATATGATTGATATCAATGGATAAGATAAGCACCAATATATAATATCGTGCGAGGTGGTTTTATTTAAATATATGATATGAAATATACATGATAGATGAATAAACTGTCAGAAAGGAAAAGAAAAAAAGAAAGAAAAGAACAGAAAGAAAGAAGGAAAAAAAGAAAAAGAGAGAGAGAGATGGAGAAAGAAAGGAAGAAAGAAAGAAGGTGAGAAAAAGAAAGAAAGAATATATTTATGTAGACAAACACATGCAGACAATGGCTAATATATAAAAACACATGACCCTGTTTGTACAAGAAATAAAGAATGTACTGTGAACAAATATAAGAGCTAGCATAAACGTCACAGCCATCTATCTGTTATAAATAGCTATAAAATCTAGCTATAAATATGTTGCACTCTGCCTTTCAGCACTTAATATTAAATAGAGAGATAAATACAAATATAAAATATATAGCATATTAAATTTCGTGCGGGGAGGTGAGTGCCTGCAGAAAACATGGAAAATAGACATACAATGACAGCAGTTAACCTATAGACAAGTATTTATAACTCGCGGTAGGTTTAGTTCCACCGAATTAAATAGACTGAGGAGTCGACCTCACTGCACTCTAGTGAGACCTTTAGATGCCCATGTCTACTTTTAACAGATAATGGAGGTTATTCGTGCTGATGACACCTGTGGCTGACTGGTTATCCACATTGCTTTAAGATCTTCTCGTGTGTTATTTTCCTGCTGTTTTTGAGTTTAATTACACATTTCTATAGTCTTGTGACGATGATGATAATAATGGTCGTGATTACTGATGATGATATGGTGGTTGTGATTACTGGCGATTATGATAATAATAATTATCGTGATTACTGATGATGATGATGATGACGATGATGATATTGGTCGTGATTACTGATGATGATAATGATGATGATGATATTGGTCGTGATTACTGATGATGATGACGATGATGATAATGGTCGTGATTACTGATGATGATGATGATGATATTGGTCGTGATTACTGATGATGATGATGATGATGATAATAATGGTCGTGTTTACTGATGATGATGATGATGATGATATAATGGTCCTTTTTACTGGTGATTATGATGATAATAATAATGATCGTGATTGCTGATGATGATGATGATAATAATAGTCGTGATTACTGATGATGATATTACGGGGGTGATTACTGTCGACTGTGATGATAATAATGATCGTGATTACTGATGATGTTAATGATGGTATGATAGTCGTGATTATTGGTGCTGATGATGATGATGATGATAATAATGATGATCATGATTACTGATGATGATGATCGTGATTACTGATGATGATGATATGATGGTCGTGATTACTGATGATGATGATCGTGATTACTGATGATGATGATCGTGATTACTGATGATGATGATCGTGATTACTGATGATGATGATATGATGATCGTGATTACTGATGATGATGATATGATGGTCGTGATTACTGATGATGATGATCATGATTACTGATGATGGTGATCGTGATTACTGATGATGATGATCATGATTACTGATGATGATGATGATCATGATTACTGATGATGATGATCGGGATTACTGATGATGATGATGATGATGATGATATGATGGCCGTGATTACTGATGATGATGCTGATATGATGATGGTTGTAATTATTGGTGATTATACTTTATAGTAATAATGATAATAATGATGATGCTAATACAAATTCGTGATTACTGATGATAATACTAAATTATTGATGATGATAATAATGATGATGATGTTAATAAAAGTTGTGATTACTAATGACGATAATTGTTGATAATGGTAATTATGATAATTATTATTAAGATTGGACAGTAGACAAACAAATAAAAAGACGATTAGAGGCCACAGAGATGGAATTTCTCAGAAGAATGTTGAAAGTTCCCTGGACAGCTAAAAAGACCAATGAGGAAGTTCTCAAAGAGGCCAACACAAAAAGGCAGCTCATAAAAAACATCAGAAAGAAACAATCAACATTTTTCGGGCACTTCATGAGAAGAGGAAAGTTGTAATACTTTGTTACAACTGGCAAAATAAAAGGAAAAAGAGTTCGCAGACGACAAAGAGAGAAAATACTGGATAGCATGATGTCATGGCATGGAAAGCAGTCAACAACAGAACTCATACGATGCACTGTAGATAGAAGATTGTGGAAGGACATGATCGCCTACGCCAATTGGTATGGTACATGATGATGATGATTATTAAGATGGTGTTGATAATAAAGATGATGATGATCTACATCATAATGATTATGATAATGGTTGTAATAATAATGGTTGTGATGAGAATATACATCATTACTGGTGATGCTACTAATTACTGATGATAATAATGCAAGTCATGAATGCTGATAATGTTGCTAAATATCGATGATGATAATGTTGGTGGTGTCTATCTATCTATCTATCTATCTATCTATCTATCTATCTATCTATCTATCTATCTATCTATCTATCTATCTATCTATCTATCTATCTATCTATCTATCTATCTATCTATCTATCTATCTATCTATCTATCTATCTATCTATCTATCTATCTATCTATCTATCTATCTATCTATCTATCTATCTATCTATCTATCTATCTATCTATCTATCTATCTATCTATCTATCTATCTATCTATCTATCTATCTATCTATCTATCTATCTATCTATCTATCTATCTATCTTTCGTTCACCAGAAGTATTGTCTATATCTGCAATTTCGTATCCTGTATAAAGTTTAACAACTTTTGTAATTCTTGCAGTGGCCTATTTAGTTTTGTCTGTAGTGTTCTATCTATGGGCCAATGTATTTTCCTCATTCTACTGTATTTAGTGCAGTCTTGAATTATGTGTTCAGCAGTCTGGGGCGCCTGCCCATATGTACGTGTAGTTGAGGTGTCGATCTTGAATTTTATATACATGTGACTATGGAGTCAATTGTGTCCTGTTCTAAGACGTATAATGATAACCTGTTCACTTCTATTCATATTATGAAAGGCTTCCTGATTTGGGGCTTGTAGTCCTCTGATTGGTTGTTCATGGTGATGATGACAATGACGATGGTGGTACTAATGATGATAGTCATTGTAATTATGACGATGAGGGTGGTGATGATTATGTTAATGATGGCGATCCTGGTATTTCTTTATCGACGTAAGCCATTAGCTACTAGAATCAAGAAGGCACTTGGCTGGCTGCAATGTCTTTTTTTCTTTCCCCAGGTTTTGCTGGTAAAGCTCTATATTGTCCATCCTAAAGTTAAAACAATACTAGGCCTTCTATATCAACACATCCCTCCAGACTAACCCAGCTACGACAGATTCATCAACTGATGCCGCCTCCTAGACTCATATAACATGCAACTTTTAAAATGGAAGACATGCGTTAATCACTTAAAGCTATTTCAACAAGGTCACATTAATCATCTTATTTTTCAACATTTAAAGAAATCTAAAACTTCAAAAAGACCATATTTTGAATTAATATGTGACTATAAATTCTCTTGTAATTTCAGTTAAATTTAGAAACTGATAAAATAAAATTGTGATGGATTTCAAGAGGTGTACGTGTAAAGTAACATAATTTCAGAATCACATGTATAATCAAGGTTTAAAGTATACCTTTATGCTGGAATTTGTAATCTTGCCAGTTTTTTGCAGACGGTTGAAGGAAAAATAGTGTTGATCTTCGGTTGCAACCGTGAGCTTATTTTCCACCAAACAGTTTCTCTACACAGTTATTAACATTGATACTTTCGTTAATTTGCTTATTTTGTGCTTTTCCATGAAGATAAAATACATATGGGGAGCCGCGATAGCTCAGTCGTTAGTGAACTGGACTACAAAGGACAAGGGGTAGGGTTCGATCTCAACCGACGGCTTCCGGGTTCACCCAACCTTAAATGGGTACCGGATTTTTTTCTGGGAAAGTGAAGCGGCACGGGCGTAATACCGATCACATTACCCTAAAAATCATGTGTCGAAGGTCTGTAAAATGTATGGTCACTAACACCATATTCCCTATACGCCACTTGGCGTGACGGGGGTACTTTAGTTTTTAAAAATACATATGCCTCTTCTTGTATGTATTCAAAATAATGACAAGAAGCTGTATTTAAAATTTACAAACTTTTGTGGTTAGAAATTGAATATCCACCGAAACCTTCAAATTCGCAAATGTTGGATTTTCTTGTCGACATCATTATTCTACTAAAATATTGACTGTAACTAAAAGTGTCACTTTGTGTGTGTGTGTGGGTTTGTGGGTTCACAAATTCAATTACGAATGAGGGGAAACGTATTAGGACAACTTGCCCGAAAACTTTTGAGAAATTAATTTCAAAGATTATAGCTAAAATATCACTTTGAGGTGAAAACAAACAGCTGTGCTCATAACTAAATTTGTCAATATTTGAATGAAAGATTCAGGAGCAGAATGAAAACGACAAAATTATTATTCTAAAAAATATTTTTTCAGTAAAAACACATGGCCGAAAAGATCAGAATTGCCCGTTATTCCGGTAAGATGGACGCGGGTTCGATCCATAGAAGTGATAAAAGTTTCTATTCGCACATCACGTGGTAACTGCCCGGGGCATGTCGCTTTTGTTCTCCAGCGCAATAGAAATTTCCCAGCAAACATCAGAAACAAAACAAATGACATGTGTAATGACATAAATGACATGAGAAATGACGTAGCATAATTGTGTTGCTATTTATTACTTAATTATTTTTTTAAATTATAGTAGCACACAGGGAGCCGCGATAGCTCAGTGGTTAGTGAACTGGACTACAAAGGGCGTAATACCGACCACATTACCCCGAAAATCATGTGCTGAAGGTCTGTAAAATTTATGGTCACTAACACCATATTTCCCTATACGCCACTTGGCGTGACTGGAGTACTTTACTTTTTAATAGCACACAGAAGACATCATTAGGTATCGTTTTTATAGTTTATGAGGTCAGTTGCAAACTTCCTACCAAGTCATTCTCTTAAACTGCCTGGTATGGTATAAATAAGAGTTCTTAAATGTTATGTAGAGCCAGTCTTAACATATGGATGTGAATCATGGACAATAGGACAACAGACAAGAAAATCATTGGAGTCTGTAGAAATGTGGTTTTGCAGAAAAATGTTGAGAATACCATGGACAGCTAAGAAGAGTAATGAAAACGTTCTGAAAGAGGCCAAAGCAAAAAGAGAGCTAATTTCCAATATTAGGAAGAAACACTCATTATTTTTTGGTTATGCAATGAGAAGAGAGCAGCTGGAGTATATTGTAACAACTGCAAAAATTGAGGGACGAAGAGATAGATGGAGGCAAAGAGAAAAAATACCAGACAGTTTAAGAGAATGGCTTGGCAGAAGGTCAACAACGGTAATGATAAATGACTGTCGTGATCGAAAGTTGTGGAGAGACATGATCACCTACGACAGCAGGCCCGGTATTTGATGATAATGATGGTGGTATAAATATGTTTCTCTGTTTCTCTTTGTAGCCACGTATCATAGTGTCTGCAGGATGTTATGCATTTACAGGCAACACGTACATAAGAGAAGCGTCGAAGCATACACAAAGAAATATCGTCTATAATCAAGAGAAGAAGGTGGTCAAACGTTCCATGTGATGAGAAGAGACAGCAAGGGAATCTCAAGGTAGACATTCACAAGGGAACCAGAAAGTAAAAGAAAAAGAGGCTGACCTACAGAAACACTAAAAAAAAAAAAAACCACGGAAACAAGAGGCAAAACCAAATTCAGGTCCTTTGCAAGATCTGGTGCTTGATAACAAACATCGTCGGACACAAAGAGACTGGAATGTCTAAACTATGTGCCGTCTTCTGGTCGAAAGGACAATAGAAAGACAGACAGAAGCCCCAGAATAAAATCACAGAGAGCTGGGATAATTTTGTTCCCCGTAATTATTCCCTTCTCTAACTATGCGAATGTCTGCTTGTTTCTGTGCTGAAGAAAAGCGCTGCCAACATGTACATACATTAATCATAAACCACTCCTATATAATAATATACCACTCCTATTACATTTCTTATAAATGTGTACATACATATATTTACATATAATTGGGAAATTATGCTAATATGTAATAGCAAATAGATTGAGCGTTTTAAAAGAGGGGAAATGAATTAGAATATATTACAGTTTGCATAGTTGAGAAATATATATTTTTATGGTAGAAAAAATACATTACCCTCTTCATATTTGAGAAATATATATTTTTATGGTAGCGAAATACATTACCCTTTTCATAGTTGAGAAATATATGATATTTTTATGGTAGCGAAATGTTTTACTCTTCTCATGGTTGAAAAGTATATGATATTTTTCATGGTAGCGAAATGTATTACTCTCTTCATAGTTGAGAAATATATATTTTTTTATAGTAATGAAATGTAGTACCCTTTCATAGTTGAGAAATATATATTTTTTATGTAAACGAAATGCACTTGTTTTAGGGAGCCGCGATAGCTCAGTGGTTAGTGAATTGGACTACAAAGGACAATAGGTAGGGTTCGATCCCAAACGACGGGCCCGGGTTCACCACGCCATAAGTGGTTATCGGATTTTTTTTTTTGGGGGGTGGGGGGGAAGTAAAGCGGCACGGGCGTAATACCGACCACATTACCCCAAAAAATTATGTGCTGAAGGTATGTAAAATGTATTTTCACTAACACCATATTACCTATACGCCACTTGGCGTGACGAGGCTCTTTACATTTTTACTTATTGCTGTTTTAATAGTAGATAGAGGCATCCGATAAAGAAATTCTCAAAGAGGCCAATACAAAAAGGGATCTTCTAAAACACATCAGAAAGAAACAATCAACATATTTTGGGCACATTATAAGAAGAGGAAAGTTGGAATACTTGGTTACAACTGGCAAAATGAAAGGAAAAAGAAATCACGGACGACAAAGAGAGAAAATACTGGATAGCTTGGTGTCATGGCATGGAAACAGTCAACAACAGTACTGATACGATGTACTGTAGATAGAAGATTGTGGAAGGACATCATCCGGTATGGCACAGGATGATGATGATGATGATGATGATGATGATGATGATGATGATGATGATGATGATGATGATGATGAGAGGCATTACGTCTTTGATAGTTGAAATGTAATACTTTTTGACAGCATAAACTGTTATCTTTGCCCCTTTGATAGAAAAGAACTTTGTTGTTACTTCTTCGACAGTGGAGTTTTGAAAAGAGCTAAACATTGAAAAGAACTGGCTTGTAAACGATTTCATATAGAGGAAATTAGAATGCTCCGTCCATGTTAAAAGACACATTGGGCTGGAAATCACAATAATGGAAGACATGGTTCCTGGAAGACGAGACGGGTAAACCAAAGTGAAGGTGGTTTCAAGACGTCAAAGAGACCTTGAACTTGGCAACAGAAGAAGTAGATCTGGCTAGATAAAAAGATTCTTCCAGACGGGCTGCGATGAATGCAACGTTACTCTTTTGATAGTGTAGAAATAACTTTTAAATCTTGATAAAACTATTTTATTCATTATTTTGAGAATGAGGAATCGCATATTAGCAAGTTTTCTCATATTTCAAAATTCTTGTTTCTATATTGCAGTTTCTTGTTCAATATCGAACATAAGAAAACTTATACATAGCCTTCGTCACAATGAATGTCTATTGTGCAACGTAAATATGATTTGGGACATGTCCCACGAGATTGTAATCAACAGTACAATCTTTACACAAATCACAATCTATACAATGCTGGATATTATTCTTCGCCACATAAACTATTCAAGTCAAATCAAATATCGTCTACGCATCATAAATAGATTGCAACGAATCTTCAATATTTTCTGTCCCATGCTTCTCTGGTATATTGTCATAGACATTTATATGTCCATGTTTTGATTTTATCATCACAAATACAATGATATAGATCTCTTTTTTCAGTCTGCCTAAGACATTTTTTTTTACTAGAATGGTCTTAAGAAGAGAAAATATAAAATTGTGTTGTAGCTGTTTTGCAGATATAAGACGGAAACTAGACATAGCCAACATTTCGACTTAGACATGTTCAGTTTGGGGTCAAAGAGAAGACAAACCAGGTTAAATTTAATCAAGTGGTGTCTGTAGCTTCCGTGTGCTATTCCAGAGAATAAAGTCACTGGGTATAAACCTGGGGAAAAAAAGAGAATATACAAATCTCAATTATGAAGTGTTGTCTACAAACAGGTATTTCTAGAATAAGTGTTGCTTCCACGTATGGGGAATATTGTTATTGTCTATATCTATCAACGGTCAACAGAATGTTCGGTCAATATCACGCCAGGTCGGTATACTTTCCCACAAAAATATTTCCGGTACACACTTTCAGAGATTGTGTGAACTCCAAAGCAGAGTCGGTGCGAGAAAAGTCCGTCATATCTAGGAATCGAACCTGTACTCTTCTTGTCAGTAGCAAACGCCCTAACCACTTAGCCACAACGGCTTCTTTCTAGAACAAATATTATCGAACAAATGTGCCTCTTTCCATACTTGGTTCCTTGTATCGTTTATATTTGTAGAACTTCCAGCATTATTTTTATTCCATCTGTCTAATTACGTTATGAGAGTTTATCTTGCCCACGTGATTGCTTACTGGGGCGTTTCGCTGGCATTTGACTTGATCTCTTGTGTAGGGAGGAAAAATTAAATCGAGGGCGCTCATCGGTGTGAGTGTGTTACCGAAAGATATTAAATAAAACCTACCGAAATATTGTCCCTAATAAAGGCACCAAGCAGAAGCATAATGTACACATACACATATCAAGTTAGTGAACAACAACACACATATCTTCATCAAAGCGCTACTCAAAATAAATACAGATAAAGATGTGTTGATGTCAGCAGCCAGTTGAAGAATTGTTTCTTTCTTAAGTCTTGTTTATCTAATACTCCTCTCCATCATTATCCGCTGCTCCCTCCTCAACAGTCTCTACTCCGACCTCTTCATAATCCCTCTCTAGAGTTGCGAGATCCTCTCTTGCCTCAGTAAATTCACCCTCCTCCATTCCTATAAAATATAACAATAGTTTTGTTATCACATATCGTCATTGCAGGTGAATAATTGTCTTAATAATAATAGTTTGTCTCATATTTGTCTCAGTAATAAGAGTGTGTCTCATAATTGTCTTAGTAATAATAGTTTGTCTCATAATTGTCTTAGTAATAATAGTTTGTCTCATAATTGTCTTAGTAATAATAGTTTGTCTCATAGTTGTCTTAACTATAATAGTTTGTCTCGTAATTGTCTTAACAATAATAGTTTGTCTCATAATTGTTTTAGTAATAATATTTTGTCTCATAATTGTCTTAACAATAATTGTTTGTCTCATAATTGTCTTAACAATAATAGTTTGTCTCATAATTGTTTTAGTAATAATAGTTTGTCTCATAATTGTCTTAACAATAATTGTTTGTCTCATAATTGTCTTAACAATAATAGTTTGTCTCGTAATTGTCTTAACAATAATAGTTTGTCTCATAATTGTTTTAGTAATAATAGTTTGTCTCATAATTGTCTTAACAATAATTGTTTGTCTCATAATTGTCTTAACAATAATAGTTTGTCTCATAATTGACCAGCTATCAGATACTCAACTTTAAAATAAAAGTTGTTTGGCGCAAAAGAAGAGCTCCATAAAAAAACGGGAGTAAAGTGTATCTCTATCACCTTTCTGTCGGCGTAGACGCTTGCATTAAATTAAATTAAGAGATGAAGAACAATGACTGCACGATGACAAACAGTGCTGATTCATCCAAGATTCGGGTTACAGATACCAATGTTGGTATTTTTGGAACTAAAATATGAGCCTTTAATTGCCTTCACAGACAGTTGGAAAAAGACAGGTGTTGGTCTACAAAAATAACTGTCCGACGCTATTTTGTCGAGCAGCTTCCGTTATGTCTGATCTTGCTGATATTTTCTTTTTCCGTTCGCCAGCTTTCACCTCTGCCGAGTCTAGGAAATGAATTGTGGTTGTTAATCTGTTTTTCCCTGGCAGCCGTGTGCACAGGGGTTTCTCGCCGCACAAGCAAATAGCTGTGCAGGTTATTGCCTGGTTTACAGCGTGACCTGGACAGCAATTCAAATAATTTCCCAAAGACTGTGGAAGCAAGCCCTTTTAAATGTGTGCAAAATACGGACGTAACGGATCACAAAGGTCAAAGAACATTTCAATGCATTAAGCAAATATACGATAACAGCAGAATAACGTACAGAATAAGATGAAGCTGAAGAACAAGAAAAAAAAATATTTCTACGGTTAGAGGTGTACAAATAGTTTATCCCCTGATGACGAAGTTTTCCCTTATGAACCCAACTAGATGGATTGAATGAGCAACATAAAATGTGACTTCCGGTCAACATGGCGGATAGTCGGCAATGAACCGTTGACGCACTGTCTGAAAATGTTCCTTGTTGCAGTTTCCTCATATTCTGAGTTTGACTTGCTGGTTGAGCTACTGAGATTAGTGCTCTGTGCACACCGTGAGCTGTGCGTTTCATCGGATGGTGTTTCTATATTCAGATTGCTTACCATGAACGATGATATCGTATGACGAAGGCCAGTTCAGATGCGTTCATTGTTGATGCTACAATGCCTTAAGTCTTGTTACGTGTGATGTATTTGCTACGATGGGGACTGCAGCTGTCTTTCTTTGTTTGGATATTCGATGAACTGTTAATTCTGATGATTCAACTGGCACGGGCGGTTGAGCAATTATGGATTTTCGTTGTTTTGCATGATACCGGGGCCTTCTAATAACTATAACTATAACATAAAATGTTTACCTTGATCACTTGTAGTACATACCTTCACCAACATACCAATGTACAAATGCTCTCTTTGCATACATCAGGTCAAATTTGTGATCTAGTCTTCCCCAAGCTTCAGCGATGGCTGTTGTATTACTGAGCATACACACTGCTCGTTGTACTTGAGCAAGATCACCTCCTTTAAAGAATCACAAATAATTTAGTTATTAGTTTTTGGAAATAAATGTGCATGTAAACTTTGTCGAGCTCGATGTTAAGAGAGTAGTCGAAATAATAAATAATATTGTCTCATATAAAAGAATAAACTACAGGGACAAATGAAGCAGTAAAAGCCACAAGAGCGAGAAAAGAAAACCATGATTCTACTGAGCTGATAATTGACAAAGACGGACAGCCAATATCAAATAATCAAAGTATGCAACAGAGATGGAAAGAATAATTTGAAGACCTGTTGAACATAACAACTACCAATAAGACAACAAAAATCACGCTAGAACTCACAAATACTGAACCCAGCATCATGAAAGAGGAAATTGAAGAAGTAATCAAATATGCACCCAGAAATAAAGCACCGGGGATAGATAATATACCAATAGAAATAATAGCAGCACCAGGAGAAACAGGAGTGCAATGGCTGCACAGAATTTTTAATGCAGCATGACACCAACAACAAGCCCAAGAAGACTGGCAACAGGCAATCATAGTACCAATATGGAAAAAGAAAGGTAACAAAAGAGACTGCAATCAATACAGAGGTATATCTTTTCTCAGCCATGTAGGAAAGCTATACGCCAAACTCTTGGAAAAAAGGCTGAGACTATTGCCTGTTTCAAAATATTTTGAAGGTGTTTAAAATTCCATATCTCTGCAACCAATTGATTGAAAATGTTGAAATTTTGCATATGGTCTTGTGATTTTGTGGTCCCAAGAAGTACATTCATTTCCTCACCAACAAACGTATAGTTTTAAATATTCTTTATTTGAAGTATACAAATTTAAGGCATTTTGGTCAAACCATATATTTGGAGGAATTACCGCTTCATATGAGTGAGCACCCACGGACTTGTCATCTTGAACGTAATGCGCGCCAATTTCCCTGTTTTAAGCACTAAAAAACACATAAAACGCGTCATAGTTATAATTTTATATCCGGTGCATCCCATTTCCTGTCGTTTTGTTGTGATTTATGTGCAACGGCGTATCCTAATTATTGGGTAATTTCGTTAAATTTGTGATCTGTTAGTCAATGGGTATAAAAGTAAAGTTCCTTACATTGCAATCAGTGGCAATAAAGGTGTATAAATATTTTTGCATAGAAGCTAAGCGTGGAAA
Source organism: Megaustenia siamemsis (assembly GCA_032433765.1). NCBI lineage: Eukaryota > Metazoa > Mollusca > Gastropoda > Stylommatophora > Ariophantidae > Megaustenia > Megaustenia siamemsis. The sequence continues at coordinate 74,184,201 of JAVIAB010000125.1, read as the reverse complement.
ACTGTATCGAAGCATCTCAAAGCCAGAAAAGAGAACTATTCACGCATTGGGTATAAGCAAACGCTTTTTCAAACAAGTGCTTAAAGCTAACGGAGTGTCCAGTTCAATCAAGACTAGGACGCTAGGAAGAAAGAAAGTAGTAGATAGTTTTGACAAGGAAGTGATTAGAAGAGCAATTTGTAAAATGTTCGATTCCAAAGAAACTGTGACTTTAAGAAAACTGAAAATTCGACTGAGAGCAGAAAATGACATTGTTGTGTCGAAAACAACATTATGGAGAACTGTTAGAAGCATCGGTTTTACGTTTAGAAAGTACGATAGTGGTAGAAATGTCATCTGCGAGAAGCCGCACTTAGTTTCTATGAGGAGTAAATATTTACGTGAAGTACGGGAAATGCGTAACCAAGGTTATGATATTGTATTTCTAGATGAATCTTGGATAAATTCTCACCACACAAGTGCAAAGGAATGGCAGTTATCAGATGGAAGTATTAAAAGATGTGTACCCACTGGAAAAGGACAGCGTATTATAATGGCACATGCAGGCAGCCGAAAAGAAGGGTTGGTGAAAAATGCAGAACTTATATTCACCTCTAATTATACTGACAACAGGGACTATCACACCGAGATGAATGGCCATATATTTAGAGAGTGGATTGAAAATACTCTTCTTCCAATTCTAGACAGACCATCCTGTCTGGTAATGGACAACGCGTCGTACCACAACGCTGTGGCAGAAGAAGACAAAATTCCTACATCTACCAGTACAAAAGATGTTATAAAGATTTGGCTAAGAAAGGAAGGAATTCCATTTAACGAGGGATTTTTGAAACCTGAATTACTGTCACTTGTTAAGAAATCGCAAAAGACCAAAGTGTTCCAAATAGACAAAATCATTCAACAGCATGGTCATACGTGCTTGAGACGGCCCCCTTGTCATCCACAATTAAACCCCATTGAACTCGTTTGGGCAAAAATTAAAGGGCAGGTGGCAGCTGAGAATACAAGTTTTAAACTATGCGATATAAAAGGACTGACATATGCTGCTCTATCACAGATTGACAAAGATTTTTGGTGCAAATGTGAAGATCATGTCTTAAAAGAAGAAAATGACTATTGGAAAAAAGATGGACTATCGTTCGTTCAGCCCAGATTAGTAATCAATATGTTAGACTCCTCTGATTCAGAATAAATGAAATAATAATGGACGTTTTTATATGTCCGCATGATCAATCTTTAGCTATGTTGATAACGTTTTGAAAATGTAAAGATTCTTGATATGTGTACTGCAGGCATGCAAAGAAACTAAATCACTTTCATATGTCTTGTTTACGTAAAATAATGAAAGTCACATGGAAAGACATAAAACGAACAATGTAGCTCTTTACAGTGAAGAGGATCCCGTGCTTACATCGGACTCTTTAGTCACATGCGTACCCATAAACAATAACTTTGCTTGATATGTCATGCTCGTTATCGCTCGCAACGGATAATTAATTTTTTAAAATGTATTCTTTGTTGTATATTGTTTAAATTGTTTTCATTAATGGAACTGTTTATACGCTGATTTGTTTTAGACCGTCTGTAAAGGCTATAACATTGACATTCTCATAGTATTTTAAAGAAAGTAAACAATAGAAAGTAAACAGTTGATAAACACCTCCAACTTTCAAGTTGTGTAGAGACGCCTATGTCGAGAAGCTGATTTCCATTAATGTACGGTAAATTATTTTCTCCAGGAGCAAAAAGATCCGTAAATTCACTGAGATCAAAGGAAAGTGCTGCTTCATGATGAAGCATACTTCCTACATCATTAAATTTTGTGAAATCGGTGGGACCTTGGAAAAACAAGGCCAGATGCAAAAAATCAAGTTTGTAAGTGCAGGGAAAGAGGAGATATTTCATGTTAATCGTGAACATTTAGATTTGAAACGACCAATAATACATGAAACAATAGAAGACCTACAAGAACACTTAAACAAACTCAACATCTCAGGCACAAAATAAAACATGAAAATCAACATCAACAAAACAGAAGTCATGAATGTCGCCAAAAATAAACAGAACATCTACATAACTATAGAAGGCAGACACCTAAAACAAGTAGATGAATTCAAATACCTAGAAAGTCTAATGACAAACGATAATTCTCAAACGGCAGAGATAGAATCAAGATGCAACAAAGCTTGTCAAATCATTGGACAGTTATCACCACTATTGTCCAACAAGGAAATAAATCTGAAGGCAAAACGAGCACTATACTCTACAATCTTCATCCCAAAGTTGTGCTACCAATGCCAGACCTGGACCCTAGATGCAAGAACAATAAGAAAAATGACCTCTACAGAGAAGAAATGTGTTAGACGAATGACAGGAAACAGTCTGAGAGATAAGATCAGAAATGAAGAACTTAGAAAAAAGCTAGGAATAGCCCCCGCCATAGAATATATAAGGAAACAACAGATAAAATGTTTTGGCCACGTGACAAGGCAAAAAGAACGAAACACAACACAACAAGCCTTCAACAAACGTTGTGAGAACACCAGACCCAAGGGTCGACCACGAAAAAGATGGGTCGATGGAATATTAGAAACACTAGGAAACATAACAGCAGCAGAGGCGAACAGAAGAGCAAAAGACCGCAAATTATATCTCCCCTCGACGCTGAAAGGCAGATGAGGAAGGAAACAAGCAGAAGAAGAAGATAAAAGAATGAGCCGCGATAGCTCAGTGGATAATGAACTTGACTACAAAGGACAAGAGGTAGGGTTCGATTCCAGCCGACGGCTTCCGAGTTCACCCAACCTTAAATGGGTACCGGATTTTTTCTGGTAAAGTAAAGCGGCACGGGCGTAAAACTGACAACAATACCCCAAAAATCATGTGCTGAAGGTCTGTAAAATTTATGGCCACTAACACCATATTCCCTATACGCCACTTGGCGTGACGGGGGCTCTTTACTTTTTACTTACATATAAAAGAATTATATAAAATATGAGTTACAAGAAATGTTAGACATTATAATGAAAGAAAGGAAAAATAAAAGACTCAGCCTTAATAGCAAAAAGACAGAAGTAATGGTAACAACAAAGAAAAAGACATCACCTCAGTGCAAAATAAAGACAAGTGGAACAATATTAAAACAGATAAATGAATTTAAATATTTGGGAACTTTGTTAACCTCAGACAGAAGATGTACAAAAGAGGTGAGATGCAGAATGGCTCAGGCAAAAGCAGCTTTCCAAAAAATGAGGAAGATACTATGCAATCCATTTTTGACAATAGAAACAATAAAAAGAGTTCTTAAATGTTATGTAGAGCCAGTCTTAACAAATGGATCTGAATTATGGACAATAGGACAACAGACAAGAAAATCACTGGAGGCTGTAGAAATGTAAGTACGTAAAGTACCTCCGTCACGCCAAGTGGCGTATAGGGAACATGGTGTTAGTTACCATAAATGTTACAGACCTTCGGCACATGATTTTCGGGGTAATGGGGTTGGTATTATGCCCGCGCCGCTTTACTTTCCCAGAAAAATCCGGTACCCATTTAAGGCTGGGTAAACCCGGAAGCCGTTAGTTGGGATCGAACCCTACTCCTTGTCCTTTGTAGTCCAGTTCACTAACCACTGAGCTATCTCGGCTCCCTGTAGAAGTGTGGTTTTACAGAAAAATTTTGAGAATACCATGGAGAACTCAGAAGAGTAATGAAAAACGATCTGAAAGAGGCCAAAGCAAAAAGAGAGCTAATTTCCAATATTAGTAAGAAAGAATCATCATTTGTTTTGACCATGTAATGAGAAGAACAGCTGGAATATATTGTAACGACTGGGAAAATTGAGGGACGAAGATATCGAGGGAAGCATAGAGAAAAGATATCAGACAGCTTAAGAGAATGGCTTGGCGGCAGGACAACAACAGAAATGATAAATAACTGTCGGGATCGAAAGTTGTGGAGAGACATGGTCACCAACGCCAGCAGGCCGGTACTTGATGATGATGATAAAAGAATCGGCGTAACCACACACAAGAGAGTCATAGCTGCCTCGTCCTTCTCAAAAGATAATGCAAATTATGCACGCATTTAGTTTCTGCTCCTAACTGATTATACAAACATCCTCCCTGTCGCCCCATTTTGCACGCACTTAGCGTTGTGCGACATCAAATGATTGCAATAATATGTGCCCTATAGTCGAAGAACAGAACAAAACGCTGAAAGAAAACACAAATCTAAAACGTTAAAAACTTATTCTTTCGTTTTCTAGGAAATGGGAAGAATTTTTATTTGGAAAATATCTCTAACTACTTTGTCAACACAAATAATTATTTTGGTCAAATTAGAAATGAAACCACAAGAAAAATAATCAGCACAGAGCCATCTATGATCTAAATACAAAAATATCACTGATAACATTTTTTTCCCACGTGAGGAAAGCGTCTTATAACTCAATGCCATACAATGAATAAACGAAATAAGAAAAAAATATAAAGTTAAGATTTTGAGGCAGATACACAATAAAAAAGTAACAGGTATTTGCAAACGCTGCAACATCTTTGTATCTCTCTATCGATCCCTGGAAGAGTATACGCGACAGTGAAGAAGATGAAGAATATTTCTTCATCCTTGCATCCCTTTGACATCAACAAAGATGAAAGAGAAAACTTCAGAAACCCAGGTAAGGCGAAAATAAAACTGGGTTGTTTGCACAAAGATAAGCGATCATTGTGTCTTCAACCTCATTTGCGAACACTGCTAAGTCAGTGCTCAATAAACTTCTATTCATTAGTTATTAATCACAGTTGTTTGTTTTCATCTCAAAGTGCCAGTTTAGTTTTAATCTTGACAAATCTGCAGCACTTACGGATGAAGGTACCATGAGGTATTCCGCTCGTTCTTGATATTTTATGACTTTATTTTAAATTGGATATTTTATGCCTTTATTTTAAAATGGATATTTTATGTCTTTATTTTAAAATGGATATTTTATGTCTTTATTTTAAAATGGATATTTTATGTCTTTATTTTAAAATGGATATTTTATGTCTTTATTTTAAAATGAATATTTTATGTCTTTATTTTAAAATGGATATTTTATGTCTTTATTTTAAAATGAATATTTTATGTCTTTATTTTAAAATGGATATTTTATGCCTTTATTTTAAAATGGATATTTTATGTCTTTATTTTAAAATGGATATTTTATATCTTTATTTTAAAATTAATATTTTATGGCTTTATTTTAAAATGGATATTTTATGTCTTTATTTTAAAATGAATATTTTATGGCTTTATTTTAAAATGGATATTTTATGCCTTTATTTTAAAATGGATATTTTATGTCTTTATTTTAAAATGGATATTTTATGTCTTTATTTTAAAATAATTTTTTCATGTCTTTATTTTAAAATGGATATTTTATGTCTTTATTTTAAAATAATTTTTTTGTCTTTATTTTAAAATGGATATTTTGTGGCTTTATTTTAAAATGGATATTTTACGTATTTATTTTAAAATGGGTTTTATGTCTTTATTTTAAAATGAATATTTTATGTCTTTATTTTAAAATGGATATTTTATGTCTTTATTTTAAAATGGATATTTTATGTCTTTATTTTAAAATGGATATTTTATGTCTTTATTTTAAAATGGATATTTTATGTCTTTATTTTAAAATGGATATTTTATGTCTTTGATTTAAAAATGATATTTTATGTCTTTGATTTAAAAATGATATTTTATGCCTTTATTTAAAAATCGACATTTTATGGATGTAGTTGTGTCACACCACACACAAAACGTAATATTTTCAGCTAAAGTTATGTGTTTATATGAAAGATATTTTAGTAATTAATGCTCGTAACAAAGGGATCAAAGATTGACAAATATGATAGTTTCCGGAGATGCGGTATTCAAATTTACAACCACCATATTTTTTTTAATTTTAAGATACAGCTTCTCCAATCGCTTTCAAGAAGAAGCGTGTGTATTTTATCGTCCCGGATGGACACAAAAAATCAAACCACTAAAGCATCAGTGACAAACAGCTGTGAGTAATTTTCATTTCGTTCAGTTACTTTACGATTTATCTAAATTAGATAAAACATGGGCATTAGTTAAATTCAGCTATAGTAAAGGATATTTATTTTGCTTACAGTAGCTTGATGACGATCGGGTATCACCTGTAGTACATGATGTCCCCTACCGAACAGGGGTTTTCCATTGGAATCCCCCTTAACGTTGTTGTGATGTCTATTGTTGTGGCGATTCATGATTGTACAAAGACGTTACAATGGTGGTGCCTTCCGTATGTTTGTTTACGGTTGGCTCCGCTAGCCTTTGACTCAAAAGTCTCACCCACAAGGCAGTGGGGTTGTTTTACTTCGGGGTACCCTCCCTTAGCCTTTTACTCTCCAGAGCGTACCTGCAAGGCGAAAGTGAGCTAATTTCCAATATTAGGAAGAAACAATCATCATTTTTGGCAATGTAATGAGAAGAGAACAACTGGAATATATTGTAACAACTGGAAGGACGAAGAGATAGAGGGAAGCAAAGAGAGAAAATATCAGACGGCTTAAGAGAATGGCCTGGCAGAAGGTCAACAACAGAAATGATAAAGAACTGTCGAGATCGAAAGTTGTGGAGAGACATAATCACCTGCGCCAGTAGGCCCGGTACTTGATGTTGATGAAAGGATATTTCCTAGTAGGCTAAATAAACAAATTAATGTGCACACCACATAAAGGCCTCCGTGAAATAAACACATTGTTGTGCACACTACATAAAGGCTTCCGTAAAATAAACACATTAATGTGCACACCACATAAAGGCTTCCGTGAAAAAAAAAACACATTCATGTGCACACCACATAAAGGTTTCCGTGAAAAAAAAAACACATTGATGTGCACACCACATAAAGGTTTCCGTGAAAAAAACACATTGATGTGCACACCACATAAAGGTTTCCGTGAAAAAAACACATTGATGTGCACACCACATAAAGATCTCCGTGAAATAAACACATTAATGTGCACACCACATAAAGGTCTCCGTGAAATAAACACATTAATGTGCTCACCACATAAAGGTCTCCGTGAAATAAACACATTAATGTGCACACAACATAAAGGCTTTCCAGGACCTGCTTCATTTATTCCAAAATATTAGTAAGAAGAAGAAAAAGAGTCGCTCATTGACATATAAGGAATATAATGTTAGTGCCTATATTTTTGTAATACCATAGACACATTGTTAGGTAAGGTGGTCAGAAGTACGCCAGAGATAATTTTTCCCAGAAAACTATGGTATTCATTTAACGTCGTATGAACCGAGAAGTCGTCGACTGGGATTGAATCCGGACTCTTATCTTCAGTAGACCAGTTAAGCTCTATCAAGGCATCAATAGATCATAAATAAACTACACAAGAGAGCAAAAAATAAACGGATCTATCTATCTTTCGTTCACCCGAAGTATTGTCTAAATCTGCAATGTCGTTTCCTGTATAAATTTTACTGTCTTTTGTAATTCTTGCAGTGGCCCGTATAGTTTTGTCTGTAGTGTTGTATCTATGGGCCAATGGATTTTCCTTAGTCTACTATATTCTGTGCAATCTTGAAGTAAGTGTTCAGCAGTCTGGAGCGCCTGTCCACATGTACAAAACGGATCAATGTGAAGCATTCTGTGTAGTTAGTTGTAAAACATCTTCTTTCTCTTTCTCACTGGTACCGAAAAGGTGTCGTGGTTATATCAGTTGTCGTTTGAGCTGCTCGAACTGTCTGAATTAGTGATTTTCCTTTGTTGTTACATGTCTCTGTCACTGCATCTATCCATCTTCTTCTAGGTTTTCCTCTTGGTCTTTTTCCATGCATTCTCGAGAAGAACGCCCTTGATGGTGATTGGTAAGGATTCATTCTGACCAGGTTGCCAAACCATTTAAGTTGTTGTTCTATATATTCTTGGCAGGGTTTTCTGTGCTTTTATCATCTAGACCGCAGACGTTCCAAGTACCTATTAAACGTTCCGATTGTTTTCTTTTGTGTTGTTGTAGTTGTAGATTTTCCGATTTCATTTCTATTTTTCGTTCATAATCGTATAGCGCAATGGATGGAATTCTACTTATCTAGCATAAATTGTCACTGTTTCAGTTCGAATTTGATCATAGACAAAACCGTTCGAAATAACAAACACAAGAATAGTTGATTTTATTTTTTACTACGGGCATTGAAATTCATTTATAATTTAAATTTGACTCCCATCGCAAAGTGCGTTGTAAAACATCAGAGAGCGATAATTGTGAAGTGGATTACGCGCTGGCTTAGCGATAAAGTCAACGTCGTCTGAATCTCAATTCAAGGTTATACTGTCACTGAACTGAAAAAAACGATTGGCTATCCTACTCGCGGAAATGGAAACCACTGGCCCCTTCCCTTTCAAATGATACAGGCTATTAAAAAAACAGGTAAATAAATTTAAATATCTGGGAGTATTGTTAACCTTAGATGGTAGATGTACAACAGAGGTGAGATGCAGAATGGCACAGGCAAAAGTAGCTTTCCAAAAAAATGAGGAAGATACTATGCAATCCATTTTTGACAATAGAAACAAGAAAAGGAGCTCTTAAATGTTATGCAGAGCCAGTCTTAACATATGGATGTGAATCATTGACAATAGGACAACAGACAAGAAAATCACTTAAGTCTGTAGAAATGTGGTTTTACAGACGAATGTTGAGAATACTATGAAGAACTCAAAAAAGTAATAAAAAACGTTCTGAAAGAGGCCAAAGCAAAAAGAGGGCTAATATTCAATATTAGGATAAAACAATCATCATTTTTCGGCCATGTAATGAGAAGGCAACAACTGGAATATATTGTAACAACTGGGAAAATCGAAGGACGAAGAGATAGAGGGAAGCAAAAAAAAAGATTCCAGACTACTTAAGAGAATGACTTGGCAGAAGGTCATCAACAGAAATGATAAATAACTGTCGGGATCGAAAGTTGTGGAGAGACATGGTCATCTACACCAGCAGGCATGTTACTTGATGATGATGATGATCACTGAGTAGTGTTCGCTCCCTTGCAATAGTATTTGTTGTGTAGCGACATTTGACCTAGCTTTTGTTAGGTAAAACATTAACAATGAAGAGAATACGAATACCACACTAAGATCAGTGAAAGGAAACATAGAAATATCCCAGCTAATATACATGATGTCAAAATGAGATATTGTTTACTAGTTCCACAAAATTGGGAGCAACTTTGCAAAGAACACAAATCATACTAGAGATTCATCGATCTTTTAATTCTGTTCTTAGTTTTCAAAGGAAAAGTGAGCAACCCTAAGTACACACTCGCTGCTCGTCGGCAAACAACAAACATTACATCAACACAGCATTAGCTGCCACAGGCTATCGTCCTACATTCTTAGACAGAAATACTCCAAATGCTCCTTCTTTATTATTATTCTTCTGATCTTTCCTTCCACTTGTGTAATTACCCCCGAAGAGGGAGATAGTTTACGGCCTTTCGCACTTTTGTTGTCGTCTTCTCACACCCGTTACCGAGAATGTATAATGTCCCCTGTATCCATTACGCTTTCAAGGACGCCCTCTCAGTCTGTTGTTAACGCTTATTGATAGATGTGCTGGTTTTGTCTTTAGTTATGTCTGTCTCATCACATGACCACACCATTTCACCTCTTGTTGTTCTGTATATTCTATTCGGTATGCTCCTTAACATATTTTCTTAATTTTTTTAAAATAATTTTAGAAAAACAAATATAAAAATTGTATAAAGTAGCTTTACTAGAAACGAGACAATACAGAGTTATAAACATTTAGAACGCAGACCTACGCCAGTATGACAAGACAACACTACACATGCAAGACTATTACACAGATTTCTACTTAGCTTCAGTCAGAGCCATATATGACATCGTCACGAGGTCTTATCTTATTTCAATTCATTACATTTTAGCGCATTTACCTTATATACTGTTCTAGGCTGAGCCGCGATAGTTCAGTGGTTAGTGAACTGGACTACGAAGGACAAGAGGTAGGGTTCGATCTCAATCGACGGCTTCCGGATTCACCCAGCCATAAATGGGTACCGGATTTTTTTCTGGGTATTTAAAGCGGCACGGGCGTAATACCGACGACATTACCCCAAAAATCATGTGCTGAAGGCCTGTAAAATGTATGGTTACTAACGCCATATTCCCTATACGCCACTTGGCGTAACTGGGTTCTTTACTTTTATTTACTTACCGTTCTAGGCACGCGTTTTAAATTGACAGCAGAACGTTGAAGCGTAAATCCTTTCTTACAATAATATCGTGTTCTGTTTGCATAGTGCAATCATTTACATCATGTGTTGTATGCATATATACGAAATTGTACACAGAAGGAGATGTAGGCAAAGAAAAAGATTGAGAGTGTATATTTAAAAAATGAGCATGCCTCTACTTTGCAGAGTCCGAATGAATAACTGGAGATAGAGAACAATGAAGAAAGTTGACGGAATCAGTCAGTGGTACCCCAACGACCCCTAGAGTTAATGGAAAAAGGGAAATAAGAAGACTATATTTATACTAGTTATTTTGTCGTCGATATAATGATACAGAGTCCCCGTCACTTGATAGATCTTAGGCTCAGATTGGTAATATGCTAGCGGAAATGACTATCTTCATTTTACGAATGTGGAAGTAGTCTTCCTGGAGTTTGTGTTGTACAATGAATCATCATCATCATGTGCCATACCGGTTGGCGTGGGCGATCATATCTTGCTACAATCTTCTATCCACAGTGCATCGTATTAATTCTGTTGTTGGCTGTTATCCATGCCATGACACGAAGTTGCCTAGTATTTTCTTTCTTTGTCGTCTGCGATCTCTCTTTCCCTGAATTTTGCCAAGTTGTAACCAAGTATTCCATCAATGAATCAACTGACTTCAAAATTTGCGATAATTTTCAAAGATCTTCACTTCATAAGCAACGCTCAGGAAGGAGACCGGGGGGTGGGTGGGGAGGGGTTGGGTAAAGTGACTTCTCGATCAATCTTAGGTCGCTGACCCTAACGTTACGACGGTATCTCGTTTAGCTCCTGCTTCCCATAATGTAGTGGAATAGCTTGATGGTCAGTCTGAGGGACAGTTTCTGTGGATTTCAATTTAAAAAGAAACAAATATTCAATTCATCATCATCATGTGCCATACCGGTTGGCGTAGGCGGTCATGTCCCTCCACAATCTTCTATCTACAGTGCATCATATCAGTTCTGTTGTTGACTGTTTTTCATGCCATGACACCAAGCTATCCAGTATTTTCTCTCTTTGTCGTCCGCGGTCTCTCTTTCCTTTTATTTTGCCAGTTGTAACCAAGTATTCCAACTTTCCTCTTCTCATGATGTTCCCGAAAAATGATCATTGCTTCTTTCTGATGTTTTTTAAGAGCTCCCTTTTTGTGTTGGCCTCTTTGAGAACTTCCTCATTGGTCTTTTTATCTGTCCAGGGAACTTTCAACATTCTTCTGAGAAATCCCATCTCAAAATCATGAACAATAGTCAATTATACATTTTTAAATTAGCAGGTTATGGGCAGAAATACTTACCATGCTACAGGCGCTGGTAACTTTTATACTTGCCTTGACCCAGGAGCTGCTAACTCTTGCTATGCCGTTGACGTAACAACGCGATAGAAGTTTAGTACGAGAGAAAGAACAACACAAAAGACAGGCTTCACATTTTTTGGCCTTACTGTATTCTTAAATACATTATACTTTTGAATATAACAGTCAAGAGCAAATTAAATGTTAGAAGAAATATATTACCTAGGATAGAAATAAATGTTAGAGGAAATATATATTACCTGGGACAATAAATAAAGGTTAGAGGAAATATATTACCTGGGACAACAAATAAAGTTTAGAGGAAATATATTACCTGGGACAACAAATAAAGTTTAGAGGAAATATATTACCTGGGACAACAAATAAAGTTTAGAGGAAATATATTACCTGGGACAACAAATAAAGGTTAGAGGAAATATATTACCTGGGACAATAGTTGGTGGCTGATAGTTGATCCCGACCTTGAACCCGGTTGGACACCAATCAACAAACTGAATTGACCTCTTAGTCTTTATAGTTGCTATGGCAACATTGACATCCTTGGGTACTACGTCACCACGATAGAGCATGCAGCAAGCCATGTATTTTCCCATCCGGGGGTCACACTTCACCATTTGGTTGTAGGGCTCAAAACAGGCGTTGGTGATTTCTGCCACCGACATCTGCTCGTGATAAGCTTTCTCAGCTGGAGGAAAAGACGAGGGAATTGCTTCTAAATTTAGAGAGATATTATTGGGGAGGGAGCGGAAAAAAATTGTATGCGATATGAATATAATAAAAATAGCTCAAATCATCATAGCGTGCCATCTCCGCAACGAAGGATGGTTACCATGTAGCGCCAATCTGCTCTGTCTCTTGCTTTGATGGTGCAGGTTGTCATAAGCTGGCTTGTCCTTCTTTTGATGTTACTCGTGCATGTTAGTCTTGGTCTGCCTCTGCCTCTTTTACCTTGTATTTTCTCCTCCAGGATTACTTTTAGTAGGCTGTTGTGTCTTTTAACATGCCCCAAAAATCGCATTTGTCTTGTTTGAATTGTGTTTAGTAGTTCTCTTTTAATTTTTAGTTGCTTTAAGACTTCATCGTTTGTTTTCTTTTCTTTCCATCCAATTCTACCTATTCTTCTATATATCCACATTTCAAAGGCTGCAATTCCCTGTTCTGTTTTCTTGTCTACTAATGTCCATGTTTCTGCACTATATAGGAATGTGGCGAAGACATAACATTTTGCTATTCTTAGTTTTAGCCCCGGTGTTATTTGTTTTGATGTTAGTATGTTCTTCATGACATTGTCCAAATTTTACATTCTACAGCCCAAATCAGTAAGTTTTAAAATAGAAAATAGCAATGTCAACACCCTGACAACACAAACATGGCCAAAGAAACAACCATACATGAAAAAACTCGTGCAACCTCAAAAGCACACTTTGTTATCTATTTTTGAGGTTTGCTACCTCAAACGCCTTGATTGTGACCTATTGCTGGTCTAATGTATAAATGTGCAACAATAGCTGATCGCTGGAGAAGAAAAGGAAACAAAGAAAAAAAGGTGTAGTTTTTTTGTTTTTTTTTACTTCCCCTTTGTCTTTGTTCCCTGATGAAGACTTCATAACTCGATACGTTGTTTTCTCCTTCCATATATCCACACAGATAGATCTTTCATACAGCAACAGTTGTTTCCTATTACCAATGTATGAATTCCCTCTTAATTGCTGATTTTATGTAGCCTGCAATTTATGACGATGTAATGTAAAATGTATGTGGTCATACCCTTATTTTACACCAATTTTACGACTACCCTGCCTGATTATGCATGTATATGTATTTTATGCATATTCCCAGCATACTTAACATAACGATTGTTTAAGATAAATTTGATCTTATGTCATAACCACTCCCTCAATTTAAAAAAAACCGCACTGTCGATCACGTGACCTCTTTACTCTTTGACTCCATTTTATTATGTGTTTTGTTGTACCCTAGTGAATTTCCTACACATTCTTCTCTATTTTATTTGTATTCTTCTTCTTCTACGGTTTGTTATCAGCTCGTGTACTACGACATTCTTTCTATGCCTGTGACAGAAAATGGCGTATTGTTTCTATATTTCAAACTATTTATTTTGATTTTCTTTCTTTCTACATAGACCCAACTAACACTTTCCTTCGTCACCCATCTTTAGAAGGAAGTTAAATGGGCGTTTATGAGTTGCCATTACATACATTTATGAAACATCCTGCTATATATTGTATATATTATCGACTAAGAAAAGGGGGGGGGGTGTTGAGCAGATATAGACATTAAGCAGAGAAAATAGGTAAGCAGAGCAGCTTTCATCCAATGTAATCAAATATTGGCAAGAAAAAATCCATAAAAACAAACTCAAAAACAAGATTGAATACAGATGTAAAAAGAGTCCTCTTATACGGTTCAAAGACATGGGTGTTGATTTATACAAATAAATGAAAATTACAAGCATTTGTAAACTGGTTGATGTAAATTTTGAACACCAGATGGTAAGACAAGATCAGAATCGAAGATATCTGAGAAAGAATTTTAAAAATGGCCAATCGGAAAACAGATTATGATAAGAAAATGGAGATGGATAGGACACTCACTACGAACACCCACTATGATGCCAGCATAGCAAGATAGACATGCACAGTTTAAAAATAGAGCAAGGAAGTGCCAGGAATGCACGGAGAAGAGAAGTCATGGAAAACATCAAGAACATTGACCTAGACTGGGGAGATGTAGGTCATGTGTCTAAAAATAGGAATGAATGGAGAGACCTTTTCTGTGGCTCATGCTTCTATAAGGGGTCTAAAGGGCTAACTGATTGATTTATGAAATATCCTCTCAGTAGCCCATCCTACTCGTGCCCAGCATGTCCTCTAAGTTAGTTCCTCATCAGTCAAGTAGACGCGGTAGAGCAGTGGTTAGTGAGCTGGGGTACTGAGAACTACAGGCTGGTTTTTATCCAGATCGATGGATACTAGATCCACCAAGGCTTCAATGGAAGCAGGATTTTTTTTCTCCCAAAGACTATTCCTTCTCACAGTTACCCCTAAATGATGTGGGCCTAGATAGTGTTGTAGTTCACTGCAAGATTTAATATCCGGAACACATACGACTTTAGCATGATATTAACTGGGAGCCGTTTGTTGCCGACCATCTCGATCTCTACTCGCAAGAGAAAGCTTGTTAGCCTACTATACATCCAGCAACGAAAGAACACCTGTCATGTGATGAAGGACTTGGTATTGTGATTTTCAATTATTTATATATATCACCATCATCATCATCAAGTACCAAGCCTGCTGGCGTAGGTGATCATGTCTCTCCACAACTTTCGATCTCGACAGTTGTTTATTATTTCTGTTGTTGACCTTCTGCCAAGCCATTCTCTTAAGCTGTCTGGTATCTTTCCTCTTTGCTTCCCTCATATCTCTTCGTCCCTCAAATTTCCCAGTTGTCACAATATATTCCAGCTGTTCTCTTCTCATTACATGACCAAAAAGTGATGATTGTTTCTTCTTAATATTGGAAATTATCTCTCTTTTTGCTTTTGCCTCTTTCAGAATATTTTCATTACTCTTCTTAGCTGACCATTGTATTGTCAATATTCTTCTGTAAAACGACATTTCTACAGACTCCAGTGATTTTCTTGTCTGTTGTCCTATTGTCCATGATTCACATCCATATGTTAAGACTGGTTCTACATAACATTTAAGAACTCTTTTTCTTGTTTCTATTGTCAAAATGGATTTCATAGTATCACTTTTTGGAAAGCTGCTTTTGCCTGAGCCATTCTGCATCTCGCCTCTTTTGTACACCTACCATCTGAGGTTAACATTGTTCCCAGATATTTAAATTCATTTACCTATTTTAATATTGTTACACTTGTTTTTATTTTGCACTGAGGTGATGTCTTTTTCTTTGTTGTTACCATTACTTCTGTGCTTTTTTCTATTAAAGCTGAGTCCTTTATTTTTGCCTTCTTTCACTTTAATGTCCAACATTTCTTGTAACTCATTTTCACTCTTAGCGTTTAAGACTTTTATCATCAGCATACCTTAGATTATTTATATTATGACCTCCGATTGTTATTCCAGGCATGCCGCTTATGGAACTTAAAATAATCTCACTATAAATATTAAACAAATCTGATGACAGCACACAACCTTGGCTGAACCCTAAGATATATATATATATATATATATATATATATATAAGAACAAAAACTACGAATTGTAAAATATTATATCACTATCAACTGTGGTCCTGAATTTGACGCAGACAGTCAACTTTGAGTCACCGACCACATGCAGTCCAGTTGCTGTCAAGCGTCATGACTCCCATTATTTGTTTTCTTAGTTGTTTCTTTCCCTGGAACTTGGTTGCACCGTTCGCGTTGTTATTGCTTTGTTCCTTCATAATTGTCCTTCCCTCCCATCATATGTCACACGGTATAATAGCTCATTATGAGTCTCTGTTCCGGACGAGTTTATCAAATCGGATTTTTGTTATCTGGTTCTTTCTTTTGTCTTCATTTGCAGCCATTACATTACGTTAGAATAGATCATTTGTGAGGCGGTTTACACATAACATTACCTAAAGAAGAAAACAAGGAACAAAATATCAAGTCGTTCTTATGTACTCTCTTAGTAGTCTTCTTTATATTTTCATTAGTTGTCTTGTTTCATGATAACTACAAAAGTATCCCGGTTGCGTATGTGTGTTGATGTAATTGAGAGTTACTCGGGACTTTCAAACACGTTGATGTGGATGTACGTTTCTGTTGTCCAGTCTTCTTTCCACAACTGCGTTAACGTGTTGCAGCCCTGTAGGACATCTTCGGCTCTCTGTGTTGTCTATCCACATCTCCATATAGGTAATGGGACTAGACTCAGCCTGCACAAATTGTTGTTTAGTTTGTGTCTCCTATTCTGAAACACGGATCACTTTTTCTGCTCGTTTGAGGAAGTGGTAATTGACCTTTTGTTGGTTGGGCTGCATTTCTGTGACTCACCAAAGATCTAGATACTGACAAGCATGTTAGACGATTAAATTAATAAGTCTATTAGTAATTACATCATCTGGGAGTCGCAGAAATGAGGTTTGCATGTTTTAAGAACAGTAGCTCTACAAGTTCTGTCAGCGAAACAAAAATAAACAAAAATCTGTGATTCAAAAGGTTCCAATTCTGCGCAGAATGTATGGAAATGATGATATGAAGATCTCTGAGGAATGAATTAAAGAGGCTCATCAAAAATAAGTGCAAGAATAAATTAATTTCGAGATACTAGTGGTACCAGAAAAAAAAGTGCGTATTATTAGTTCGTCAGCCAAAAAAAAAAATTCTTTTCTGACTTAAATAGGTCAAAAACAGATTGTAATATAATCTTTTCAATATCCTAAAGATAGGAATCTCTGATCCAAGTACCACAGCCAAAATGTCTGTCGAACAATTTGTTACAACTGTGCCAACGCTCTGTGCAGAACAGATCCCTTCCAACCCCGGCGAGCTGTAATGAGTTGTCGCCTAATATGAACTAACAAATGTTTCTATGAACATATTATGGTTCCCATTTAAAGGTACAAGGGTGGGGGGGGGAGAGAAAATATCTCCACGTTGAAGATCAGATTCTTACCTGAAATAATTGGAGCGTACGTAACCAATGGGAAGTGGATTCTGGGATAAGGCACAAGATTGGTTTGGAACTCTGTCAAGTCCACGTTGAGAGCTCCGTCAAATCGGAGGGACGCTGTGATTGATGACACAATCTGACCAATCAAACGATTTAGATTCACATAGGAGGGGCGTTCAATGTCAAGATTTCGCCTGCAAGTAAATAATAAAATAATTTAGTTTAGTTTAGTTAAATTTAGTTCAGTCGACACGTCATCCTCATTGGACATTGGACAACAATTTCAACAAAGTAATAACATCGAATGATACAACAGGCTAAGAATAGCCCCCGCCATAGAATATATAAGGAAACAACAGATAAAATGGTTTGGCCACGTGACGAGGCAGAAAAATCAAAACATAACTCAACGAGCCTTCAGCAAACGTGAGAACACCAGACTCAAGTGTCAACCACGAAAAAGATGGATCGATGGAATATTAGAAGCACTAGGACAGCAGCAGAGGCGAACAGAAAAGCAAAAGACCATAAATTATATCTCCCCTCGACGCTGAAAGGCAGATGAGGAAGGAAAGAAGAAGAATTATAAAACAATAACGATCTAAGCAAAACAAGCTCTTGGCACTTCGAATTTCCTAATGTGTAGTAAGACATTGCATTGATAATAGATTCTCATAAATATCCAGTTACTTGCTCTTAACTGGCACCAATTGTAGCGTATTGATGGACTTTCAATGCGTTTATGTGAGTGTGTTTATGTGAGTGTGTTTGTGAGTGTGTTTGTGTGTGTGTTTGTGTGTGTGTGTGTGTGTTGTGTGTGTGTGTGTAATTAAAATAAAGCTACGAATTGTATAATGTCATATATCTAACCCGACATTCTTGTATGGTGAATAAACATGGATATTAAATAAGAAAATAGAGCAGAAAATTGAAGCCTTTGAAATGTGGAGAAGTGGGCGGCTGGTAAAAAGACGAAATAGCCTCCAATTTCCTGAATATCGAACCGACGTCTTGCCTGACAGGTAAACAGCCGCTACTATTAGTCGACCATACGCTGTATCTCTCCATTCATTCATGTAATCAGGATCAAAAGGATAACGGTAAATGAGAAGAAAAAACTATCTTTACGACACATAGTACCATTGCTGGTGTATGTCGAGGGGCAACTATAGAACCCGAGGGATAAAGGCCGCTTGGTCAAGCAGTCGTCACGACGTGTGTGACTCAGGGTTTTTATTTCACCCCCGATAGAAAAAAATTCTTTCTGTCTACCGCGGGCTTCGAACATCGTACGTCAGCTTTTCAGCCAGCGGAACAGTGGTTTTAGCCGCACGGCCACGCCCACCTCTGGCTAAATATGAGAAAATAAGAGAGCACTGACCTAAATGGGACTGCCACTCTTCTTCTATTAACTATTTATATAGGACCCAAATATATTGTTGTTGTTGTTGTTGTTGCGTTCGCCAGCTTTCAAATCTGACGAAGTCCCTAGAGACTAGGAACTGAATTTTGCGTGTTAATCCAGTTTTCCCTTGCAGCCGTGTGCACAGGGATCCCTCGCCGTACAGGCAGATAACTCCGACTTCGGAGGTACTCATATTTTTTCCGTCGATGAGTAACTGGCGTTTCAAACCGGGCCTCGCTGCTGAGGCCAGGGGTGGTTGTTGCAGAGAGAAATCATATATAAAAACTCAACCGGTGGAGCCGAGATTTGAACCCACAACCTCTCTGTCCCGAGGCCGGCGTCTTGCTCGAGACCAACCAGTCCCCCATGGACTTGGAATATGAGGAAACTGCAACAAGGAACACTTTTCATGCATAGCCTGCAATATTTCCTGCCGCCTATCCACCTAATACCAGAAGTTCACGTCCTCCCGAAAGTGATGATCGTCATATTTCTTTAAAAATGTATAGCGTTGATGATGTTAGGCCATCGTTGTTAACTCCAATTTCGAATATATAAACACACAGTTAGTCGTCAGATTATCCGCGTCGCACATCAAACAACAGACGATAAGATTAGCGTACAGCCTGTCTAGGGATTTACGATGAGTCATTACGATGACGTAGCACACATATTAATGTCGCAAGCACAGCAAAGACGCGCCCTTTAGATTCTTGATTACTCTAGTGAATGTAGCCTACGACGAACAGAACATGCTGCAAATTACTCAAAGAGATAAAACTGCGGCTGACGAAGCAGTCCACATTAATGAATAACATGGAAATAACTTGCGTCAAGCAAATCAAACAACGGTCATGAACAGCGCCAATGTGACGTAAAGCGCAGAACAAGCCTAGACGATGGAAGGTCGCATTCACAACACTTGATTTGTTGAAAATGGAATATTGCCGAAGTACGACATTGTTTTATCGGCACATATGTAATAAGTAGATCATCATCCTGACTTTAACGCATAGGAGTACAATGAAGAACCGAAATTAATCAGACATCCAATGCACTTTCTGCAGCGATTGAGAGAACGTGGACTAGATCCGCCATCTTAGAAACGGAAGTCCCGGACCCAAATATATAATAATGATCTTAGGTAATGAAAGAAAGGGATCAGCTGCCACACACCGTGACAACTGCAAAAGTAGAAGAAAGGCAGAATTGAGAGAAGTACACAGAGAAAAATGTAATGATGACTTCTTCTTTCAACTCCCTGTGGAGCATAGGGCTTCAACAAACACTTCTTCCCAAGTCGCTCTGTTTTTTGCCATTCTTTTAAGATCATTCAATATATTCCCAATCACCTTTTTCTCTGCTTCCACCTGTCTTCTCCAAGAATATTTTGGTCTTCCTCTTTGTCTACTCCCCTTGGGATTCCAAAAAAGGGCCTGTCTTATATCATGGCTTACTTGCAATATAGTAGCCTCCGTCAGTCAGGGTTAACTATGATTTTTTTTTCAGTGCCCCTAGAAATCTTATTTTTTCTTTTCTTTCGCCGTTTTTTCTCTCTTCGTTTGTGAATATGCCTGCTTCTTATTTGTGTTGGAGCTTTAGAGTGTGTTTCCAAAGATTGTGGTCTGCAGCTATTTCTATAAATCTGTCTGCTTCTTATTTGTGTTGGAGCTTTAGAGTGTGTTTCCAAAGATTGTGGTCTGATGGTGGTATTTCTTCCCAGGCTACAGAGTTTATGATCAGAGTCTTCATGTCGCGTTTACACACGTCTACAAATCGAAATTTTGGATGTCCCTAGTTCTTTTGCCATCTGCTAGTTATCCATGTCTAAACACTAACTCTTTTGATATTAGGCCATCATTCATGCACTGTTCATGGCTAAGCCAGCGTAACCTACGTTGTACGCTCCAGGACGCGAGCTTGGGCAGAAACAGATAGAGACAAGTTGTTTCCCATGCAACATGTTTCTTCTCTTCACGCAACCGAGCGATCCAACGGTCTAGCAGACCAAGAACAATTTGGTGCCAACTGCGTCACAGGATGGCTTGAAATAATACTTCTGTTACTACTAATATCACTTTCATCATCATCATCATCATCATCATTGAGTGCCATCTCCGCATCGAAGGTTGGCTACCATGTAGCGCCATTCCGATCTGTCTCTTGCTTTCATGGTGCAGATTGTCATAGGTTTACTTGTCCATCTTTTGGTGTTACTTGTCCATGTTAGTCTTGGTCTGCCTCTGCCTCTTTAACCTTGTATTTTCCCTTCCAATATTACTTTTATTAGGCTGTTGTATATTTTAACATGGCTCAAAAATCTCATTTGTCTTGTTCTAATTGTGTTTAGTAGTTCTCTTTTCATTTTTAGTTGTTTTAAAACTTCGTCTTTTGGTTTCTTTTCTTTCCATCCAATTCTACCTATTCTTCTATAAATCCACATTTAAATGTTTCAATTTTCTGTTTTGTTTTCTTGTCTAATGTCCATGTTTTTGCACCATACAAGAATATTGAGAAGATGTACCATTTTGCTATTCTTAGTTTTAGCCCTAGTGTTATTTGTTTTGATGTTAGTATATTTTTCATGGCATTAAAATTACTTTTTGCCATACCTATTCTTTATATATCTTTAATATCACTTTAACGTCTGAAAAATGTACCACGACAATTCTAAAGCATCACTCCCATATATCACCCATACCTCACTAACAGTTTGTACCATGTAATATTCTCTATTTAATTTGATTTATACTTCTTTAGAAAAGAAAAAAAATTATACAAGAAGTCTAAGTTAGGTCAGGTACTTACACATTTTCAAGGGAAATCACTCTTAAACAAAATAATCCCGGAGTTAAAGAGGGTTAATCGTCCACAGTCTGCCAAGAAAAATGTGTGCACCACAAAATTATAAATAAATGGGCACAGCAATTTAAAGAAAAGGATTTGTAATAATTTCAAAACGTACAAGAAAATAACGAAATAACACAAAACAAACAGAATCTATCGGTTCATGAATGAAGTACCTGCATATGTCGTAGATTGCCTCATTGTCCACCATGAAAGCACAGTCTGAGTGCTCTAGCGTGGTGTGTGTTGTTAAGATGGAGTTGTATGGCTCAACCACCGCCGTGGAGACCTGTCAATTCATGTCTGATAATTATTTAACGTTCATTTCTGTCCTTTCATATATATATATATATATATATATATATATATATAAGATTATTTATTTGCCATAGTAGAGAGCTAGGTAGAATAGGTTGAGTTTATAGAACGATGAAGTCTTAAATCAACTAAAAATGAAAAGAGAACTACTAAATACAATTCAGACAAGCCAAATGAGATATTTTGGACATGTTAAAAAACACAACAGCCTACTAAAAGTAATATTGGGAGGGACAATACAAGGTAAAAGAGGCAGAGGCAGAAGATGGACAAGTCAGCCTATTACTACCTGCACCATCAAAGCAAGAGACAGAGCGCAATGGCGCTCCGTGGTACCTAGCCTTTGATGCGGAGACGGTACTCAATGATAAAGATTTGCAAGTATCCAGTATATATAACGTAAAGAGTATACAGATGTCAAATAATTTACCAAGTACTATATTGCAAAAAAAAGTGCGTTTGTGATTAATATGCATTTTTTTCTTAGAAAAACATTGTTTTAAAAAATGTAAAATAAATACTAAACACAATCCAAACAAGACAAATGCGATTTTTGGGCCATGTTAAAAGACACAACAGTCTACTAAAAGTGATCCTGGAGGGGAAAATACAAGGTAAAAGAGGCAGAGGCAGACCAAGACTAACATGGACGAGTAATATCAAAAGATGGGCAAGTCAGCCTATTGACAACCTGCACCATCAAAGCAAGAAACAGAGCAGAATGGCGCTCCATGGTAGCTAACCTTCGTTGCGGAGATGGCACTCGATGATGATGATGAAGATGAAAATAGCGCCACAATATTTATTTAAAAGTTAAAAAGATAAGAGTACTCTATTTTAGAAAATACAAGTTTTATGATTGCTTCGTTTATGGCTTTTATTATCTCCCTCTGAATTTAATAAAAAAAATGATTACCCGTGTCGTATTTTGTATTATTATTTGTGTTTGTTTTTTCTCTTGAACGATCGCTTTGCTTATTTATATATTAATCAAGAAAAATGTACCTTTTCCCTATCGTTAGTCACAAATTGATAATAGTATCCCTTATCTCAAACTAAATTGCTACAATGTATTACTATCTATCTATCTATTGATCATTCGAGCCGTAGCCTACCCATAGGGCGTATACCAAGATACTTCTCTTATCTACATTTTTTATTCTAGCAGTTTTCAATTCCTTTAAACATATTTTATCAAATCTCGCCATTTGTCTCTGTTCTGTGCAAGCAAATCTATCTCATTGAGGGGCCGATTCCTGTTGCTCTTGCCTCTCTCATCCATGTTCTTCTCAGTGTCTCTCTGGGTCTTCCTCCTTTCCTCTTGCCTTTTGTTTCCCACATGAGGGCTTGCTTTGCTATTCGGTTATTATCTCTTCTCATCACATGTCCAACATATGACCATCGTCATTTCTTTATTACTGAAGATATTAGTGGTTGATTACTACCATTATTTAAACTTTATTTTGCTTCATTTTCTTTATTATTTTATATTTCTATTCAAAGTTGGTATTTGTTTTCATCAATTAAGGGGCTTCCTATTTTACTGTTATCACACACAAAATTGGCTTTTTTGCGTAATATTGGGCACAGAGAATTACGATTCGTTGCACTGTACTATTCCTTTTCCCACATTTTTTTTTTTTTGGTGCGAATAATTACGCCATCAGATAACACAACAAAAATATTGTTCTTGTTGTCCTACACACAGCTGTTCCATTTTTCGAAATTCATTTTAGCATTATTTCACTAAAATGAATTATTTTTTCCGCGAAATTTAAAATGTCAAAAGAGTCTTTATACTGTGAGCACGACTAACTCTGAACAAAGTCAACATTTCTTTCATGCCCTCATTTAGACTAGACCAGGCCCTACGTTGGCTAAACTAGAATGAAACTTTCAGGTCCGTTATTAAAAAGTTCGCACCCGAAGGTCTCTATCATAGATCACAATATAAACAAATGTGAGGCTCTTTTGGATTGTGAGGCTCTTTTGGATTGTGAGGCTCTTTTGGATTGTGAGGCCTTTGTCTTACTTAGCCTAGGCCTAAATCCTATCCTGATTTATTTTGGTATTGAATTTGGACAAGACGATCTATTGAACGTTCCCAGTTGAGCAAGACTATCTATTATTCTACAAACAAAGAAAAAAACTTATTATTTTTCCTTCTTCTTCTTCTTCTTTCCTCATTTGCCTTTCAGCGTCGAGGGGAGATATTATTTGCGTTCTTTTGCTCTTCTATTCATCTCTGCTGCTGTTATATTTCCTACTGTTTCTAATATTCAGTCAATCCACCTTTTTCGTAGTCGGCACTTGGAACTGGTGTACTCGCAACGTTTATTGAAAGCTAGTTGTGTATTGTTTTGATCTTTCTGCCTTGTCACGTGGCCAAACCATTTTATCTGTTGTTTCTTTATATATTCTATGGCAGGGGTTATTCTTAGTTTTTTTCTCAGTTCTTCATTTCTGATTTTATCTCTCAGACTGATTCCTGTCATTCGTCTAACACATTTCATCTCTGTAGAGTTATTTTTCTTATTGTTCTTGCATCTGGTGTCCAGGACTGGCATTGGTAGCACAACGATGGGATGAAGATTGTATTGGAGAGTATTGAGTCCGTTTTGCCTCTAGGGCTATTTCTTTGTTGAACAATAGTGTTGATAGCTGTGCAATGATTTAACAAGCTTTGTTAAATTTTGATTATATCTCGGCTGTTTGTGAATTGTCGTCTGTCACTAAACTTCCTAGGTATTTGAATTCCTCTACTTTTTTTAGTTGCGTACCTTCTATAGTTATGTTGATGTTCTGTTTTATTTTTTCGTTTTGTCTCGAGTTATTTCCTTGTTGGACAATAGTGGAGATAGCTGTCGTATTATTTGACAAGCTTATTTACATCTTTAGTCTATTTCTGCTGTTTGTGAATTGTCGTTGTCACTTGACTTCCACTTTATTTAAATATCTCTACTTGTTTTAGTTGTCTGACATTTATAATTATGTTGATGTTCAGTTTCTCTTCTGCGATATTCATGACTTCTATTTTGTTAATGTTAATTTTCATGTTGTAATTGTTATTTTAACCTTTTATTGACCTTTCCAACAAATACATTACCTGCGGAGCTGGGTAAACAGCAAACTCCAGTTTTGACTTTTTACCGTAGTCAACACTTAACCGTTCCATTAACAGGGACGAAAATCCCGAGCCGGTCCCTCCGCCAAAGCTGTGGAACACCAGAAACCCCTGCAAACCAGTGCAAGGGTCGGCCTGGAAATACAACAAATGCAGTTAAAGATAAGAGATTATAATATTATTGAGCCGTTACTTGTATAAGAAATTACTAAAATATAATATAATTGAATGGCTACACTTTCTAATTTAGTTACAATTTATATAAATAATTTAACCGTGGGTAAACATGACGATTCAAAATCTATAGATTATTCCTGTAGTCTCAGAGAGAGACTTTGAAAACCGTTGATGTAAACATTTCCGTAAAAACGGAGTCCTATTTTGAGAGGTGGATAGCGGAAATGAACTATAGCGGTCTTTTAAAAGTTTAATTGTGCTGTTAAATTCGTCGACACATCCGACTTTTCAAGTAATTAGCGAATAATCATCATCACCAACAAGTAGCGAGCCTATTGTTGTCATTGTCTTTCCACAACTTTTTGTCTCCACAATTGTACATCACATCTTTTATTGTCCTCTTATCAGTATATTTCTTAAACTACCTTCTACCTTTTCTCTTTTTTCCTCTTTCTCTTCTTCTGTCAGTGTTTCCATCTGTACCCTTTTCATAAGGTATATACATTTATTAAAACCTTATTATTAAAATAAAGGACTCCGCCTTAATAGCAAAAAAAAAAAAAAAAAAAAAAACAGAGGTAATGGTAACAACAAAGAAAAAGACATCATCTCAGTGCAAAATAAAGACAAGTGGAACAATATTAAAACAGGTAAATGAATTTAAATATTTGGGAACTTTGTTAACCTTAGACGGAAAATGTACAAAAGAGGTGAGATGCAGAATGGCTCAGGCAAAAGCAGCTTTCCAAAAACTGAGGAAGATACTATGCAATCCATTTTTGACAATAGAAACAAGAAAAAGAGTTCTTAAATGTTATGTAGAGTCAGTCTTAACATATGGATGTGAATCATGGACAATAGGACAACAGACAAGAAAATCACTGGAGTTTGTAGAAATGTGGTTTTGCAGAAGAATGTATAGAATACCATGGACAGCTAAGAGGAGTAATGAAGATGTTCTGAAAGAGGTCAAAGCAAAATGAGAGCTAATTTCCAATATTAGGAAGAAACAAACATCATTTTTTGGTCATGTAATGAGAAGAGAACAACTGGAATATATTGTAATAACTGGAAAAATTGAGGGATGAAGAGATAGAAATACCAATAAGAGTAAAAGAATGGCTTGGCAGAAAGTCAACAACAGAAATGATAAATAACTGTCGAGATCCAAAGTTTTGGAGAGACATGATCACCTACGCCAGCAGGCCCGGTACTTGGTGATGATGATGATGATACATTTATTGTTTTCTCTTAATGTTAATATGAACTTTTGGGCCACTTTTAGAATGTTTTAATCACTAATTTAACTGCCCATGAAATACTCAACATCCACATGTAAGTCCACGATGGCTTCCACTTAGAAAAGTCTACATGCAGTTGTTTCCTTACTCCGTTAATCCTCTTCTTCTTCTTCTTCTACTTCTTTTCTCTTTTCACTGATACCTAAAAGGTCTTCTTCTTCTTCTTCTTCTTTTCTCTTTTCACTGATACCTAAAAGGTCTTCTTCTTCTTCTTCTTTTCTCTTTTCACTGATACCTAAACGGTCTTCTTCTTCTTCATCTTTTCTCTTTTCACTGATACCTAAAAGGTCTTCTTCTTCTTCTTCTTTTCTCTTTTCACTGATACCTAAAAGGTCTTCTTCTTCTTCATCTTTTCTCTTTTCACTGATACCTAAAAGGTCTTCTTCTTCTTCTTCTTTTCTCTTTTCACTGATACCTAAAAGGTCTTCTTTTCTCTTTTCACTGATACCTAAAAGGTCTTCTTTTCTCTTTTCACTGATACCTAAAAGGTCTTCTTCTTCTTCTTCTTTTCTCTTTTCACTGATATCTAAAAGGTCTTCTTCTTCTACCTTTTCAGCTCCCAGTGGAGCATAGGTCTTCAACAAACACTTTCCAAGTCGTTCTGTTTTTTGCCATTCTTTTAAGATCATTCCATGTCTTCCCCATCATCTTCATCTCTGCTTCTATCTGTCTTCTCCAAGAATTCCTTGGTTTTCCTCTTTGTCTTTTCCCCTGGGGATTCCAAAAAAGGGCCTGTTGTGTAATACTCTCAGTTGGCTTCCATAGTGTGTGTCCCATCCAGCGCCATCGTCTTCGCTGTATCTCTTTATCCACTGATGTTTGACTGGTACATTTCCATAATTCTATGTTAGTGATTTTGTCTTGTCATTTCCATCCTTTTATTCTGCGTAAGCAACCATTAATGAAAGTTTGTATCTTCGTGATTGTCAATTTTGTTATTCTCCATGTTTCACAGCCATATAATAGGACCGCCTTAACATTTGAGTTGACAATTTTTATTTTTGTATTTAACCTAATTTCTTTGGATTTCCATATGTTTCCGTGTGCAATGAAAGCTCCTCTTGCTTTTGATATCCTTATTATACCTAAAAGGTGTCGTGGTTTATATCATTTGTCGTTCTTGAGCTGCTCGAACTGTCTGAATTGGTGATTTTCCTTTGTTGTTACATGTCTCTGTCACTGCATCTATCCATCTTCTTCTGGGTCTTCCTCTTGGTCTTTTTCCATGCATTCTCGAGAAGAACACCCTCGATGGTGATTGGTGAGGATTCATTCTGACCAGGTGGCCAAACCATTTAAGTTGTTCTATATATTATTCCGTTAATTACTGGAATAAATAGCAAAACACACCAAAGGCAGTCAAAACAACTTAACAACAATATTCATGACTAGACTGCACTTTCTGTAAAGAACCACCTAAAAGACAGAAATCTTTCAAGAAGTTCCTGTATTTCAGTAGTTTCAGTTATATCGGTTGTCATGTAGCAATATTCTATTTCAGTAGTCATGTATATGGCCCTTTTCGTCCTGTCAGACGGTCTAGTGGAGGCTATTGTTTATTTTTTTTGTTTTTGGGGTTTTGTTTTTGTCGAACAGCTTCTCATTCTACCAATGTTTGACAAACACACACGACCACAGAATGAACAAGTCAGGCCCACTGATCCACAGGGTTTTCCATCCCTTTTCATGAGTCTTTTCTCTTCTAAGTTTTACCTTAGCACAGTCTCAAATAGGGAGCCGCGATAGCTCAGTGGTTAGTGAACTGAACTACAAAGGACAAGAGGTAGGGTTCGATCCCAACCGACGGCTTCCGGTTCACCCAGCATTTAATGGGTACCGGATTATTTTCTTGGAAAGTAAAGCGGCACGGGCGTAATACCGACCACATCACCCCAAAAATCATGTGCTGAAGGTCTGTAAAATGTATGGTCACTAACACACTATTCCCTATACGCCACTTGACGTGTCTATGGTACTTTACTTTTTTTTACAGTCTCATGTTATACCATTCCTAATACATGCTCTCCATGATGTGCGATCACTTGCCAGATGTCCCCAGTCATTTTCATAGATGGAGAAGTCATTCAGAGATGATTTACAGATATCTCTACATCGTAGTTTAGGTCTCTGATTTGTCTTTTTCCGTGTATTAGTTCACCATATAGTATTTGCTTGAGGATACGTTTTTCTTCCATTCGCTGGACGTGCCCCAGCCATCTTAGTCTTCAACTTCTGAGCATCGACATGATTGTTGGGGTCTTAGCACGTTGCAGGACCGTTAAGTTGGTTACTTTGTATTGCCATTTGATGTGCATTATTCTGTGGAGACATCGAATATGGAAGACATTTAGTCTTTTTTCGTGATTTGAGTATGTTGTTCTGGTTTCAGATCCATAAAATAGTGTGCTAAGCACACAAGTTGGATATATTAAGAGTTTGGTCTTTAGTGTTAGTTTCGTATTGTTCCAGGCACTTTCTGCGAGTTTGCCGAAAGTCGTAAAAGTAGTCATGTAGCAATAGTCTATTTCAGTAGTCATGCAGCAATATTCTATTTCAGTAGTCATGTAGCAATAATCTATTTCAGTAGTTATGTAACAATATTATATTTCAGTAGTCATGTAGCAATATTATATTACAGTAGTCATGTAGCAATATTATATTTCAGTAGTCATATAGCAATATTATATTACAGTAGTCATGTAGCAATATTATATTTCAGTAGTCATGTAGCAATATTATATTTCAGTAGTCATGTAGCTATATTATTTTTTAGAGTCATGTAGCAATATTATATTTCAGTAGTCATGTAGCAATATTATATTACAGTAGTCATGTAGCAATATTATATTTCAGTAGTCATGTAGCAATATTATATTACAGTAGTCATGTAGCAATATTATATTACAGTAGTCATGTAGCAATATTATATTTCAGTAGTCATGTAGCAATATTATATTACAGTAGTCATGTAGCAATATTATATCTTGGTAGTCATACTTGCTTTGCTACATTTGAATCCGCAGGCTCGAATACCGGTTTGGTCAAACGTTTTTTTTCTATCTTGGGTGAAATTAAAATTCAGACCCGAACACCTCGTGGCGACTGCACTGTAAAAGCGGCCTTTAATCTCCGGTCCTATACGGGCCCCCAGGAATACTTCAGTAATTGGAAAATGCCGTAAAGAATTTTTTTTTTAAATATAGAAATGCTATATTTCAGTAATTATGTAGTAATACTATATTTCAGAAGTTATGTAGCAATACTATATTTCAGTATTTATGTAGTAATACTATATTTCAGTATTTATGTAGTAATACTATATTTCAGTATTTATGTATTTATGTAGCAATACTATATTTCAGTATTTATGTAGCAATATTATATTTCAGTATTTATGTAGCAATACTATATTTCATTAGTTATGTAGCAATACTATATTTCAGTATTTATGAAGCAATACTATAGTTCAGTATTTATGTAGCAATACTATATTTCATTAGTTATGTAGCAATACTATATTTCAGTATTTATGAAGCAATACTATAGTTCAGTATTTATGTAGCAATACTATATTTCAGTATTTATGTAGCAATACTATATTTCAGTATTTATTTAGCAATACTATATTTCAGTATTTATGTAGCAATACTATATTTCATTAGTTATGTAGCAACAATATACTTCAATAGTTATGTAGCAATACTAAATTTCTCTAGTTATGTAGCAATACTATTTTTCAATAGTTATATAGCAATACTATATTTCAGAAGTTATGTAACAATACTATATTTTAATATTTATGTAGCAATACTACATTCCAGTAGTTATGTAGCAATACTATATTCCAGTAGTTATGTAGCAATACTATATTCCAGTAATCAAGTAGCACTACTCTACGAGTATTTTAATAGTCATGTAGTAATCTATATTTGAGTAATCATATTGCAATACTCTATTTCAGTAACCATACAGGAAAACTTATTTCTTCTATTTTAACGTTTGCGCTGTATTAATCGCTTTTAATGTGAAACAGAATATACTCCAAAAAGAATGTTACATTTAATTTGATATCGTACAAAATTCTTAAACTATCACAAATAATTTGACAAACTACTTAACTAACACATTGTAAATAGTTTTATAATAAAGTCAATCTGTTGTTAATAATTCGAGAAGTACTCAAACGTTATATTATAAATTATTTTACAAAGTTATAAATCTATTTTAAATAATCGTACAAACTACTGAATCCATTTTAAATAGTCCAACAAACTACTGAATCTATTTTAAATAGTGTGACAAACAACTAAATCTATTTTAAATAGTCTGACAAACTACTGAATCTATTTTAAATAGTCCGATAAACTACTGTATCTATTTTACTTAGTCCAACAAACTACTGAATCTATTTTAAATAGTCTGACAAACTACTGAATCATCAAATGTACCATTTTTCGAATCCTGTCTAAGACTAGATCCACAATCTCCTTGCCCACCGTGTAATGACCTCTGGCGTAGTTGTTGGCCGCGTCCTCTTTGCCGTTGACCAGCTGCTCCGGGTGGAAGAGTTGACGGTACATCCCAGTGCGGACTTCATCTGCTCATTGAAATACATGAAAAAACAAAATCAGTCTATGTCAATGGAAATGACAAAGAGAGTTTATCGGTGTTATATAGAGCAAATTCTGAGATATGGAAGTGAATCATGGTTATGGAAGGCCCAGGTATCACTGCAAACGAATTAAAATCCATAATTGCTCAACCGCCCGTGCTAGTGGAATCATCCGAATTACTATTTCATCTCCCAAACAAAGAATGGTAGCTGTAGTCCCCATCATAGCAGTCTCAGCACACGCCAAAAACATAAGGCGAAACCGCACAGAAAGTGAACACAACCGTCTGTTCCCTGAAACACGATATCATCATTCATCGTAAACAATCGGAATATTGAAACACATGATAGTGAATCATGGACAGTAGACAAGCAAATGAAAAGACGATTAGAAGCCATAGAGATATAATTTCTCAGAAGAATGTTGAAAGTTCCCTGGACAGCTGAAAAGACAAATGAGGAAATTCTGAAAGAGACCAACACAAAAAGGGAGCTCTTAAGAAACATCAGAAAGAAACATCAGAAAGAAACATCATTTTCCGGGCACATCATGAGAAGAGGAAAGTTGGAATACTTGGTTACAACTGGCAAAATTCAGTGAAGAGAGATCACGGAAGACAAAGAGATAACTTACTGGATAGCTTGGTGTCATGGCATGGTAAACAGTCAACAACAGTACTGTTAAGATGCACGGTATCTTAGAAGATTATGGAAGGACATGATCGCCTACGCCAACAAGTATGATACTAGATGATGATGATGATGATGATGATGATGATGATGATGACAATGTCAATGGATTCTTTGTTTAAATTTCTGAATATAATGAAAGTAGTTATATTTGATACATTGCAGGAAATGGTCTGGGAGATGAGATTAGAAATGAAGAAATGAGAAAACGCTAGGAGCAAGTTCCGCCATTCAATATATAAATAAGCAAATGACAAAATGGTCTGGACATGTAATAAGGCAGAATGATTAAACACAGCACAACGTGTCTTGAGTAAAGGTGAGAACGTCTGATCCAAGGCCAGAACACGAAAAAAAAAAGATGGATTGGTTGAAGATTATAAACAATAGGAAAAATAACAGCAGGATAAACCAACAGTAGAGCAAACTATATTTCAATCAAAGATGAAAAGCAAATGAAGACCTAGAAGAAGAAGAGTGGTAGAAACGAAATATCATCTAGCTGAGACACGATGTTCCTTGCCAGGAAAAGATCTTCTGGAAATTGTTTAACAAAACACAGCCAATAAGGTTCAGTTACATCATCATCGAGTGCCGTCTCCGCAACGAAGGTTGGCTACCATGGAGCGACATTCTGATCTGTCTCTTGCTTTCATGGCGCAGGTTGTCATAGGCTGGTTTGTCCATCTTTTGATGTTACTCGTCCATGTTAGTCTTGGTCAGCCTTTGCCTCTTTCACCTTGTAGTTTCCCCTCCAAGATTACTTTTAGTAGGCTGTTGTGTCTTTTAACATGGCCCAAAAATCTCATTTGTCTTGTTTGAATTGTGTTCAGAATTTCTCTTTTCATTTTTAGTTGTTTTAAGACTTCATCGTTTGTTTTCTTTTCCTTCCATCCAATTCTACTTATTCTTCTATATATCCACATTTCAAAGGCTTCAATTCTCTGTTCTGTTTTCTAGTCCTATGTCCATGTTTCTGCACCATATAGGAGTGTTGAGAAGACATAACATTTTAACAGTTACATCAAGTTCGACAATCAGTAGAACATGTCAGTCTCTACTACCTAAATCGCTGTGCTGAAGTCAGACCTATTGAACAGAGACAAACGCTGTGCTGAAGTCAGGCCTATTGAACAGAGACAAACGCTGTGCTGAAGTCAGACCTATTGAACAGAGACAAACGCTGTGCTGAAGTCAGACCTATTGAACAGAGACAAACGCTGTGCTGAAGTCAGACCTATTGAACAGAGACAAACGCTGTGCTGAAGTCAGACCTATTGAACAGAGACAAACGCTGTGCTGAAGTCAGACCTATTGAACAGAGACAAACGCTGTGCTGAAGTCAGACCTATTGAACAGAGACAAACGCTGTGCTGAAGTCAGACCTATTGAACAGAGACAAACGCTGTGCTGAAGTCAGACCTATTGAACAGAGACAAACGCCGTGTTGAAGTCAGACCTATTGAACAGAGACAAACGCTGTGCTGAAGTCAGACCTATTGAACAGAGACAACGCAACCAGGCCCACTTAACGCCCTTTTTAAAGACAACAATAAAGAGAAGTGGTCGTCGGGTGAACGCCGAAGATAAATCTCGACTGGCAGGTTTACGAGATGAGCAGTGCAGTTTTGTTAAAGAAGTTGCCAGTAAAATAAAGAATGTGGAATTTGCTGACACATTTATTATTTTAGCTTTCCATTAAAAAATGTTATTAGAAAATGGAAGGACTCTGTTATTTCGTTATCTTGCAGGGTCAACGCAAAGAAATGTACTTAAATGCATAAAATTGCGAAGCTGCGGTGAAGCTAATTGTGAGGAGAAATGAAACAAAATAAATATAGAAAAAAAAAAGAAAAAAAAACACGATATGGTTAAAGCTTCATATATTATATATTTTATATTTTTTAAAGTTTTGCTTTTAATTATTTATTTATTTTAAATACATATTTGTATGTGTGTTGTACGTTTGCTCCTGCTGGAACCCTACTGAGCCCAAATGTGGTTCTGGTTTGTATTGTCCACTTGTTACGTGAAGTTTAATCCACACCATTTTTTTTCTTTATATATTATATATCTATTTTTTGTTCATTTCTCCTATTTCATTATCTTGCTGTCTGACTTTATACTTTTACGCTCTTACAACAGCTGACGATCAAGTTTCAAGTTTTAGAAATATGAATGGTCAGGTGAATAGACAATATTATTATTAATTTCTGCAGCGAAACAGCCTAACAACTCTCCATGCAAAGCATTTGGCCCAAAATAGAAAAATGGCTCCCCTTACATTACATTACGGAACACTTGAATCAAAAGATCCAATTTCAGCACGCTGTTAGTCGAGACTGACATCTTCTACTGGTTGTTCCAAACCTGACATAACTGAGCCTCATTGACTTTTATCTGTTAAACAATTTCCACAAGATCTCTTCTTCCTCCAGGTAAGGAAAAGCAAATAAAGTAGTAGATCTTCTTCCTCCAAGTAAGGAAAGGCAAATAAAGTAGTAGATCTTCTTCCTCCAAGTAAGGCGAGGAAAATAAAGTAGTAACTCTTCTTCAGTCAGGTAAGGAAAAACATAAAATAGTAACTCTTCTTCATACAAGTAAGTAAAAACATAAAGTAGTAGATCTTCTTCCTCCAAGTAAGGAGAGGAAAATAAAGTAGTAACTCTTCTTCAATCAGGTAAGGAAAAGCATATAAAGTTGTAGGACTTCCGTTGCAAAGATGGTGGATCTAAGTCACGTTCTCTCGATCGCTGCAGAAAGTGCATTTAGGATCTGATTAATTTCGGTTCTCCGTTGTACTTTTCTGCGTTAAAGTATAAATGATGATCTACTTATTACATCTGTGTCGCTAAAGCGAAGTTGTACGCCGGCAACAGTCCATTTTTGACAAATCAAGTGTTGGGAAGTAGTAACTTTTCTTCCTCCAAGTAAGGAAAAGCAAGTAAAGTAGTAACTCTTCTTCCTCCAAGTAAGGAAAAGCAAGTAAAGTAGTAACTCTTCTTCATCACAAGTATGGAAAAGCAAGTAAAGTAGTAACT
The DNA here is from genome assembly GCA_032433765.1 of Megaustenia siamemsis. NCBI lineage: Eukaryota > Metazoa > Mollusca > Gastropoda > Stylommatophora > Ariophantidae > Megaustenia > Megaustenia siamemsis. The sequence continues at coordinate 74,149,412 of JAVIAB010000125.1, read as the reverse complement.
TTTCTTCCTCCAAGTAAGGAAAAGCAAATAAAGTAGTAACTCTTCTTCCTCCAAGTAAGGAAAAGCAAGTAAAGTAGTAACTTTTCTTCTTCCAAGTAAGGAAAAGCAAGTAAAGTAGTAACTCTTCTTCATCACAAGTAGGGAAAAGCAAGTAAAGTAGTTGCTCTTCTCCCTCCAACTAAGGATAACCAAATAAAGTAGTAACTCTTCTCCCTCCAACTAAGGAAAGCCAAATAAAGTAGTAACTCTTCTCCCTCTAACTAAGGAAAACCAAATAAAGTAGTAGCTCTTCTTCCTCCAAGTAAGGAAACACAAATAAAGTAGTAGCTCTTCTTCTTTCTCTTCCGGGTTTGTCTGGCGACTGTTGCTCTCTTTCGTCCGTCCATAAAAAGGACGTGTATGGGCGAGAATTTTTCAGTGTCGTAGACAATAAGCAAACTTTGATATCTGCGTCTTAAAACACAATACATATTACTTAAGCACATCATTTTGAATTGCATACTATCATATTTTTTTGTATTTAAAAATTAGTTACTATAAAAATGTTTTCTTTAAAATGTGTAATCTTAGTACACGAAACTGTGTAATTGTCCTAGATAATACTGTTATGGATTGAGACGTTAATTGACTGATCTGATTTGCTTTCAGGAGGTAGTGTCGCTGCAGTCAGAACATAGCCATCACAAGATGTGTACACTGATAGTTCCTATACAAACTCCGAGCCTGTCATCGGATTGATTGCGGCCACAGCGAAGACTCCACGCACTGAACTTAACCTTGATAATGGAAGTGGTTCACGGTGGGGAATGGGGGTTATTTCCCGTACAACGGTCATTCTGTCCTACTTTTCTAGATTTTCAGCGGTCAATGGTTCTGTAACGTGTTGGGAACGCACACGGGATTTCCTGTCGTTCGCCTTCATCCGAGAGGGCTAGACATAGGATCTCACTACCCAGAGGCAGGGAAAGCAACAAATAAACCATGAATTTGCTTGCTTTCTTGCTTGCGTTCGCCCGATGACTAAAGGAGTACACCTCTTCATCATCCGCCCTTAAAAGGATGTTAAGTGGGCGTGTCTGCGTTGTGTTGTGGTTTACAGTATAACTGTGATATTTGCGCCTTTCGGTCCTACACATCCGACTTCAGCACGACATTTTTGAGTACTGGATTGTCTTCCCACTTCGATCCCTACTCGCTTGATCAGACTAGACAGGTTAGTCTGTTACTAGAGGCACCACGGAGAGGTGGAGCATCGTCTAGATGGTTCTGGTTCACCGATCCTGGCGCAAGCCATCAGCTGTGGGTCGCTGACAACTTCCAGCTCTACTGCTGGGAGGCTCGTCTTCGCCTCCAACCATGAATTTGAAAATAACAATCCCAACTCACTGAGGCGGGATTCGAACCCGGGACCTTCTCATCCAGAGGTCGATGTTTTACCTCTAGACCACCCTGCATCCCAGAAGATTGTAAATGAATGTCCGAGTATAGTGATGATTCCAATAATACAAAAGCAAAGACACAAAACAGTATGTACACTAGGCACTCACCCACGACACTCGGTTCTAGATCCACATAAATGGCCCTCGGAACGTGTTTACCCATGCTCGTCTCGCTGAAGAACGTGTTATAGCTCTCGTCCCCGTTGTTGGTGGTTAGCTTGAGGTCTTCCATTTTCCCACTTGGCTGGATACCATGCTCCAGACAGTACAGCTCCCAGCAGGCATTGCCGATCTGGACTCCAGCTTGGCCCACGTGGATAGAGATGCATTCACGCTGAAAATTTCAAGAAAATAATAGACATTCTTTATTATCTCTCTTAAGAACAGCAAGAAATAGTAACTAATACGCTTGGAAACAGGAGGCGAAGGCGCGCCTCACAGCAGCAGAGCTGGAAGTTGTCAGCGACCCACAGCTGATGGCTTGCGCCAGGATCGGTGAACCAGAACCATCCAGACCCTGCTCCACCTCTCCGTAGTGCCTCTAGTAACAGACTAACCTGTCTAGTCTGACCACGCGAGTAGAGGTCGAAGAGGGAAGACAATCCGGTACTCAAAAATGTCGTGCTTAAGTCGGATGTGTTGGGCCGAAAGGCGCAAATATCACAGTTATATTGTAAACCACAACACAACGCAGACACGCCTACTTAACGTACTTTTAAGGGCGGATGATGAAGAGGTACACTCCTTTAGTCATCGGGAGAACGCAAGCAAGCTTGGAAACAGACCAAACCAAAGAGATAGCTCGTTACCAACATCAGAGAAATAATGATCATTTTATTGGGCGTGTAATCTGGACGGAAAAGCTGGAATATATTTTGACACAAAAACAGCTTTCCAAAAAAATGAGCACGATATTGTGCAATATATTTTTAACAATGGAAACAAGAAAAAGAGCTGTTAAATATTATGTTTAACCAGTTTTAACATATGGATGTGAATCATAGAAAACAGGACTAAAGACAACAATTTTGCTGGAGGCTGTAGAATTGAGGTTTTACAGAAGAATGTTGAGAATACCACGGACAGCTAAGAAGAGTAATGAAAACGTTCTGAAGTGGAAAAACAAAACGAAAACTAATTTCCAATGTTCGAAAGAAACAATCATCATTTTTTGCAATACAATGCAATGAGAAGGGGACAGCTGGAGCATATTGTGACAAATAGAAAAACTGGCGGACGAAGGGATATAGTTCAAGCAGTGAGAAAATATACCAAACAACTTAAGAGAATGGCTTGGCAGAAGGTCAACAACAGAAATGATAAATAGCTATCGAGATCGAAAGTTGTGGAGAGACATGATCACCAAAGCCAGCAGGCACGGTGCTTATTGATGATTATATTTTGGCAATTTGTAAAAAACAAAGGATAAGAAATGGGGAAATAGGGAGAAAAGATAACAGAGCTAAGATCTAACAGATCACATTTAAAACAGGATTTCTAAATTATCGAGCGCGGCTCCCAAGAGGACAGCCAAACTTTGACAAATAGTCCGCGCTGAGAATATGTGATAGAAGTCTTAAAATGACATTAATATGGGTTTAATATTTGTAAGTACATAGACGAGTAACTATAGGTTAGTATTAACTCTGTCGTCTTTATTATTTTGCGCAGAACACAGTGCAACGTATTAACGGGTGTTCAGTCAGAGTGGATCTGGCGGACTCTAAATGTGACGTTCTGTCTGTGGGGGCGATCAACACACTTAACCTGACAGCTGACTTCATGTGGGAGTCTGGAATCCTACTCTGACTGAGTCCTGATCGCAGAGAGAGAGAAAGAGAGAGAGAGAGAAAGAGAGAGAGAGAGAGAGAGATTATTTTTCATATCCTCTATGGGAATTAATTTATCCGACGTAGACGATCGTAGTTGTCATGAGGGCGCCACATTAACATGGGTTTAATATTTGTAAGTACATAGAAGAGTAACTATAGGTTAGTATTAACTCTACCGTCATTTATTATTTTACATTTCCTCTATGGGAATTAATTTATCCGACTTAGACGATCGAAGTTGCCATATGGGCGCCCCTGTGTATGATCAGCAGTGAAAGGGGAACCGCTGGAGTCATACGGTTAGAAATCACTAGTTTAAAGAAAGAATGATTCAGTTGGAAGTCAAACAGAATTAATAAATTACAACAGACACAATAAACTGTGGAGAGACATGATCATCTTTTTGTCAGCAGGCCCGGTACTTGATGAAGATGACGATGCTTATTCAGGGAACACATCTTTTTAAAATTGCAATGGAACCACCACAAAGACAAATGTCTACGATAAATACTTTGTATGCAATGGTATACATTCAAATCTAATATAGAATTAAGAGAAATGGCCATTCAACAACCAAAGATCTCATCTACCATTAGGGAGAGAAGATGGACATATGTCGGAATTCCAGAACAACCTCCCCTATGGGACACATCAGGATTAAAATTTGGGGGGCTCGGTAGCCTAGTTGGGAAAACCACCCGACTGGACGACTGGAGCTTAAGAGAATGGTTTGGCAGAAGGTCAACAACAGAAATGATAAATAACTGTCGAGATCGAAAGTTGTGGAGAGACATGATCACCTACGCCAGCAGGCCCGGTACTTGATGATGATGATGGGGGCCTCGATAGCCTAGTTGGGAAACCACCCGACTAAACTACCGACGAAAACTACCGACGAAAACTACCGACGAAAACTACCGACGAAAACTACCGACGAAAACTACCGACTTCCGGAAAACTCGTGTTCGATTCCCCCTGGTTAAAAAAAAAAAGTAAAGTACCCCCGCCACGCCAAGTGGCGTATAGGGAAATATGGTGTTAGTGACCCGTCACGCCAAGTGGCGTATAGGGAAATATGGTGTTAGTGACCCGTCACGCCAAGTGGCGTATAGGGAAATATGGTGTTAGTGACCCGTCACGCCAAGTGGCGTATAGGGAAATATGGTGTTAGTGACCCGTCACGCCAAGTGGCGTATAGGGAAATATGGTGTTAGTGACCCGTCACGCCAAGTGGCGTATAGGGAAATATGGTGTTAGTGACCCGTCACGCCAAGTGGCGTATAGGGAAATATGGTGTTAGTGACCCGTCACGCCAAGTGGCGTATAGGGAATATGGTGTTAGTGACCCGTCACGCCAAGTGGCGTATAGGGAATATGGTGTTAGTGACCCGTCACGCCAAGTGCCGTATAGGGAATATGGTGTTAGTGACCCGTCACGCCAAGTGGCGTATAGGGAATATGGTGTTAGTGACCCGTCACGCCAAGTGGCGTATAGGGAATATGGTGTTAGTGACCCGTCACGCCAAGTGGCGTATAGGGAATATGGTGTTAGTGACCCGTCACGCCAAGTGCCGTATAGGGAATATGGTGTTAGTGACCCGTCACGCCAAGTGCCGTATAGGGAATATGGTGTTAGTGACCCGTCACGCCAAGTGCCGTATAGGGAATATGGTGTTAGTGACCCGTCACGCCAAGTGGCGTATAGGGAATATGGTGTTAGTGACCATACATTTTACAGACCTTCAGCGCATGATTTTTGGGGTAATGTAGTCGGTATTACGCCCATGCCGCTTTACTTTCCTAGAAAAAATCCGGTACCCATTTAAGGCTGGGTGAACTCGGAAGCCGTAGGTTGGGATCGACCCCTACCTCTTGTCCATTGTAGTCCAGTTCACTAACCACTGAGCTATCGCGGCTCCCGATTCCTGCTGGGAGCAGTGTGAATTGTACTCGTGGTTGAAAAAAGAAAATACCCCCACGGTCGACCCAGCCGTTGGCAGAAATGGGTACTAGTGTATTACCCTGGGAAGGTGAGGAATGTCGCTTCGTATCTGAGTTTCGATGCTTGAGGCTACACTATACAGAAATATCCGAACATTTCTGGATAGGCGGCCGAGCACATATGGGTGTAAACTCGCGTGCTAAGACGCCGGTTCAAGTCTCGTACTTTACCTTTACCTTTACATCAGGATACTGGAAAAGAGTAAGACCTAGAAAGACACTAAAAAGAACACTTCTAAGAGAAGCAAAGCTGGCAGGCATAAACTCATTCATTAGATAAGAAGAATGACGAAAATTACTACGAGTCCTATGCGACATCTAGCGGTGCGGGAAGTATCAAGATCAATGGAACCGTTGGTGAACAGTTAGTGAACCAAAACGTTAAGTTCAATCACCATCATTGGCTTCTAAAGTTCTTCTTCTGCTGCTATCCTGTCTTTCAACTCCCAGTAGAGCATATGAATTCAACAAGGCTTTTCCAGTCGTATTGTCCGGTGTCATTATTTTAGGATCACTCCATGTATTCCACATCTTCTTCATCTGTGTTTCCAATTTGCCTTCTCCAAGTAAATTTTGGTCTTCCTCTTTGTCTCTTGCTCTGAGGATTCCAAAAAAGTACCTGTCGTGTAAAAGTCTCACTTGGCTTTCGCGGTGTTTGCACTATTACAGAAATCGTCTTTTTCGTATCTCTTTCTCGGGTGGTATTTATTTGATTATTTTCGATGGTTCTATATTATTAATTTTGTCATGCAATTCACATCATTTTATTATGCGCAAACATAGATTAATGAGAGTCTTTATATTCGAGGCTGTCATTTTTGTTGTTCTTCATATTTCACAGCCACATTACAGGACTGATTAGACACAGGAGCTGAACAGTTTTATTTTTATATCCTAGTTAATTTATTTTCCCTGGTGTAGTATTGACAGTGTGATCAATGAAATGTGTGGATGGTTGAAAATTATGGACACTTGCACTGTATTCCCTAATATGTCAAATTTTAAGGGAGTCATGAGGGGTGAGATTGTATTTATCCTGCCCGAAGCGAATGGTAAAACGTATACCCTGTGCTGAAGTACAACATTAATGATTCCTTGGCTGTTGGAAATTGAATAAATAGGCCGTATACCGCTGTCCGCAAACCAATTTTCAAAATGTAAGATCTCACCAAATTTGAAATGTTATTACATTTTTTTCTGAAAATATTAACTATACCCCTAAAGACTCTTTGGGGAATACAGGATCCGTACACTGTCTGCAGATTTTCCTGTAATAATATGAACGATGTGCAGAAACATGGACATTAGACAAGAAAACAGAACAGAGAATTAAAGCCTTTGAAATGTGGATATATAGAAGAATAGGTAGAATTCGATGGAAGGAAAATAAAACAAACGATGAAGTTTTAAAACAACTAAAAATGAAAAGAGAACTACCAAACACAATCCAAACAAGACAAATGCGATTTTTTGGACATGTTAAAAGACACAACAGCCTACTAAAAGTAATCTTGGAGGGGAAAATACAAGGTAAAAGAGGCAGACCAAGACTAACATGGACGAGTAACATCAAAAGATGGACAAACCAGCCTACGACAACCTGCACCATGAAAGCAAGAGACAGAGCAGAATGGCGCTCCATGGTAGCCAACCTTCGATGCGGAGATGGCACTCGATGATGATGAATATGAACGATATATTAATGTTATCGGGTACTATCTGACTGCAATAATGATTATCCTCTATGCAAGAGTATATTGAATTTACATATCAGACAGTATCCACTCGTTTTCACTAAGTTGTGTGCCATAAATGACTCATCGTCATCATCATTGAGTGCCATCTCTGCATCGACGCTACCATGCACCGCCATTCTTCTTCTTCTTCTGCTGCGATCATGGCTCATTCATACTAGAATTCCAGACTCTCTTATGAAGGCAGCTGTCTGCAGCGCCACTCCACTATATCTGTTGCTTTGATAGTGCAGTTTGTCATAAGCTGACTTGTCCGTCTGTTGATGTTACTCGTCCATGTTAGTCTTGGTTTGTCTCTGTCTCTTTTACCTTCCATTTTCCCTTCCAAGATTACGTTTAGTAGGCGGCAGTGTTTTTTAACATGTGCCAAAACCCTCATTTGTCTTGTTTGAATGTTGTGTGTTTAATAGTTTCTTCTAAGACTTCATCGTCTGTTTTCTTTTCATTTCACCCAATTCTACCTATTCTTCTATAAATCCACATTTCAAAGCCTTCAATTTTATGTTCTGCTTTCTTGTCTATTGTCCATGTTTATGCACCATACATCAATGTTGAGAAGATATAACATTTTGCTATTCTTAGTTTTAGCCCTGGTGTTATTTCTCTTGATTTTAATATATTTTTAAGGTAGCTACAGTCCCCATCGTAGCAGTATCAACGCACGCCAGGAGACATAAGGCGAAACCGCACAGAAAGCAAACACAGCCATCTGTTCCCCGTCATATCATCATTCATTGTAAGCAACCGAAATATCGTAACACGATCAAAACTGATGAAACGCACAGCTCACAGTGTGCACAGAACACTTAACTCAGTAGCTCCTGTATTAAGCCTCCAGTTTCTGCCGCCTATCCGCCATATTGACCGGTATTCTTGACGTACGAGTTTTCCTTCTCGTTGGGAGGATGTCAGCACCTGATTCGAAGTCCTCCACCACCTAATTGGTTATTATCTATTGACCATCAGCTTTCAAAACTTGATTAATAAATATACTTCTCTCCGCGCCTTGCTAGGCGTGTGGGGAATATGGCGCGAGCGATCATGTTTCACATGACCATGATGCACCTTGTGTACGATGGTATCGTCTAGGCAATCTTTGCTTACTTTCCAGAAAAAAATCTCTGGTACCAATTTTTAGAGGATGGGTGAATTTTGGAGTGCTGTCGCTCCGAAAAATAAAAAAACAATAAGGAACTTGAATGCGAACCCTTCTGATTAGTAAGTGAGCCTACTAGCCACGCAGCCACCGAGGCTGCCAAGAATAATAACAATGCAAAAATAGAACGTATTGGGTATCAAAGGGATGCAACTATGAGTTTATAAAATAATTAAGTTGTTCTAAAATGTTAACCCCCCTTTAATTTGTAATCGATTATTGTTTGAAACAATCCGTGTTTTATACTTCTCTGAGTTTTATACTTCTCTGAGTTTAATACTTCTCTGAGTCTTATACTTCTCTGAGTTTTATACTTATCTGAGTTTTATACTTCTCCTTCGTCTTCATTTACTTTATCCAAAAACCATTGGGTTCGTTGAGGCAAAACTGACAAGACTTAGTCAACCTTCTCCATTTCTCTCTATCTTTATTTATTCTTTGAGACTGCAAAGTCGAGGCATGTACATTGTTTGATGTTATCTTCCCACCTATTTCTATGTCTACATCTCCCATCTAGCTTCTTTTACAGTTCCTTGATGAATGTTTTTGTCTCGTTGTGTAAGGTTGTACCTTGTCATGTTGTGTTTTGTTGCATCTTGTTGTGCGTGTTGTGTTGTCTTGTTTTGTGCGTTGTTTTGTAGTCTAGTAGTGTTCTTTATCTGTAGTACATTTTCGTATTGTTTCGTTTTATATTATCTCATTTTTGTTGTTGTATAGTGTTGTCTCGTTCTGTGTTAAATGTTGTGTTGTCTTGTTATGATGTGTTGTTTTCTAGTTGTCTTCTGTTGTGTTATCTCGTGTTGTGTTGTCATGGCTCGTGTTGTTTTGTTATCTTGTGTTATGTTCTCATGCTCGTGTTGTTTTGTATTATCTTGTGTTATGTTATTTCGTGCTGTGTTCTCCTGACTCATGTTGTGTTATCTCGTGTTTTTTTCTCATGGCTCGTGTTGTGTTATCTCGTGGTGTGTTCTCTTGCCTCGTGTTGTGTTGTGTTATCTCGTGTTGTGTTATCTCGTGTTGTGTTCTCCTGCCTCGTGTTGTGTTTTCATGGCTCGTGTTGTGTTTTCATGGCTCGTGTTGTGTCATCTCGTGTTGTGTTCTCCTGCCTCGTGTTGTGTTCTCATGGCTCGTGTTGTGTCATCTCGTGTTGTGCTCTCATGACTCGTATTGTGTTGTGTTATCTCGTGTTGTGTTCCCCTGCCTCGTGTTGTGTTATCTCGTGTTGTGTTCGCATGGATCGTGTTGTTTTGTGTTATCTCGTGTTGTGTTCTTATGGCTCGTGTTTTTTTGTGTTATCTTGTGGTGTGTTCTCCTGCCTTGTGTTGTGTTATCTCGTGTTGTGTTCTCATGGCACGTGTTGTGTCATCTCGTGCTGTGCTCTCATGGCTCGCGTTGTGTTGTGTCATCTCGTGCTGTGCTCTCATGGCTCGCGTTGTGTTGTGCTATCTCGTGGTGTGTTCTCCTGCCTCGTGTTGTATTATCTCGTGTTGTGTTATTTCGTGTTGTGTTCTCATGGCTCGTTTTTTGTCATCTCGTACTGTGCTCTCATGGCTCGTGTTGTGTTGTGTTATCTCGTGTTGTGTTCTCCTGCCTCGTGTTGTGTTGTGTTATCTCGTGTTGTGTTCTCCTGCCTCGTGTTGTGTCCTCATGTCTCGTGTTGTGTTGTGTTATCTTGTGTTCTGTTCTCATGGCTCGTGTTGTGTTGTTTGGTGTTGTGTTATCGCGTTTATGTTCTCATACCTCGTGTTGTGTTATATCATGGTGTGCTCTCATGCCTCCTGTTTTGTTGTCTCGTGTTGTGTTCTCCTGCTTCGTGTTGTGTTATATCGTTTATGTTCTCATACCTCGTGTTGTGTTATCTCACGTTGTGTTATCACGTGTTTTGCTCTCAAATCTCGTGTTAAGTCGTGTCGTAACCTGCTCTAATCTGTAGTTGTTACTTTGATTTGCAGTCTAGCGTCGCGTTGTTATTCAATAGCTCCTGTTGTGTTGTGGTATGCCGTCGTGTGATTTGTTAATTTGTGTGAAATGTACGAGCTAATCTGAGGGGGTTACTGCGATATGGAGATTGTTATTGAGAGAAAACAACTGTGAGAGAGTTTAACTTCAATTGAAGAGGGTGATTTTGATAGAATGTTCGTGCTATTGAGAGTTTTTCCTTTGTTTGATACAGTGATTATGTATATATTGGACAGACAGACAGACGGACGAACGGACGGACGGATGGACGGATGAATGGATGGATGGATGGATGGATGGATGGATGGATGGATGGATGGATGGATGGATGGATGGATGGATGGATGGATGGATGGATGGATGGATGGATAGAGGGGGGTAGGTAGGTAGGTAGGTAGTTGGGTTGGCGGGTGTGTGGGTGGATGGATGGATGGATGGATGGATGGATGGATGGATGGATGGATGGATGGATGGATGGATGGATGGATGGATGGGTGGATGGATGGATGGATGGATGGGTCATATATACATTGATGCATAGATAGTGAGAGACTATGCGGGCTTTTATGGGAAAGCATTTTGACGAAGTAGTTTATGATTTGCAGTTGACCAGTGATATTTGCACGTATTTCTGTCCAGCACATCCGAGTTCAGAAAGACAATTGTGAGTATCAGGTTGCCTTCCCCTTCGATCCCTACCCAGTTGGAGAAATTGATTAATGTCTTTCTAGGAGCACCATGAAGCGATGCAGTAAGACCTGGAAGGTTTTGGCTCACTAATTCTGACACAAGCAGTTAACCATAGGTCGCTGACAGCTTCCGGTATTGACAGGCTTCCTTGTCATCGTTGAGTAAGTGTATGGATGTTTGTTAGGTAATTATTGTGTTAAAAGTAAAGAAAGTAAAGTACCCCCGTCACGCCAAGTGGCGTATAGGGAATATGGTGTTAGTGACCATACATTTTACAGACCTTCGGCACATGATTTTTGGGGTAATGTGGTCGGTATTACGCCCGTATCGCTTTACTTTCCCAGAAAAAAAAATCCGGTACCCATTAAAGGCTGGGTGAACCGGTAGCCGTCGGTTGGGATTGAACTCTACCTCATGTCCTTTGTGGTCCAGTTCACTAATCACTGAGCTATCGCGGCTCCCAAATGGTTGTGTTAGTCTGATATATATATATATATATATATATATATATATATATATATATATATATATTGTGTGAAGAGTTGTGAATAAAATTAGGAAAGCGACTTTTAATATATTATATTGTGGACGCGAGAGAGAGAGAAAAGAGTGAGCGAGATATATATATATATAGAGAAAGAGAGTGAGATTTTGAGTGCGGGGGAAGTCATAAAGCGAATTAACGAATGAAAGCAACGACCTTGACATATATAGTTTCATGACATTGAGTTTGATATTCAAAGCCAGCATGCGAGGGCGCCTGGTATTTCCTTCACTTCTGGCTGGCACTGTGATTTAAGTAGTACCTCCTGGCGCAATTTTTTATCTGCCTGACAGATCCGCAAACCTAGTCAAGGAACGTGTCTTTCTTTCTTCCTATTGGATACAAATGCCAACATTATCTACGTTTAGCGTACATTGGTCCTTGAAGAGTTTATTCATTCATGCATTTTGATCTTTTTGTATTTTGCAAATATCTCACTGTTATACGGAAGGTTAACAATAAATATGTTCAGGCAATTAGAAATTATCAAGTACCATGACTGCTGGAGTAGATGATCCTGTCTCTCCATAACTCTCGATCTCGACAGTTATTTTGTTGTTGACCTTCTGCCAAGCCATTCTCTTAATTAAGCTGCCTGGTACCTTTTTCTCGTTGCTTCCCTCATACCTCAGTTTTTCCAGTTGTCACAAAATATTCCAGCTGTTCTCTTCTCATTACATGGCCAAAAAATGATGATTGTTTCTTCCTAATATTGGAAATTAGCTGCCTTTTTGTATCGGCCTCTTTCAGAACGTTTTCATTACTCTTCTTAATTCTCTATGGTATTCTCAGCATTCTTCTGTAAAACCACAATTCTACAGCCTCCAGAGATTTTCTTGTCTATTGTCCCATTGTCCATGATTCGCACCTACATGTATCTTCCTCATACTTTTAAAAGTTGCTTTTGCCTGAGCTATTCTGTATCCTATCTTTGCTGCACATTTACCATCTGAGGTTAGTAAACAATTAGAAAGGCAAGTTTATAAGGCAATGTGGCATATCAGAAAGTGTCATCCATACAGCTATCGGTAAAGGCTGAAAAAAATAAGAGACAGATAGGGCGTTCTTGACAAATATGGATGGACGGAAGAATGAAATTGCTAGCAAATGTGAAAGAAGAGTTATCAAAGAAACCGCAACCAATGTTATATTTTTTCATTCGAAGTCGAAGGCAAATACTTTTTTTTAATAGAACGGTGGAGAAGAAGAGAGTAAAGAAGATGAAGAAAAAGATAGAAGGAGATGAAGAAGCAGAAGACAAAGAAGAAGAGAGAAGGAGAAGAAAGAAGAGACAGAAATAGAGTTGTGGAAAGACACAATTAACTGCGCCAAAAGATAAGGCACTTGTTGATGATGATTATGATGATTGTGATGATGATTATATTGATTCTGATGTTTAATGGTGATGGTGATTATGATTATGATTATGGTGATGGTGATGATAATGATGTTGATGGTTCCTCCTGCATGACAGCAAGACACCTTGAACTAGATACCTCTAGATGAAACACCTTTCAGGGTTAGCGTGTTTTACCCCTTGCCGTTTATAGTATATTTTCCTATCTATTCAACAAGACAACAGAGCAATATCCTCCGCAGTCCGGTCCTATTCTTATCTCTGTCTTTGAAGACCCATCTGCTAGAATTACCACTGTCAATACAGCTACTCGCGCAGGTCGGGACACAACTACCACGACAAGATGAGAACACATCAAAGGAGTCAAGTTGAGTAATTTCCCTCTCTTACTTAGTCATTCCATCTTAAACCTGGTTGCGCTTTTAGTTTCTATTTTTAACATCTAAGGATAAATAAATCCATCAAAATGACTTCTCTCTGAGTCATAAGCTTTTATTTTTTTTAAAAACTCCTTCTTCTCTTTGTACTTTTGACGTTCGGTTGTAAAGTTCCATCATCGGCAGTTTCATAACACATCTGTATAATAAATTTCGGTTATTTTATTTTAACATTTATGCTGATACAAAAAAAAAAAAAATGACATTTCATACCATCAAAGAAATGCCCCCCCCCCCCCCCCCAAAAAAAAAAAAAAAAATATGCCGGGTGTAGTAGATCTAAAATAATTTATCTGGAAATAAAAAAAAATGTAAAAAGGTTTAAAAACAAGAACACCGTTGAGGTTTCAGAACTTGCACAGGAAAAGACAGAATTCGTGAAAACAAACAACCCACTCCCACAGAAAAGAGAAATATAGCTCTCTGGGTTGATAAAGAGCACGCCCAAATGGTAGCCAAATATATCCAGATGGCGAGACGTATGGCCCAACACAACATTAATAAGATGTTTTCTCCGCTCCCCCAACCATACAAAAAATAATCAATACATACCATCAAGAAGTGCCGTGCAATTTCTGTAGGGAAAATAGATCACTACAATATGTGTACCAGTTAGATGTATCGTTTCAGGCACTCTTGGCAGTAACATAGGTAAATGGGGCTGCATTAGAACATGTTGATGAATTCAAATACCTGGGATCAGTTTAAATCCCAGATGGAAGGCGTACATAGACCAGAGGTTCAACAGCAGTTTAGGAAAATTTCGAAATTGTTGGGGGTTGCGGGGATATTATGCAACCCATTTTTGAAAAGAGATTTTTTTATGAATTCGTCAGTGTTTTGTGGAGCCAGCCTAGACATATGTATGAGAACCATAGACAGTCACACAACAGCAGACAAGAAACCCGTTGAAGCGAACAAAAATGTTGTTATATGTAAAGTTTTAAGAATACTGCGAACATAAAGAATAGACATCGATGTCTATGGAGGTCAAACCTACTAACCGTACAACGCACCTATCGTGTATAAGAACTAGGTAGGCTATTTCAACAATTACCTCCTCGTTTCCATTGCAACAAAAGAACGACATATTCAGAAAGTGTTCTATCATTTTATTAAACATATAGAAGTAGTGCTGAGGGGAGGAGAATGTATGAAGTTTATCCCTCAAAAATCACTGCGCTGCTCCTTTATATACATAAAAACCTCAACAAAACGGTGAGATATTTTAATTAGCAGCAAAACTATGTTATTCTTAAAAACGTATAATGCACATAACTAAGATAGTCTGATGTAATTATAATTATGTTAATTTAGGGAAATAATTTAAGGAACTATATTACACAGCGCAAATTGCAGCAAAGTTTATGTCGCAAATGATCGGGTTAAAAAGATCAACCTAAAAGTTCGGTCCCATGTCTTACCACAAATTTCAATCTCACCGTCAGCCGATGTCCAGGACATGTTCGTCTGTCTGTCTGTCTGTCTGTCTGTCTGTCTGTCTGTCTGTCTGTCTGTCTGTCTGTCTGTCTGTCTGTCTCCAGTGTTCGAGAAGCTTTTGGCATGTAGGGAGGTCAAAAAATAATGCACACCAATTTTTTTCTCGGAAACTATTCGGGCAAAATGTGTGAAATTTTCACAGATTGTAGCTGAACATCCCCTTTACACTACCTATTTTTCAACATAATCTCCGTCCAAGCGTATTGCCTTACGCCAACGCGAAACTAGGTCATGAATGCCTCGTTTGTACCAAGTTTTGTCCTGCTCGCGTAGCCATTTTTTAACTGCACGGATCACACCCTCATCATTGTCAAAGTGTGTCCCACGCAGGAATTTTTTGAGTGGTCCAAACAGATGGAAATCTGAGGGAGCCAGATCAGGGCTGTAAGGAGGATGGGGCAGTACAGTCCAACCAAATTTGTTGATTGCTTCCCGTGTTACCAGACTTGTGTGAGGGCGTGCATTGTCATGTTGAAGCAACAAATCTGCAGATGGCTTATTAGGCCGAACTCTGTGGAACCGATTTTTGAGTTTTGTCAGTGTATTGATGTAAGCTGTCGAGTTGATTGTCTCACCTCTTGTCATTACATCAACAAGAATCACACCATCAATGTCCCAGAAGACAGTGATCATCACCTTTCCGGCTGATGGAGATGTTTTGAATTTTTTTCTTTTGGTGACTGCGGATGATGCCATTCCATTGACTGCATTTTTGTTTCAGGCTCATAATAATGTGCCCACGTTTCGTCACCGGTAACAATTTTTGACAAAAACATTTCTCCTTCAACACCGAAACGCTCCAACAATTCAGAACAGAATGTTTTCCTTTGAACTCTGTGATCATTTGTTAGGCACCGAGGAACCCATCGAGCGCAAATCTTTGAATATCCGAGAGTTTTAAAAATTGCGATTGCACTTCCCTTGCTAACTGTAAGCTGTAATGCCAATTGCTGACTAGTGATACGCCTATCCTTACGAATAATGGCATCAGCCCGGTTTAACATGTCTGTGCTGGTAGCCGAGGCAACACGTCCAGAACGCGGTAAATCATGCAGCTCCACTCGTACACTTTCTGCAGCTTTAATTCTCTGAACCCAGCGACTAACTGTGCTCCTATCGACTGCAGAACATTTGTACACTGCACACAGTCGTTTATGAATGTTTGCCACAGTTTCTTTTTCCGCAACCAGAAATTCTATGACAATTCGCTGTTTGTAACGGACATTGTTGACAAGCTCAATTTTAACGGTTCATAGATTGCGTAATATTTATCAGAATGCTGTGCAATTTTGTACACATAATTGGAACATGTCATATTCCAAGTGTGCAAAATTTCATATTCCTATCTTTATTATTAGCCGAGAAAAAAATTGGTGTGCATTACTTTTTGACCTCCCGTATTATTTTCCTCCGTCGTCAGGAAGAATTTATCAGTCCTTCGATCTTAAGTCTTCGTGTTATCCCAAAAGTTTTCGTTGTTCGGCCTGTGCAGTTGCCTGTGTTTGGGTTATTTTAATTAGCATTATTTGGTTTTGGGTTGTTTTAGTTAGCCTAATATCGGTTTTTTTTTTTTTTTTAGTTAGCCTTATATAGGTTTCGGTTAATTTAGTTAGCCGAATATGGGTTTGGGTTTTTTTAGTTAGCCTTTGATGGGTTTGGGTTGTTTTAGTTAGCCTTATTTGGTTTTGGGTTGTTTTAGTTAGCCTTATATAGGTTTGGATTATTTTAGTTAGCCTTTATCAGTTTGGGTTGTTTTAGTTAGCCTTATATAAGTTTGGGTTGTTTTAGTTAGCCTTATATAAGTTTGGGTTGTTTTAGTTAGCCTTATATAAATTTGGGTTGTTTTAGTTAGCCGAATATGGGTTTGGGTTGTTTTAGTTAGCCTTATATAAGTTTGGGTTGTTTTAGTTAGCCTTATATAAGTTTGGGTTGTTTTAGTTGGCCGAATTTTGGTTTGGGTTGTATTAGTTAGCCTTATATAAGTTTGGGTTGTTTTAGTTAGCCTTTGATGGTTTTGGGTTGTTTTAGTTAGCCTTATATAGGTTTAGATTATTTTAGTTAGCCTTTATCAGTTTGGGTTGTTTTAGTTAGCCTTATATAAGTTTGGGTTGTTTTAGTTAGCCTTATATAAGTTTGGGTTGTTTTAGTTAGCCTTATATAAATTTGGGTTGTTTTAGTTAGCCGAATATGGGTTTGGGTTGTTTTAGTTAGCCTTATATAAGTTTGGGTTGTTTTAGTTAGCCTTATATAAGTTTGGGTTGTTTTAGTTAGCCTTATATAAGTTTGGGTTGTTTTAGTTAGCCTTATATAAGTTTGGGTTGTTTTAGTTAGCCGAATTTTGGTTTGGGTTGTATTAGTTAGCCTTATATAAGTTTGGGTTGTTTTAGTTAGCCTTTGATGGGTTTGGGTTGTTTTAGTTAGCCTTATTTGGTTTTGGGTTGTTTTAGTTAGCCTTATATAGGTTTGGATTATTTTAGTTAGCCTTTATCAGTTTGGGTTGTTTTAGTTAGCCTTATATAAGTTTGTGTTGTTTTAGTTAGCCTTATATAAGTTTGGGTTGTTTTAGTTAGCCTTATATAAGTTTGGGTTGTTTTAGTTAGCCTTATTTAAATTTGGGTTGTTTTAGTTAGCCGAATATGGGTTTGGGTTGTTTTAGTTAGCCTTATATAAGTTTGGGTTGTTTTAGTTAGCCTTATATAAGTTTGGGTTGTTTTAGTTAGCCTTATATAAGTTTGGTTTGTTTTAGTTAGCCTTATATACGTTTGGGTTGTTTTAGTTAGCCTTATATCGGTTTGGGTTGTTTTAGTTAGCCTTATATGGGTTTGGGTTGCTTTCTTCTTCTACTTCTTTTCTTCTTTCCTTCCTCATCTGATTTTCAGCGTCGAGGGGAGATACAATTTGCGGTCTTTTGCTCTTCTGTTCGCCTCTGCTGCTGTTATGTTTCCTAGTGCTTCTAATATTCCATCGACCCATCTTTTTCGTGGTCGACCCTTGGGTCTGGTGTTCTCACAACGTTAGTTGAAGGCTCGTTGTGTTGTATTTTGTTCTTTCTGCTTTGCCACGTGGCCAAACCATTTTATCTGTTGTTTCCTTATGTATTCTATGGCGAGGACTATTCCTATCTTTTTTCTCAGTTCTTCATTTCTGAACTTATTTCTCAGACTGTTTTCTGTCATTCGTCTAATACATTTCATCTCTGTAGAAGTTATTTTTCTTATTGTTCTTGCATCTAGGGTTCAGGTCTGGCATTGGTAGCACAACGTTGGGACGAAGATTGTATTGTATAGTGCTCGTTTTGCCTCCAGAGTTATTTCCTTGTTGGACAATAGTGGTGATAACTGTCCAATGATTTGACAAGCTTTGTTGCATCTTGATTATATCTCTGCTGTTTGAGAATTATCGTTTGTCATTAGACTTCCTAGGTATTTGAATTCCACTACTTGTTTTAGTTGTCTGCCTTCTATAGTTATGTTGATGTTCTGTTTATTTTTGCGACATTCATGACTTCTGTTTTGTTGATGTTGATTTTCGTGTTGTATTCTGTGCTTGAGATGTTGAGTTTGTTTAAGTGTTCTTGTAGGTCTTCTATTGTTTCATGTATTAGTGCCTGATCGTCTGCAAATAAAAGCTCGTTGATCTCCTCTGTCTCTGATTGGTTGGCTAGCTTGCACTTATGGTTCATGTATGTAATAAACAGTAGAGGGGATAGTACGCACCCCTATCTTACACCTGATCTAACTTCGAAGTGGTTTGTGTAGCCTTCTGCTGTTCTGACCATGTAGCTGCTGTTAACGTAGAGACTTTTAATAAGGTTGGTTAGATGTTGGCTAACTCCGTATGTTGTTAGTATCTCCCACAGTTGTTCTCTGTTTACTCTGTCGAATGCTTTTTCCTGGTCAATGAAGGCTATGTATAAGTTTTGACTGTGTTCTGTCGTTTTTTCTGCAAGATGTTTTAATGTGAATAGTGCGTCAGTACATCCTCTGTTTTTTTTCGGAACCCCATTTGAGAATCGCTTAACTGTAGTTCTATTATTGGTCTCAGCCTTTTTTCGTATTCTAAGATTTTGGCGTATTCCTACATGACTGAGAAGAGATATACCTCTATATTGATTGCAGTCTCTTTTGCTGCCTTTCTTTTTCCATATTGGTAGTATGATTGCCTGTTGCCAGTCTTCTTGGACTTGTTGTTGGTGTCATGCTGCATTAAATATTCTGTGCAGCCATTGCATTCCTGTTTCTCCTGCTGCTATTATTTCTATTGGTATGTTATCTATCCCTGGTGCTTTATTTCTTGGTGCATATTTGATTACTTCTTCGATTTCCTCTTTCATGATGTTGGGTTCAGTATTTGTGAGTTCTGGCGTGGTTTTTGTTGTCTTATTGGTAGTTGGTATGTTTAACAGGTCTTCAAAATATTCTTTCCATCTCTGTGGCATACATTGGTTATTTGATATTGGCTGTCCGTCTTTGTCATTTATCAGCTCAGTAGGATCATGGTTTTCTTTTCTCGCTCTTGTGGCTTTTACTGCTTTGTAGAAATCTCTTGTGGCTGTCTTGAAGTCCCTGCTCATGTTTGGTCCAAATTCTGTCCAATTCCTTTGCTTAGCTTCTTTGATCAACATTTTAACTCTTTTTCGAACTAAGACATATTTTTCATATTTTTCTTGGTTCTTGTTCTCCCTCCAATTTTTAAACAGTTTCTTCTTTTCTTTAATTGCTTCTCTGATTGTTTCGTTCCACCACGGGGTGCTCTTTTTCCCTTCTCTTGTTCTTAGCTTCGTTCCACAACCTGTTTTACTTAGAGATGTTGGTTACTGTTTCCTTAAATTGTTTCCACTCTTCTTCTACTGTGCGTACTTCGTTAGGGAGTTTCTTGAATTCCTCTGTTAGTTTTTCTTCTAGGGTTTTCCTTGTTTCTTGATCTTTTAATTGTTTTATTTTTATTGTCTATTCTTTTCGCTTCTTTTGTTTGTTTTCGAAAATTCTCTTTATTTTTGGCTGTCTTGGTGTGATCATAACCATCTTATGATCCGTATTTGGGATTGCTCTACTGTCGGTTACTCTTTTCTTGTTCTGTTTTCTTGTTGGTATAAAATCTATCTGACTTCTGCATGTTGTGTCATTCCATTTGTACCAGGTGTATACTTGCGACTCTCTGTGTTTGAAGAATGTGTTGGTGATAAATAAATCATTTTGATTGCATAGCTCCAGCAGTCTGCTTCCATTTTCGTTTATTTCAGCTGTTTTATCGCCAAAGGGTCCTAAGATATCACTGTTCTCACTGTTGCGTTTCCCAAGCCTTCCATTAAAATCTCCTATCACTAACATGTCGTCGCTTTCGTCAATATGGTTAATGATTTCACTCAGTGTCTCGTAGAATTCTTCGCTGTTTCTTTCATTGTTGTTGCATGATGCATAGATTTGAATGTAATTTGTTTTTCGATATTCTTCTAGTAGTTTAATTGTGATCATTCTTTCTGAATGGTATTTTATTTCTAGAATGTTCTTTGCGTGTTCTGGGTCGATGATAAAACCTACTCCATGTGTTGCTCTTTCTGTGTTGTCGACTCCTTAGAATATTTTCGTGTGGTTCGTGTGTGTTTTATTTATCTGTTGTCCTTTTACTCTGGTGGCCGCTAATCCTAGTATTTTAATTTTCCTTTTTGTAATTTTTTCTTTAAGTTCGACTTCTTTATTTTTTATCCCGCATATATTTATCGTTGCTACTTTAATCTCCATCTTCTGTGCATTTCTCTGAGCATAAAACATTTATCCCTTACCGACCTGCTGAGTCAGTCGTAAGTTAAGGGCTTTACGAAAAACACACGATGGGGGTTTAGCCCGACTGATGTTTCCCCCCACGTGTTTGATCGCTAAGGTCTCACATGCGATCTTTTACGATCTAAATATAAAACTTTAGCTGGTTACATTTAAAAAAGTACTTATCAGTTCTTATCCTCCTCCTTGGTAGAAAACTTTACACAACTTTTCGAAAATTATAATCCGTTGGAAACACTATACTCCATCACTTTGGTTGCTTTAGTTAGCCTTATATGGGTTTGGGTTGTTTTAGTTAGCTTATATGGGTTTGAGGGAGCCGCGATAGCTCAGTGGTTAGTGAACTGGACTACAACGGACAAGGGGTAGGGTTCGATCCCAACCGACGGCTTCCGGGTTCACCCAGCCTTAAATGGGTACCGAATTTTTTTCTGGGAAAGTGAAGCGGCACGGGTGTAATACCGACCATATTACCCCAAAAATCATGTGCTGAAGGTCTATAAAATTTATGGTCACTAACACCATATTCTCTATACGCCACTTGGCGTGACGGGGTACTTTACTTTCTTTTTATGGGGTTGGGTTGTTTTAGTTAGCCTTATATAGGTTTGGGTTGTTTTAGTTAGCCTTTAATGGGTTTGGGTTGTTTTAGTTAGCCTTTTATGGGTTGTTTTAGTTAGCCTTTTATGGGTTTGGGTTGTTTTTGTTAGCCTTATATAGGTTTGGGTTGTTTTAGTTAGCCTTTTATGGGTTTGGTTTGTTTTAGTTAGCCTTTTATGGGTTGTTTTAGTTAGCCTTTTATGGGTTTGGGTTGTTTTAATGAGCCTTATATAGGTTTGGGTTGTTTTAATGAGCCTTATATAGGTTTGGGTTGTTTTAATGAGCCTTATATAGGTTTGGGTTGCTTTAGTTAGCCTTATCTGTGTTTTGGGGTCATCGAAGTTTTATGTTGATTGGACTACGGACGTTACCATGATGGAGGTTCAGTCTTCGCGTGACTAATTTATAGTGTGAGCACGTGTCTTCATTGTTTCCCCCGGGTGTTGTGAAGAAGATCAAGACCAAAACGTCCCATCCTTGACCGACCTCGGGGTTCCAGTCTCTGGACCACATCACGTTAACATTATAAACAGTATCCTCAAAAATGGGCTTACCATCTGCAATTTTCTTTTTAGGGTCTATTTTATTTATATTTATTTACACGTGAAGAAGATAACAACTGGAATATATTGTAACAACTGGAAAAATTGAGGGACGACGAGATAGTGGAAAGAAAAGAGAAAAAATTACCAGACAGCTTAAGAAAATGGCTTGGCAGAAGGTCAACAACAGAAATGATAAATAACTGTCGATATCAAAAGTTATGGAGAGACACGATCACCTACGCCACCAGGCCCGGTACTTCATGATGATGATTCACATGTGAACATAACTTTACACACGGTTAACTAACTGCGAAAAGAACCGCAAAAACGGAATCCACTACCTACCCCAATTGTGAATTTTCTCACTACTTCCTGGAGTAAAATATATAACGTTTAATTACTGGACCGGAAAGGCGTCCATGCGTTGCTGTCCGACGACCGGAAGTTGGATAATAGCTAAAATGCCATTTTAAAATTGAAGCAAAGAGAAGTGTGTATGTTTCCTTCTTTAATCTCCAGTTAAAATAACGCATTCTCTTCCGCAAGTCAATGGTTTATTTATTTCTGACCATCTGGCCCGGATATTCATATTCGTTGTGCGGTGATAAAAAGTTGACAAATATAAACAAGGTGACAACACTGTGGGGAATTGTGTCAGCAAGAGGAAGGAAAGGCAGGCAAAGGAAAAGGTGAGAAGACAATATCAAATAATGAAGAGGGGTTTGTTTTGTTGACTGCAGTTGAGAAGAAAAAAAAAAGAAAGAAATATAAAGAAAGGAAGAAAGGAAAAAAGAAAGAAAGAAAGAAAGGGAGAAAGAAAGAAAGAAAGAAAGAAAGAAAGAAAGAAAGAAAGAAAGAAAGAAAGAAAGAAAGAAAGAAAGAAAGAAAGAAAGAAAGAAAGAAAGAAAGAAAGAAAGAAAGAAAGAAAGAAAGAAAGAAAGAAAAAAGACCATCACACCACATGGTACCGAAAAGAGAATATGGTGTTGGTGCCCATATTTGTTAGACCTTCGGCACATTAATATTATTATAAGTAAAGTGGTCCGTATTACACTAGTTCTGTTTTTCTGCCCCAGAAAAATCTAGTATCTATTTAAGGATGGGTGAACATAGAAGCCGTCGATCAGGATCGAACCTGACCTGGTGTCCTTAGAAGTCCATTTTTCCATTGAAATGTCGCTGCTCTGTTGAGGAAGATGCATAGAGACTTGGAGATTGTTGAGTGCAGATATCCGTGCCTCAAACAACGATTAGAGGTACAAGACGACTAACAGGGTATAGTTGGTTGGTTGGTTGTGTTCGCCCGATGACTAAAATATTCTAGAGTATCATGGTAGACTAGAATATTCCTCTTCATCATCCGCCCTTAAAAGGACGTAGTGGACGTGTCTGCGTTGTGTTGTGGTTTTCAGTATAACTGTTATATTTGCGCCTTTCGGCCCAACACATCCGACTTAAGCACGACATTTTTGAGTACCGGGTTGTCTTCCCTCTTCGATCCCTGCACTCTTGGCCAGACTAGACAGGTTAGTCTGTTACTGGAGGCACCGCGGAGAGGTAGAGCAGGGTCTGGATGGTTTTGGTTCACCGATCCTGGCGCAAACCATCACCTGTGGGTCGCTGACAACTTCCAGCTCCGGTGCTAGTAGGCGCGCCTTCGCCTCCAGGGTATGAGATGACAGCAGAAACTCATCGCTGACTGATGGTGTCAGGATCAGTGAAAGATAACTGATCAAGATCTTATTCCATATCCCTGCTGTGTGGCGAGTTCAACGTAGCCAGTCTGGTTAAACAAGTCGGAATATTAAAGAGTGAAAGCAAACCAAAAATATAAATGTGTTATAACGAAATCGAATGACGTGGATCAAACATATCAGATATTGCAGCTTATTGTAAATCACGATACAGCGCAAATACAACAGATTGCTGTGTTTTTTAAAGGCGTACGACGAAAAGGAGTAATTTTCGTTTATTTGTTTACACACACACACACACACACACAAACACGTGCGTCATCCCATTAATTAGTCATGTTATTATACCTTCTATCTGTGAAACATTTTAACACGTCCATTACTGTTTTGTTTGAAGCTATGTAAGCAAACCTTGAACTAAATGACCTTATCTCGATTTCTGATTCACATTTGTTTCCACGTGCCAACTACACAAAAACAAACAGGGCTGTTTTGCAAATCATAACTCATGTCTGCAAGCCCTCGGCAGTTCGTTCGGTTAATATTTTAATTTGTGAAGGGGAGAAATCTAAGTTAAGGCATATATTACGAAAATCATTGTTTGTATAACCACAGGAAAGAACAAGTTTTTTTTCTGTAATTTTGTTCTCGTAGGTATGTGTACTGCATATAAAAATGTTGCAATATTGTTTCTTTTTCTTTTTGTTTTTCTTCTGCCCTCATTTTGCAAGAAATACTGCCTGATGATGTTATGTTATATGCAGGGTCGTTTACGTTTTTTTTTACTGTGATCTAGGTAAAAATTATTTGGTTGTTTCGTTATTAGTTATTGTGTGTGTGTTTTTGTTTGTTTGTTCCTGCTGAAGGCCTATTGGGCCGAAACGTCGTTTAGTTTGTGTCGTCCACTTATCACGTAAATCTTCTTACATACTATTTTGTTCTATTTTATAATTTTTCCTAAAAATTATCTTGTTTGTTACGTTCTGGCAATGATAATTACTTTCTTCTACAACAGTTTATCTTCTGGACTTGTAACCAATTTATCTTCTAAGATATTTTTTATTAAATAAATTGTGTACATAACCACCACCGAGACGAAATGTGTTAGACGAAGGACAGATATATAAAGAAAGAACAGATCAAATGGTTTGGCCACGTGATAAGGCAGAAAGTTCAAAACACCGAGCCTTCAATAAACGTTACGAGAACACCAGACCCAAGGGCCGACCACGAAAAAGATGGATTGACGGAATATTAAAAACACTAGGAAACATAACAGCAGCAGAGGCAAACATAATGCAAAAGACTGCAAATTATATCTCCCGTCGATGCTGAAAGGCAAATGAGGAAGGAAAGAAGAAGAAAGAGATGTGTACATAAACATTCTTGACAACCTTTATTCATCTCAATAAATGTATCAATATCACATCAAATGAGTCAAAGTGCAGAATAAGACTTTTTCTTAGGGTATGTGTCTCTTCAGCTTCCGTTATCTACTGTTACTGACCGTATCTTGTAGACTAACGTCTTTATTGATCAAATACAGAGTCGATGGTATCGTCAACAAGTCGTCGTGGCAATACATCCTGATCGACCGCTTCCGGGTTCCTCCAGCCTTAAATGGGTACCGGATATTTTCTGGGAAAGTAAAGCGGCACGGCGTAATACCGACCACATTACCGCAAAAATCATGTGCTGAAGGTCTGTAAAAATTATGGTCACTATCACAATATTCCTTATACGTCACTTGGTGTGACTCTTTACTTTTATTTCTTACTGCTATATATATATATATTTATATATAGCAGTTCTCAATTGTCTTCTACTTGTCTATGGCTAACTCTAGTTATTTCCAAAGTTTAAACTCTAGATCTCATTGCAACTAGCTATCTCGTTTAAATTCTATGCCACCACCGAATGATTCTGTCTATCTATTTATCAGTGCATCATACTCACGCGTATATACATTGTCCGTTCAGTTCAAGTTAAAGTCATAGTTAATTCAAGTGTCGATTATTCATGGTATAACTCATGTTCTCTAGGAGTAATTGAGGTTTCAAGCTGGACCTTGCTGCTGAGACCAGGGGTGGTTGCCGCAGAGAGAAATCATAAATTTAAAAATCCCAACCGGTGTATCCGGGATTTCAACACACAACCTGTCTGTCTCGAGGCCGGCGTCTTGCCTCGAGACCAACTAGTCCCCCAACCCTCCCCCACAAACCCCCCCCCCCCCCCCAAAAAAAAACAAAAAAAAAACTTGCGAATGATAACGGTCAAAGAGAAAACAACAGAGCGACAGCCACGTGCCCTGTATGTCGTAAGAGGCGACTAAAGAGTTGGGGTTCAAGATCTTTGTCAGTGCTACAGAGTTCGTGCATCTGATGTGGTCTGTCAACTAAACAAAACCAACTCTTCTACTACTTAATGGTTAACTGTTCCTTGTATGACACTTCGGTAAACTAATTGTCGACACCGGAAGTTGCTAATTAGCGTTTCCTAAAAATGGTCCAAGCTTGTCTGTTTCATGGGGAAATTTCAGAAAAAGGACAAAACCCGAACGTTATTCTAACCTAGAACTCTAGATTTCGTTATCACATAAGAATAATAGAAGCTTTAGGCTTTTGTCCTAGATTCTTCTTCTTCTGCGATCATGGCTCATTCAGACTTGACTCCAGACCCACTTATGAAGGCAGCTGTCTGTTTCAGTGATTCATTTGCCCCGTAGATTATTCTCTCACAGGGAGGTGGGTGTGGTCCACATTGGCCTCCTCAGACCTTTGTACTGGAGGCAATCCTGTAGAACGTGTTTTGTTGGCGTGTTATCCAGGGTTCAACGGCATTGGCTGGTAGTTCCTATTTTGAGTTTGGTGAACATGTCGTTTCTCATACTGTTGTGGCCAGTGTGTAGGCAAAGTATGACTTAATCCCTCATTGATAGTTGGAGATATCCATCCCTCTCGTTATACTTTAGGTGTTCTTGTTTCCATTTTTCATGATACTGGCTTTTGATGATGGATTTGGCTTCATTGTAACTGCCCTGATGGTTCTCTTGTGGTAATCTTCCTCCCTCCTGAGCTAGTTTACCTGCTTATTCGCCAAAAGACATAAGGCGAAACCGCACAGAAAGTGAACACAGTCAACTGTTCCCTGTCATACGATATCATCATTCATCATAAACAATTTCAATATCAAAACATGATAAAAACTGATGAAACACACAGCTCACGATGTGCACAGAGCACCTAATTCAGTAGCTCCTGCAACAAGCCGGACTTGGAATATGAGGAAACTGCAACAAGGAACACTTTATACATAGTCTTCAATGGTTCCTACCGCCTATCCACCAGATTGACCAGAAGTTCACGTCATCCTAAAAATGATGATCGTCATATTTTTTTTTTAATGTATAGCGCTTGATGATGTTAAGACATCATTTTTTTTACTCCAAATCCGAACATATAAAACGCAATTAGTCGTCAGATTATCCCCGTCGCACATCAAACAACAGACCGTAAGATTAGCGTATTCAAATGTAGTTATTTCTGTCACTATTCTGACGTCAAATACTAGGATGACTGTTCCTTTTAGATAATTTTTATCAAGCTGTTTGATCTTGTGGCGCGCTCGTACCGACTTAATTTGTTTGTTTTTTTCCTTCTGGTACAAGGAACTCTTCAAGCGAGGTATATGTGTTTTTAAATAATGATTTTACTAACTTTCTATTTGTGTGCTGCACAGTATTTGTATGAGGTGCCTATGTGCCCGTGTGGCTACCGGTGCCCTGACTTCGGTGAGAGAAGAAAAGAATGTAGCCACCACATACATTCCACGCGTATTGTAAGAGGCGACTAAGGTGATTTGGAATCGAGTAGGACGCACGGACCGACCTTGTCAACAGAATAAACTGGTGCATTTAGGGAAATGCTTCGGCTCGCAATAGAGCGATTATAGGAAACTTCTGAATGCAATTAAACTAGTTCCATGGATAGAATACAAAATAATAGAATAACCTAAAACATTACGGTAACATCCCTTTCCAATAGCTTGGGCATTTCTCGTTTTAAAATATCATATTGTTCTCATTTCAAATCATCATCATCATCGAGTGCCTTCTCCCCAACGAAGGTTGGCTACCATGGATCGCCATCCATTCTACTCTGTTTTTTGCTTTGATGGTGTAATAGATTGACTTGTCCATCTTTTGATGTTACTCGTCCATGTTAGTCTTGGTCTGCCTCTGCCTCTTTTACCTTGTATTTTTCTTTCCAATATTACTTTTATTAGACTGTTGTGTCTTTTAACATGCCCAAAAAATTTCATTTGTCTTGCCTTAATTGTATTTAGTAGTTCTCTTTTTATTTTCAGTTGTTTTAAAACTTCATCGTTTGTTATCTTCATCATTTCAAATGCATAAAAGAAAAGACCATACCACAACAAGCGAGAAAGTTGGTAAAATCATAAACAATAACAAATACATATATAAATAGCTTCTTACACAAGCTGGGAAAAATATAAATAATATTTAAGGTTAAAAAATAAATTACTCGTTAACCGAATAGTTTCTGTCTGGACATAGGTTGTTGATAAACGTTTTGAACCATTTTATCCTAACTAAAATTTATGACTAATTTTACACTGATAAGTCATAAAATCGTCAAGTCTATCATTGTAATTCATTTTACTTTAATCCTTGTCTTTGTTCTCTGATAAAGATATTTTAAGTCGAAACGTTGGTTCCTCCTACCATATATTTGTAAAGCTATAATGTATCATTTACGTGTGTTTCTACTTTTTAAACTTTTTCCACCTTTTCCTAGCTTCTGCATTCCAGCTGTTAAAATCCTTTACACCTGGTCTCCTGCCCCTCATGTATCAACAGATGGACTGGAAAACAGCAGTGACAAATAAATAAAGAGTGTTGGCAAAAAATAAAACTATTCCGCGTTCATCCTGAACAGAATGTCTGCTACTTTCTATCTATCTATCTATCTATTGACCTTTCGAGCCGTAACCGGCCCATAGGGCGTAGACCAAGATACACCTTTTCCTATATGAATTTTTTGTTCTAGCAGTTTTCTTTTAAAGATATTTTATCAAATCTCGCCATCTGTCTCCGTTCTGTGCAAGCAGTTCTATCTCATTGAGGGAGCCGATTCCTGCTGCTCTTGCCTCTCTCATCAATGTTCTTCTCAGTGTCTCCCTGGGTCTTCCTCTTTTTCCTTCACCCGCTGCTTCCCACATGAGGGCCCGCTTTGCTATTCGATTATTATCTCCTCTCACCACATGTCCAACGCATGAGCATGTTTCGTCGGAGCGGCCATTGTTCGCACATTCCAGAATCCTATTTTTGTTGTTGTTTTAGGGCCGAAAAAACTATCACTACTATCTACTGCTAATTTACACATTCTGTATCAGGTCTACGTTTCATTAACAACATCGTTTTTACGATAGCGGCTTGTTAAACCTCTGATCAACGGTTATATACCAAGCCGGAGAAAAATAATTCCTCCATTTTGGAAACAACCGGAAACCCTGCTACTTTACGTATGGCAAATTAGAGCTTCATGCGAGAACTGTGCTATTAGAAGCAAAGAATGTACTGTAGTTTAGTTTAGTTTAGTTTAGTTTAGTTTAGTTTAGTTTAGTTTAGTTTAGTTTAGTTTAGTTTAGTTTAGTTTAGTTTAGTTTAGTTTAGTTTAGTTTAGTTTAGTTTAGTTTAGTTTAAGTTTAGTTCAGTTTAGTTGAATCGACTTATCAACTTCATTGCAAACCGAACAATTTCATAGTGTCCAGATCCTCTCATTTACAACACATTCAGAGTGTAGCACCGCATTACGCGCTAATGAAAACACTGAAGATGATTTGGGGATGGTAACGTCACAAAATAAAAGAGTTGGCCACGTACGCATGGGCACCAGTATAAAACAGTTACCACTTCAGTTTTGCATTGCAACCGAGTTCTAATAGAACTTAGAAGACTTAGTCTGAGGTGGAGCGGATCATGCCTCGCTAAAAGGCGGGCAAAGTCCACATGACAAAGTCTTAAGTGGGTTTAGTCCCCTTCTACCTTTCAGCTCCTTGTGGAGCATAGGTCTTGAACAAACATGTTCCAAGCCGCTCTGTTTCTTGCCATTCTTTTAAGATCATTCCATGTCTTCCCCACCATCTTCATCTTTGCATCCATCTGTCTTCTTCAAGAAAACCTTGGTCTTCCTCTTTGTCTTTTTCCCTGGAGATTCCAAAAAAGGGTCTGTTGTATAATACTTTCAGTTGGTTTCCGTGTGTGTCCTCTCCAGCGCCATCGGGGTTAGTCTCCTTTTGGTAATAAAACGTGAAAATAATTTGATAAATTAGAAAAATGTTTTGTAAGGAATCAGTCAGGATCATTACCAGGTAGCATGTCCTTTGCTGAACGTTGCATTCACCACAGCCCGTCTGAAAAAATCTATCTTTAGCCAAATCTCGCACTTCTTCTGTTGTCATGTTCAAGATCTCCTTGATGTATTGAAACCACTATCTTCTTGGTCATCACCTGATGCGTCGTCGCCCAGAAAACGCGCCTCCCAATATTGGTCTTTCACTATTGTTCTTTGTTGCTGGCGACAACGACGCTGATGATGATGTTGGTAATATGATGATGATTATTACGATTGTGATGTCGATGATGATATTGATCATTATGATGGTATAATGATCATGATGATGATGATGGTGATGCTGATGACGATGTGAATTATGATGCTGCTGATGACGGTTGTGATGTTGATGATGATGATGATGATGGCGGTGCATAATTTGATGATGATGATGGTAACGATGATGATTTAATAATGTAGAAGCTGATGGTAATGATGATTATGATTATGGTGATAATGACAATAATTTATTGTTTATGATGAGGATGAGAAGGATAATGATTATAATGATGATGATAGATGCATTTCCTGATCTCTAAAGAAGATCCTCATTATTATTAATCGCAACGTCTGATAGGCTGATATTTTCTTTCACTTAAGTTTCACTGTCATATGTAACGTCGTATAATATTAAAGCTCTCGCTGTTCTTCTATCATATCTCTTCTTTTCATTCTTCAATTTTTTAATCAGTATTATAGTCCACATAAGTAACTAAGGGAGCTGCGATAGATCAGTGGTTAGTGAACTGGACTATAACGGACAAGAGGTAGGGTTCTATCCCAACCGACGGCTTCTGGGTTCACCCAGCCTTAAATGGGTACCGGATTTTTTTCTGGGAAAGTAAAGCGACACGGGCGTAATAACGACCACATTACCCCAAAAATCATGTGCCGGAGGTCTGTAAAATGTATGGTCACTAACACCATATTCCCTATACGCCACTTGGCGTGATGGGGGTTCTTTACTTACTCTTTACATAAGTAACTGTACTCCTGAGGTCAGTCACTTGAGCTCGCTCGAAGCCGAGAACCAATCTCTGCAAGACTAAAAGCTGTTTGAAATATCAACTCCATTAACCACAAGAACGCCATAAACAAATACCTGAAGATCAAATCTGTCATCAAAACAATACCCAGGGATGGTATCCTGATAACGTCACAGCCCACAAGAAAACCCTTCTATATAGTCCTTGTGAACAATGAAATAGTGGGAGCCATTAACACACATCTGATAGTAAAGACTTGTTAACCTTGTACTATCAGTGGCGTGATGTGAGTGTGCGAGGACGGAAAGTGCTAAAGATGCGTGCCTAGGACTGAAAGGAAGGTCAAAAATATCATTATCATCATCACTGAGTGCAGTCTCCGTATCGGAAGTTGACTACCATGGAGCGCCATTCCGCGCTCTCTCTCTCTTT
This sequence comes from Megaustenia siamemsis, assembly GCA_032433765.1. Taxonomy (NCBI): domain Eukaryota; kingdom Metazoa; phylum Mollusca; class Gastropoda; order Stylommatophora; family Ariophantidae; genus Megaustenia; species Megaustenia siamemsis. The sequence continues at coordinate 74,118,290 of JAVIAB010000125.1, read as the reverse complement.
CTCTCTCTTTCTCTCTCTCTCTCTCATAGGTTGGCTTGTGAATCGTTTGATGTTACTCGTCCATGTTAGTCACGGTCTGCCTCTGCCTCTTTTACCTTGTATTTTCCCTTCCAATACTACTTTTAGTAGGCTGCTGTGTCTTTTAACATGCCACAAAAATCTCCTTTGTCTTGTTTAAATTGTGTTTAGTAGTTCTCTTTTCATTTTTAGTTGTTTTAAGATTTCATCGTTTGTTTTCTATCCAATTATATTATAATTCAAATTAAAAAAAAAAAATTCATATAGTGCGGCCCAAACCGTTAATAAACGGATTGAGGAGAATAATAAGAGGAAGAAGACAGAAGTAGAAGAAGATAGAAGTAGAAGACGAAGAAGTAGAAGAAGATAGAAGTAGAAGAAGATAGAAGTAGAAGAAGATAGAAGTAGAAGAAGATAGAAGTAGAAGAAGATAGAAGTAGAAGAAGATAGAAGTAGAAGACGAAGAAGTAGAAGAAGATAGAAGTAGAAGACGAAGAAGTAGAAGAAGCAGTTCGTTGCTATAGAAACGTTCAACATGCTGTGTCACAGTTTACAGAATATCGGCGGCAGCTGTAACTTTTCAGAGTGTAATTGATTTGTATAACGTAAGTTGTAGTCCCATTTTTCATTCATTCAATCAAATCTCATTAGACCTCACTATATGGAGCATACGCCACTGACAGCGTTTCTCCTTCCATCCATTTTCTTTGAAATATTCTTTACTTTTCTCCATGCTACATTCTTGACTTATCATTAACATGCGTTAAGGGTATTCATGAGCCCCTTGATTTCGCTTTCCTTGTGGGTTTTTTCATGACAGTACTATCTTGCTATGGGGAGCCGCGATAGCTCAGTGGTTAGTGAACTGAACTACAAAGGACAAGAGGTAGGGTTCCATCCCAACCGAAGACTTCCGGTTTACCCAACCATTACTGGGGGTACCTGATTTTTTTCTAGGAAAGTAAAGCGGCACGGGCGTAATACCGACCACATTACCCCAAAAATCATGTGCCGGAGGTCTGTAAAATGTATGGTCACTAACACCATATTCCCTTTACGCCACTTGGCGTGACGGGGGTGCTTTACTTTTTTTTACTTTACTGTCTTGCTATGCCGACATCGGATTTTCTCATTGCATGTTTATCTAATCTATCTCCATTTTCCATTCACAATATACTTCTCGATTGACCACTGATGTGTTTTTTCCCAGATATCTTCATTTCTGATCTTGTTATACCATCTGATGTTCAGAATTTTCCTCAAATTGCTGTTTAGGACAAGAAGTCGGGTTTGATTCTGATCCACGGCTTCTAGATTCACCCAGCCTTAATTGGGTACCGGATTTTTTTTTCTGAGAAAGTAAATCGGTAAGGAGGGGACTAGTTAGTCTCGAGGCAAAACGTCGGCCTCGAGACAGGGAGGTTGTGAGTTCAAATCCCGGCTGAACCAGTTGGGATTTTTATTGATGATGTCTCTCTGCGGCAACCACCCTTGGTCCCAGCAGCGAGGCCCGGTTTGAAACGTCAATTACTCATTGACGGAAAAAATATGAGTACCTCCGAAGACGGAGTTATCTGCCTGTATGGCGAGGGACCCCTGTGCACACGTCTACCAGGGGAAAATGTATTAAACACGCAAAATTCAGTTCCTAGTCTCTAGGGACTTCGTCAGAGGTGAAAGCTGGCGTATGCAGAAAAAGAAAAATCGGCATGGGCGTAATACTGATCACATTACCATAAAAATCACGTGCTGAATGTCTGTAACATTTATGGTCACTAACATAAAGGTGGCATATATATATACCGTCACTTGGCCTGACAGGGCACTTTATTTTTTACAGTTGTTTAGAAATGTTTGTAATTTGAGTTTAATTGCTTTATTTATCATCCTTATCTATGAGCCATATTAGTGGATAGTTCCACATTTTTTTTTTCTTTTCAAGTCCTGCAGTTTCTGTCATTCGCATAAGATCATTCAACGTTTTCCTCTTCGCATTCATTTTTGTTTTCGATCACAGTCTTCTTTAATTACCTTCAACAAGGTGCTAATAGATTCAAGAGAGCAAATCCTACTCTCACGTTTGTCATGAAAGTTACACTGGATTTAACATGGAGTTTACGTTCGGGTACTGTACTGGCTTCTGAACTGTAATAGAGCAGTGGTTTGTGAACAGGAGTAGAGCAGTGGATTGTGAACAGGAGTAGAGCGGTGGATTGTGAACAGGAGTAGAGCAGTGGATTGTGAACAGGAGTAGAGCAGTGGTTTGTGAACAGGAGTAGAACAGTGGTTTGTGAACAGGAGTAGAACAGTGGTTTGTGAACAGGAGTAGAGCGGTGGTTTGTGAACAGGAGTAGAGCGGTTGTTTGTGAACAGGAGTAGAGCAGTGGTTTGTGAACAGGAGTAGAGCGGTGGTTTGTGAACAGGAGTAGAGCAGTGGTTTGTGAACAGGAGTAGAGCAGTGGTTGTGAACAGGAGTAGAGCACAGGAGTAGAGCAGAGGTTTGTGAACAGGAGTAGCGCAGTGGATTGTAAACAGGAGTAGAGCAGTGGTTTGTAAACAGGAGTAGAGCAGTTGATTGTGAACAGGAGTAGAGCAGTGGTTTGTGAACAGAAGTAGAGCAGTGGATTGTGAACAGGAGTAGAGCAGTGGTTTGTGAACAGGAGTAGAGCAGTGGATTGTGAACAGGAGTAGAGCAGTGGTTTGTGAACAGGAGTAGAGCAGTTGATTGTGAACAGGAGTAGAGCAGTGGTTTGTGAACAGGAGTAGAGCAGTTGATTGTGAACAGAAGTAGAGCAGTGGTTTGTGAACAGGAGTAGAGCAGTGGATTGTGAACAGGAGTAGAGCAGTGGTTTGTGAACAGGAGTAGAGCAGAGGTTTGTGAACAGGAGTAGCGCAGTGGATTGTAAACAGGAGTAGAGCAGTGGTTTGTAAACAGGAGTAGAGCAGTTGATTGTGAACAGGAGTAGAGCAGTGGTTTGTGAACAGAAGTAGAGCAGTGGATTGTGAACAGGAGTAGAGCAGTGGTTTGTGAATTGGGGTGAGCAGTGATTTGTGAATTGTGGTAGATCAGTGATTTGTTACCTGGGTTTAATGCAGTGGTTTGTGAACAGGAGTAGAGTAGTGGTTCGTGGATTGGCGTTTAGCAGTGATTTATGAATTGGGGTTTAGCAGTGATTTATGAATTGGGTTTTAGCAGTGATTTGTTACCTGGGTTTAATGCAGTAGTTTGTGAATTGCAATAGAGCAGTGGTTTGTGACCTGCAATAGAGCAGTGGTTTGTGAACTGCAATAGAGCAGTGGTTTGTGAATTGGGGTAGAGTAGTGGCTTGTGAACTGGGATAAAACATTGGCTTGTGAGCTGGGGTAGGACAGTGACTTTGTGAACTCGTTAAATGGGGGTAAACGGTTGAGCTTATTCGCGCTGTCAGTGGTGGACACTATAGAAGGCAGGAAAACTAAAACAAGTAGGGAAATTCAAATACCTAGGAAGTTCAGTGACAAACGATAATTCACACACAGCCGAGATAGACTCAAGATGCATCAAAGCTTGTCAAATCATCGAACAGTTATCAACACTATTGTCCAACAAGGAAATAACTCTAGAAGCAAAACGGGCACTCCACAATACAATCTTGATCCCAACGTTGTGCTACCAATGCCAGTCCTGGACCCTAGATTCAAGAACAATAAGAAAAATAACTTCTACTGAGATTAAATGTGTCAGACGAGTGACAGGAAACAGTCTCAGAGATAAGATCAGAAATGAAGAACTGAGAAAAATGCTAGGAATAGCCCCCGCCATATAATATATAAAGAAACAACAGATACAATGGTTTGGCCACGTGACACGACAGAAAGATCAAAACACAACACAACGAGCCCTCAATAAACGTTATGAGAATACCAGACCCAAGGGACGACCACGAAAAAGATGGATCGACGGAATACTAGAAACATTAGGAAACATAACAGCAGTAGAGGCGAACAAAGGAGTAAAAGACCGCAAATTATATCTCCCATCGACGCTGAAAAGCAAATGAGGAAGGAAAGAAGAATAAGTGGTGGACGTCTAATGTTCATCCAGACATATAAACAGGTACGGAGACATTTTCTGTCAAAACAAGAAGGCATTCGTGGTGTTGATCGCATTGCACAATAGTGTGCAAATGATCACATTATCCAGAATAAACGTGGACACTAACAACATTGACCTTAACGTCACACTCCATACCGGAACAGTTATATCTTCCATTTATTATTTACAATATTTATGAACTTTTCTCTCTTATTTCTGACAGAAGGTAGATGATGGAGTCTTGATCTTAGAGTGACTTTTGGATGCCTTGTTACCATATAAGGTCTCTTTCTTTCCTTCTTTTCTTTCTTCCTTCTTTCTTTCTTTCTTTCTTTCTTTCTGTCTGTCTTTCTTTCTTTCATTCTTTCATTCTTTCATTCATTCATTCACTCATTCATTCTTTCTTTCTCCCTTTCATTCATTTTTTCTTTCTATTGTTCTTTCTTTTTTCAATCATTCTTTCTTTCTTTCTTTTATTCTTTCTTCTTTTCTATCTTTTGTTCTTCCTTTCATTCATTCATTCTTTCTTTCTTTTATTCTTTCATTGATTCATTGATTCTTTCTTTCTTTTATTCTTTCATTGATTCATTGATTCATTCATTCTTTCTTTCTTTTAATCTTTCATTCATTCATTTATTCATTTATTCATGTATTCTTTCTTTCTGTATTCTTTCTTCCTTGCGTTCACTTGATATCTATTGCCGAGCGGTCTCTTCCTCGTCGTCTGTACTTAAACATTCGTCAAGTGGGCGTGAATGACTTGTGATTTACAACAGGCTATGAGGTTTATACCTTTCGGCCCAATACATTCAACTTCACGTATCGATTTAGCACAGGGTTACCTTCCCTCGCGATCCCTACTCACTTGAGCTGACTGGTTAGTCAGTTATTTATGGAAACGCGTAGGATGTGGATAGATCTGGCTTACCCATTCTGGAGCAAGAAGTCAGTTATATGTATGTAAGGTAAGTTAGTGCTAATTAACGTATAAGAGACGAATCTAAACAAGAATACGTGTGGAGCTTTATAAGAAGAAACCGTTGGAAATACATCGGTAATGTGCTGAGAATGAATGAAGAAAGACTTTCTCGTCAGGTGTTGATGTGGAAACCATATGGTATAAAAAAAACAAGGCAAAATAAGAAAATCGCTACTCAGATCACTTAACACTTAATTCTTCGTCTTCTACCTTTCAGCTCCCTGTGGAGCATAGGTCTTCAAAAAACGCTTTCCAAGTCGTTCTGTTTTTTTGCCATTCTTTTAAGATCATTCCATGTCTTCCCCATCATCTTCATCTCTGCTTCTATCTGTGTTCTCCATGAATTCCTTGGTTTTCCTCTTTGTCTTTTCCCCTGGGGATTCAAAAAAAGGGCCTTTTGTGTAATGTAATACTCTCAGTTGGCTTTCACAGTGTGTGTCCACTTTAATTAAGATCACTTAATTGGGAAGGCTAAACCATGAGACTGAAAAACAACAGGACATACAAGAACTAGCAGCTGACTTCTGCTTTATGTGATGTCTTCGGCCCGAGAGAAAAAAATGAATAAATGAATGAATGAATGAATGTAGCTCAGAATTAATTTAATGTTCAATCTCTCTCTTACGACAACATTTTAATTCTGTCTCTTCTGGTCACTCCAAGCGCTTTTCCCAAACATGTCATCTCTATGATGACTTCTATCTATGTACCTATTGACCTTTCGAGCCGTAGCCGGCCCATCTGACATACACCCAGAGGCACTTTCTCTTTTCTAAATTGTTATTCTAGCAGTTTTCAATCCTTGTAAAGATCTTTTATCAAATCTCGCTATTTGTCTCTGTTCTGTGCAAGCAACTCTACCTCATTGAGGATAATGATGACTTAATTCCTTTTATTTTTATTCGTAAGTGACCATCTTTGGCACTGATAGCATAAGATGGGTATAATATCCATACAAGATATTTATTTGTACTGAACCTGAATGTGCGAAACTTTTTTCTACGCCTCCCCCCCCCTCCTTTTTTCCTCCCCTGTCCCCAGCTATAACAAATAAAAGCTAGCACCTATCTGTAATATTTCCAGATGTGAAGACACTCCAAAAACTCGCCCTCTCTGACTTGCTGGAATCATCACTTAGTTTTTTTTTTTAGCTACAAAAATGCATTGTAAAATAAGGAACCAAACACATTCACTAGCGAAAATAGTAGCAACCATTAAAAAAGAAACGCTACCAAGTGTAATTTAGACTCAAGATTTCGATAAAATTACCTCCCCGTTTTATTATAATGACCCCGGGAGGTTATCCTAGCACCACCTGGAAAAGATATGCCAGGAAGGCTACGACTGTAAGTTTAAGCATTGGCCATTATCAGCATCATGAAGTGCCTTGCCGACATGTTTAACAGATTTGAAATCCATCTGAGTTTTCGCAACTCAGATATATATTACTCTGCCAGCGTTGTTGCTTACCTTACAGTGAAGTACTGAGATTTTACTGCGAATTGCCAACATTATTATTTTTGTCATCCTACATGATAATAGTATTCATTCTGACTATGCCGCTTCTTCGGAGATTTTTCCCATATTTTGTGGCAATCAAAATATTTCTTTGGCGTAATTTATTTCATATCAATACTTTCACATCAATACTCTCATACCAATACTTTCATACCAATACTTTCATACTAATACTATCATACTAATACTTTCATACCAAAGCTCTCATACCAATACTTTCACACCAAAACTTTCATACCAATACTCTCATACCAATACTTTCATACCAATACGTTCATACAAATACTCTCATACCAATACTTTCACACAAATACTCTCATACCAATACTCAAATACCAATACTATCATACCTTTTCTTCTGATATATTCGCTTGATTACTGCTGATCTGCATCAAGCGTCCTAAATGGAACGTTCACAGGGGTACACTCGTGTATGATATCTGCGATTATAGGCCCAACACTACAGATCTTAGCGTTGCCATTTTCGGGTTTTGGTTGCCATCACTTTGTGATCGATTGACTCGCTTGGCTAGACCTGTTCGTCCGTTTTTATACCAAATGCAAGGAGACGCCATCAGTTCTGGTTCACTGATCCTGACTCAAGCAGCCAATTATAAGCCGCTGAACGCTTATAACCAGGGAATCTAATGGGTGTCTAATAGGTAATAGGTATCACGTCTGGCTGCCTTTATTTCCCAGAAAAAAACTCTGGTGTCATTTTTTTGTGACTGGGTGATTCCCGGAGCCTTGTCAGTCCGGAAAATAATCGGCCCCTGCGTGGGATCGAATCCGGACCCTTCTGGTCAGGAAGCGAGCATAGTAACCACTCAGCCACCGAGGCTCCGACCCTCACTTATAGAGCTGTGAAAAATGTTGAGGGCGGGGGTGACTAGAAGTAGAGTATGGAACTGATTTTATTGTATCAATACGATATTTGTCACGGCCCCATAAGGGTTTCATGTCCATTTCTTCTATGTTATTGCTGACGATTTTAGAAACTTTCTCGTTTGTTATGTAAGTAAGTAGTAAAGTACCCCCGTCACGCCAAGTGGCGTATAGGGAATATGGTGTTAGTGACCATAAATTTTACAGATCTTCGGCACATGATTTTTGGGGTAATGTGGTCGGTATTACGCCCGTGCCTATTTACTTTCCCAGAAAAAAAAAAACCCGTACCCATTAAAGGCTGGGTGAACCGGAAGCCGTCGATTGGGATCGAACCCTACCTCTTGTCCTTTGTAGTCCAGTTCACTAACCACTGAGCTATCTCGGCTGCCCGTTTGTTATGTGGCTTCTATTATATCTTACCATAAGCACTTCTCTTCTATATATTATATTACTCTTTCGTGTAGAACAAAAAATATCTATGAATAAGAACACTTGTGAAGAGTGCTTACACGCTTGTGTACTCCCATTAGATGTCGTATTTTGTTGTGAACATTTTTCTTTCGTGGTGCGATCAATTTATATATAAATAAAGAGTTTAGAAACATGCACCTATAGAAATGAGATTTTATAACATATAACGTGTATCAGAGGATACATCATGTGTCCACATGGATAAAAACTTACCGTTGTAGACAAAAATGTTGACTTTTCTTCGATCCGCGTCAGGCAGGTTCAATTAGTTTAAAATATATATTTAAGAAGGGAAATAGATGTTTTAATCTGAAAATATCGTGACTTCTGCACCAAGTATGCGGTCTTTTCTCTATAACCCCTTCTCCAACAGTTCTTAGTAGAACAAACTGATGTCATTACATGTAGTAAAAAAAAGATAAAGAGCCCTGTCACGCCAAGTGGCGTATTTAGAATATGGTGTTAGTGACCATAATTTTTATAGACCTTCGGCACATGATTTTTGTGGGTAATGTGGTCGGTATTACGCCCGTGCTGCTTTACTTTCACAGAAAAAAATCTGGTACCCATTATAGGCTGAGTGAGCACAGAAGCCGTCTGTCAGGATTGAACCCGATCCCTTGTCCAATTGTAGTCCAGTCCACTAACTACTGAGCTATCGTGGCTTCATTATATGTAGGTTTGATACTTTTTAATTTCTGTTATTCAAAATCATCATCATCATCATGTGCCATACGGGTTGGCGTAGACGATCATGTCCTTCCACAATCTTCTATCTACAGTGCATCGTATCAGTTCTGTTGTTGACTGTTTTCCATGCCATGAAACCAAGCTATCTATCCGCGATCTCTCTTTCCTTTTATTTTGCCAGTTGTAACCAAGTATTCCAACTTTCCTCTTCTCATGATGTGCCCGAAAAATGTTTATTGTTTCTTTCTGATGTTTTTATCAACCCGTTATTCAAAATAGTTAATATTTTACATTCCCATTCCAAATTTAGTGTCCATGTATATATTACTTATATAGTATTTATAAATGTTTATAATACTTATATAAATATTTTAAGGTTGCAATAAAACTGCCTCTGCTAAGGAAAAGTTGAGAACCGTTAATTTTTAAACCATTACGTTGACTACGTCACTGGTTTCACACACAGTTTAAAGACCACAAGTCCTATGGTTTTATTTTGTTTATTTTTCAAATGGAACCTGCGGCGAGACAGCGGTAAAGAAGAAAGTTATTAACGTATCTTGAGTCTGACAAAGAGAACGGCGGTAATATGGCGTGTGATAAGACTGATAACGTCAGGACTAATGGCCTTCATGAAGAAAATGGTTACCGTGATAGCAATGTCATCATCAACATCCTGTGTCATGCCATCTGGCATATAAATATGCATAATTGTGTGTTTGTTTATTTTGTGTTCTGTAATTATATTTCTAAGCTCTGAGCTATTATATTTTCTTCTTGCAATTTTTTTTTATTTGGGCCTAGATTTTTAACAAAATCTCTCCAATCCATTATGTTCTTTTTTTTTTTTCATTTTCTCTTGCTGTCTTATTTTTCTGCCGTGGTTTCACATGTTCTCACAAAGTGATGTACCGTTCGTCTAAGAGTAACTAAAATACTAAACAGAAAGACACATTTTAAGCTTCAAGATCGTGTACAGTTGCCATCACAGTAACACTTAACTCTTTCCGAACGTTTCGCCGCACTGTGCGAATGCCAATTACGGCAGCGCGTTTCGCCGCATAGTGCACAACGCTCAATTTGATTAGTGTGAACGTCATAAAACCACATTATTTTTACATGTCTTATATCATCTTGATATTGGTGAAATCTAATACCTTGTTCAATTATCTAAAAATTCATATATAATATGTTATATGTTACATAAATATAAATATGTAGATTGATTCTTAAAACCATGAAAATTGTGGTCTCTGAAATCTCTTCTGTTGAGTCGATAAAAAGCTTCCGTACTGAAAGAGTTAATTAACACTTAACTGCAAAGTAATAATAAATATAATACTCGACAAACCCAGCGACTATATACAGATTATATAGATTCTGAGCAGATATATACAGATTATACAGATTATGAGCAGATATATACAGATTATACAGATTCTGAGCAGATATATACAGATTATACAGATTCTGAGCAGATATTTACATATTATACAGATTCTGAGCAGATATATACAGATTATATAGATTCTGAGCAGATATATACAGACTAAAATGTAAGTAAGAAACAAATTAATAAAATATAGCAGTTTATGTTAAAGGAAGTTATTAAACTAAAAACTGAATATTGGTTGCAATGCGTCCCTATTTAAAGTTATGGTGCAACATTGTTGACAATTTTCTTGCAACATGAATTAGCAGTTTTGTGTACATAAAATAGCATTTCTTTTTATCTAGTGATACACCAAACAAAATATATATTTTAATATTACTAGCGCTTTTAAAAACACTATTAATATAAAAGTAGTGTAAATATAATAGATAATTATAAGTAAATATAATATAATAATAATAATAATAATACAAATAATGCTGAAAATATCATTTTTAAGATAGAATGTAAAAGTACTGGGGATAATTTTGATTTTTTTTAAAAAGCAGGATAATAAACAAGTTTAACAATGTTACAATACTTACCATTATGACTTCCCTTTACTGAATCAGTTTAAAGTTATGATGACCTCAAACTCCCTTCCGACCGATAGATGGCTCCACAAATAGAACCTATCCAGATCGTGGCCGAGTCTTTTAAATGATACTTTTCTCTACTGGTAAATTTGATTCTAAAATTTGAAGAAAAAAAATGTAAATCAGCAGTGACGAATCTGTAGCTGAATAAGTTAGTAATTATTTGTACAACCTGAGAACCGTTTTCTTAGAAATGAGAAACTATAAATGTAACTACTTTTCCGAGAAAACAATGCTGACAATTTTGTAAAAATAGGTATGAAAGAAATATGTGAAAATTCTGCCTTAAATTATAGAAATATCAAAAGAATACAAAATTAAGAAATGAAACTATGTACAAAGACATGAAACAATACAATTCAATGTAGTGTAACTTCACAAGAACGGAAAATACAATGTGACGACTAGACTACGGCTGAGTCAGGGGAAGTAAATAGACGACCAGAGGATGAGTTCTCCGCGCTTGGCCCGAAAATGTTCTGACTAAGAGGAGTCACAGCTCTCGGCTTTAAAATCAGATAGAGGCGATGAGAGGAGGGGAACGGGGTGGTGGATGATTACGGTAGTGCTCAGCTAGGGCTGAGGAGTCGGAGAGATGGGGTAAACAGCAATGGAGGGGAGCGGGAACAAAAAAAAAAAAAAGAAGTAAAGAAGTTGAATCCAGGAGGTTGGAGAAGGAGTGGTGAATATTTCAAACAAAAATAAAAAGACTAGTTTAGTCAGATAGCAGATTTATGGAGCGGGAGTCTTTTAGAAGAAATAAAAGAGAGCTAGCTAAGTTGGAGAACATGTTATATTGCGCTGTCCTGTATGTTTTATTATGTTATGTTGTTTGTTTGTTGTTTGATTGCGTTCTCCAGCGTTATGTCCTGTATGTTTTATTATATTATGTTGTTTGTTGTTTGATTGCGTTCGCCAGCTTTACGTTCTATATGTTTTATTATGTTATGTTGTTTGTTTGTTGTTTGATTGCGTTTGCCAGCTTTACGTCTCTAGCAAAGTCTCGAGGTGCTGATTTTGAGTGATCATCATTTTTTTCCACAACGGCAGCCGTGTTCTCAAGTGTCCCTCGCCATACAGGCAGATATTCATCTAATTCAGAGGTACTCTCATATTTTTATCGTCGAGAGTTCTGACCTTTTTAGGTAGTTTTTTTCTTATTATTTTTTGCATTTGGCGGCGGCTGTTTTTGGTCCACTCTTTTCGATTTCCAACTGCTAAAGATACTTTAACGTGCGCAGAATGCACACGGGATCTCCTATTTTTCCGAAGTTATCCCTGAGAGCTGGACAGCAGATCTCACTACCCAGATAAAGCTAGACAGCAGATTTCACTACCCAGATAGAGCTAGACAGCAGATCTCACTACCCAGATAGAGCTAGACAGCAGATCTCACTATCCAGATAGAGCTAGACAGCAGATTTCACTACCCAGATAAAGCTAGACAGCAGATTTCACTACCCAGATAGAGCTAGACAGCAGATCTCACTACCCAGATAGAGCTAGACAGCAGATCTCACTACCCAGATAGAGCTAGACAGCAGATCTCACTACCCAGATAAAAGCTATATAGACAGCAGATCTCATTACCCAGATAAAGCTAGACAGCAGATCTCACTATCCAGATTGAGCTAGACAGCAGATCTCATTACCCAGATAGAGCTAGACAGCAGATCTCACTACCCAGATAAAGCTAGACAGCAGATCTCACTACCCAGATAGAGCTAGACAGCAGATCTCACTATCCAGATAAAGCTAGACAGCAGATCTCACTATCCAGATTGAGCTAGACAGCAGATCTCATTACCCAGATAGAGCAAGACAGCAGATCTCACTACACAGATAGAGCTAGACAGCAGATCTCACTACCCAGATAGAGCTAGACAGCAGATCTCACTACCCAGATAAAAGCTATATAGACAGCAGATCTCATTACCCAGATAAAGCTAGACAGCAGATCTCATTACCCAGATAAAAGCTAGACAGCAGATCTCACTACCCAGATAGAGCTAGACAGCAAATCTCACTACCCAGATAGAGCTAGACAGCAGATCTCACTACCCAGAGAAAGCTAGACAGCAGATCTCACTACCCAGATAGAGCTAGACAGCAGATCTCACTACCCAGATAAAGCTAGACAGCAGATCTCACTATCCAGATTGTGCTAGACAGCAGATCTCATTACCCAAATAGAGCTAGACAGCAGATCTCACTACCCAGATTGAGCTAGACAACAGATCTCACTATCCATATAAAAGCTAGACAGCAGATCTCACTATCCAGATAGAGCTAGACAGCAGATCTCACTACCCAGATAGAGCTAGACAGCAGATCTCACTATCCAGATAAAAGCTTGACAGCAGATCTCACTACCCAGATACAGCTAGACAGCAGATCTCACTACCCAGATAGAGCTAGACAGCAGATATCACTACCCAGATAGAGCTAGACAGCAGATCTCACTACCCAGATAAAAGCTATATAGACAGCAGATCTCATTACCCAGATAAAACTAGATAGCAGATCTCACCACCCAGATAAAAGCTAGACAGCAGATCTCACTACCCAGATAAAGCTAGACAGCAGATCTCATTACCCAGATAGAGCTAGACAGCAGATCTCACTACCCAGATAGAGCTAGACAGCAGATCTCACTACCCAGATAGAGCTAGACAGCAGATCTCACTATCCAGATAAAAGCTAGACAGCAGACCTCACTACCCAGATACAGCTAGACAGCAGATCTCACTACCCAGATAGAGCTAGACAGCAGATCTCACTATCCAGATAAAAGCTAGACAGCAGATCTCACTATCCAGATAGAGCTAGACTGCAGATCTCACTATCCAGATAAAAGCTAGACAGCAGATCTCACTATCCAGATAAAAGCTAGACAGCAGATCTCACTACCCAGATAGAGCTAGACAGCAGATCTCACTACCCACATAAAAGCTAGACAGCAGATCTCACTACCCAGATAGAGCTAGACAGCAGATCTCACTGCCCAGATAGAGCTAGACAGCAGATCTCACTACCCAGATAGAGCTAGACAGCAGATCTTACTACCCAGATAGAGCTAGACAGCAGATCTCACTATCCAGATAAAAGCTAGACAGCAGATCTCACTATCCAGATAGAGCTAGACAGCAGATCTCACTATCCATATAAAAGCTAGACAGCAGATCTCACTATCCAGATAAAAGCTAGACAGCAGATCTGACTACCCAGATAAAGCTAGACAGCAGATCTCACTACCCAGATAGAGCTAGACAGCAGACATCACTACCCAGATAAAGCTAGACAGCAGATCTCACTACCCAGATAAAAGCTATATAGAAAGCAGATCTCATTACCCAGATAAAGCTAGACAGCAGATCTCACCACCCAGATAAAAGCTAGACAGCAGATCTCACTACCCAGATAAAGCTAGACAGCAGATCTCATTACCCAGATAGAGCTAGACAGCAGATCTCACTACCCAGATAGAGCTAGACAGCAGATCTCACTACCCAGATAGAGCTAGACAGCAGATCTCACTATCCAGATAAAAGCTAGACAGCAGATCTCACTACCCAGATAGAGCTAGACAGCAGATCTCACTACCCAGATAGAGCTAGACAGCAGATCTCAATATCCAGATAAAGCTAGACAGCAGATCTCACTATCCAGATAGAGCTAGACAGCAGATCTCACTATCCAGATAAAAGCTAGACAGCAGATCTCACTCTCCAGATAAAAGCTAGACAGCAGATCTCACTACCCAACTAGAGCTAGACAGCAGATCTCACTACCCAGATAGAGCTAGACAGCAGATCTCACTACCCAGATAAAGCTAGACAGCAGATCTGACTACCCAGATAAAGCTAGACAGCAGATCTCACTACCCAGATAGAACTAGACAGCAGATCTCACTACCCAGATAAAACTTGACAGCAGATCTCATTACCCAGAGACCAGAGAAGGGTAATCTACAAGTTCGATTTTGTAAAAAAGAAAATAAAATTTGGGGAATCGAACCTGGAATCTTCTTGTTCAGAGGCCGACGTCTTACCCCTAGCGAACCCAGCCCCCGTGTTATGTTATGTTATGTTATGTTATGTTATGTTATGTTATGTTAGTATCATCATCGTTACACTCCGGACATGTTTATGCTTCGATACTCTCCTAGGAAATACACATAGACTTGTGGCAAGAACTTCGTTGCACTGTCTGTCTTCTTATTCTACCTTTCAGCTCCCCGTGGAGCATAGATCTTCAACAAACACTTTCCAAGAAGTTCTGTCTCTTGACATTCTTTTAAGATCATTCCATGTCTTCCTCATCCTCTTCATCTCTGCTTCTGTCTGTCTTCTCCAAGAATGTCTTGGTCTTCCTCTTTGTCTTTTCCCCTGGGGATTCCAAAAAGGGGCCTGTTGTGTGATACTCTCAGTTGGCTTCCGTAGTGTGTGTCCTATCCAGCGCCATAGACTTTCCTGTATCTCTTTATCCACTGTTATTTGACTGGTGCATTTCCATAATTCTATGTTAGCGATTTGTTGCCCTGTCTGTGGTCCCTACATTGTAATTATACGGATGAGTTATAGATGCGTGAAGCATGAAACCTAACATAAGAGTAATATCAACTGAGTTCAGCTTTCGCGAGAAGTCAGGTCCAACTGGCCATGAAAGAGACCTTCTGCGCAATCTCATGACTGGAGTTGGAAAAAAAAATAGGATAAAGCTGTGAATTTGGAGAGGGGAGCATAACAAAAGAGAATTTGAGCTCTTAGATTAAGATAGTATGAAATTAGAAAAGTGGAATTATTAGATTTGGAGAGTACGAATTTAGAGAAGTCGAGCTCTTGGAGACGGAGAGTATGAATTTAGAAAAGCCAAGCTTTCAGAGGTAGAGAGCATGAGTTTATAGAAGTCGAGCTTTCACAGATGGAGAGCATGAGTTTAAAGAAGTCGAGCTTTTAGAAATGGAGAGCATGAGTTTAGAGAAGTCGAGCTATTAGAGATGGAGAGCATGAGTTTAGAAAAGTCGAGCTATTAGAGATGGAGAACATGAGTTTAGGAAAGTCAGGCCCTTAGAGCACAGATGAAAATAAATATAGTATAATCGGAATTGTTGAATGGGATAGTATAGAATTGGATTCATCTAATTCTTATACAACCTGACGTTTGAAGACTCAAAGTCCTGCAGCTGTAAAAATTAAAAAGTGGGAGTCAAAGTAGAGAACTTCATAGATCATATAAATTAGGCTAAGAGTAAATGTTGTGGATCGTCGTCGAACTGAACAATAAATAGAGAGGTCGGGGTAATTGGCTCGGTTAGCAAAACAAACTAGATGAATTTTTTTAGTTGGACCGCAAAAAAAAAAAAAAAAAAAAAAAAAGTAAATAAAATTGAAGTCGTGGAATCAAAAGATTGGATTGAAAGAGGATTAGAAAATGTGGAGAACTGGATTATGTTGTATGATTCGCGTAATAGAACAGTAGAAGAAATATGAATCGACATCGAAGAATCCGACAGCGGAAAAATACGAAGAGTCGAAATCATGAATTGTCAGGGATTCAGAATATTTGTAAGTTAAACTAGCCGGCCGCATTGACTCGGTTGGCAGGGGTTAAAAAAAAAGAGAAAATCAAGCAGTGTAATCGATCAGCTACTAATAATAATAATGAAACTAATGATGGTTGTGAATTTCAACATTACAGCTATTACAGCTCAAGAGCTGTGCTGGAAAGTTTGTCCTCTGCTGTTAATGCTCATCGCGTATAGCTGACTTTTTGTGATAGAACCGTTTCGCTGAACTCCAAACAGGCCATAGGTAATCAAATCTTGCAAATGATGGTGTAAACATTATGCACATTAATAGTCCCTGTATATTGTTGATTATAAAAGACCTGATCAGTTCTTTAAATCGCATCAACATACTTGAACTTAACTTGAATGTTCACTCCCTAATCTCGTAATTAAGTAAAAGTAAAGGCTTCCGCATTTCTTGCTGGGCGTATGAGGAATATGGTGTTAGTGGCAATATTTATCTTTGACTACAGCATACGTTTTGGGTGATGTTGCCGATGTCAAGCCAGGTTACTTTTACCTCCCATAAAAATTTCTGGTACCTATTTTTAGAGATTGAGTGATTGATCGGTCCGAAAAAAAAAATCATCGACTTCTGAAAATTGAACCCGGACTCCGTCTGATTAGGAAGCAGACACATAAACCACTGAGCCACCAAAACTTCTAGACTTGTAATCACATCTTCAGAGATCACCATGTCGTTCTTTAAAAGTATGTACAATTCTCAGATGCGACATTGTGGGTTATATCTTTCTTGCTAACTCTTTACGTACGTTTCGACGCACCATGTGCCATGCCGATTTCGGTCATGTACGTTTAGCCGCACAGCGCGTTACTCTCAATTTATAATTGTAAACCGTCATCAAACCGTGTTCTTTTTATATGTCTTGTATCATCTTGGTATTGTTGAAGTCTTATACCTTGTTCAATTATCTACAATTTCATATATATGGTAGGTATTTTATGAGTATAAACATGTAGATTGATATTTACAAACATGAAAACTTTTGTCTCTGAAACCTCTACCGCTGAATTGATAAAAACCTTCCACACTGAAAGAGTTAAACGACAAAGTTTAAATTACGAAGTTTGAAGTAGACCCGTTAACTTTTTTGAATGACTTGAAATTCCAGGAAAATGCGTGAAGGTTAGAGGCTTCAGTATGTCTTACCCATACCGTGACGAGGTTGTACTTCCTGGATGTTGTGAAGGTTAGAGGCTTCAGTATGTCTTACCCATACCGTGACGAGGTTGTACCTCCTGGATGTTGTGAAGGTTAGAGGCTTCAGTATGTCTTACCCATACCGTGACGAGGTTGTACCTCCTGGATGTTGTGAAGGTTAGAGGCTTCAGTATGTCTACCCATACCGTGACGAGGTTGTACCTCCTGGATGTTGTGAAGGTTAGAGGCTTCAGTATGTCTACCCATACCGTGACGAGGTTGTACCTCCTGGATGTTGTGAAGGTTAGAGGCTTCAGTATGTCTACCCATACCGTGACGAGGTTGTACCTCCTGGATGTTGTGAAGGTTAGAGGCTTCAGTATGTCTACCCATACCGTGACGAGGTTGTACCTCCTGGATGTTGTGAAGGTTAGAGGCTTCAGTATGTCTACCCATACCGTGACGAGGTTGTACCTCCTGGATGTTGTGAAGGTTAGAGGCTTCAGTATGTCTTACCCATACCGTGACGAGGTTGTACCTCCTGGATGTTGTGAAGGTTAGAGGCTTCAGTATGTCTACCCATACCGTGACGAGGTTGTACCTCCTGGATGTTGTGAAGGTTAGAGGCTTCAGTATGTCTACCCATACCGTGACGAGGTTGTACCTCCTGGATGTTGTGAAGGTTAGAGGCTTCAGTATGTCTACCCATACCGTGACGAGGTTGTACCTCCTGGATGTTGTGAAGGTTAGAGGCTTCAGTATGTCTTACCCATACCGTGACGAGGTTGTACCTCCTGGATGTTGTGAAGGTTAGAGGCTTCAGTATGTCTTACCCATACCGTGACGAGGTTGTACCTCCTGGATGTTGTGAAGCAAGGGTGTGAAGTCTGACACATTACAGTGTTTCTTGAAGACAACTCAGAAAGCAGTGCAGAACTGAGGGAATAACTGCGGCAACTTTATTTTGGATGTAATTACATGGCCTTTGGTCTTGACAAACCGTTAGTAGAACACAGTCATGATTTGTTAGTTGTTTAGCAATATATTCATGTCTTATGTTGAGTGGAGCCGCGACAGCTCAGTGGTTAGTGAACTGAACTACAAAGGACAAGAGGTAGGGTTCGATCCCAACCGACGGCTTCCGGGTTCACCCAGCTTTAAATGGGTACCATATTTTTTTATGGGAAAGTAAAGCGGCACGGGCGTAATACCAACCACATTACCCCAAAAATCATGTGCTGAAGGTCTGTAAAATGTATGGTCACTAACACCATATTCCCTATACGCCACTTGGCGGGACGGGGCTCTTTTCATTTTACTTTTACTTATGTTGGGTGCCCTGCTTTCTTTTATTCTAAATGTGGGAATGCCCCGCCTTCAGTGACGCCACTTCGTTTTAAAGTCTCAACTCATTACTGGATGCTATTTTGTTTTTCTGAGCAACGGCTCTCGTGACTAACAATGACAATATTGGATAAAGACAGACCTGAACACAGAAAGAACAAAATTCATTTGTGGTGTCTGTCATCGTCTTTTTCTCCTGCGCCTTTTGTCTTTTGATTCTCACATCATCTCTTCCTCGAATATTGTTTTGCCGTTTTGTGGTTTGTTTTCTCTGTGATACGATCTATAATGCATAAGCGAATAATATTGAGATACCGTACACGCTCTGCTCAAAATGCACTAGCCCCCTCTAAACTCCACTTTGAAGTGTTCCGAAGGAGGGTTGCATCCTTACGTTGTGAACCAAAGTTGAGTTGTAGGGGATATCAGAAGCTGAATAATGCACCTCCGACTGTCTTTGAGTCACATGCTCTGAATTTTCTGTGTTGGTTGTAATTAACATTTAACGTCATATTAATTCAGCAATGGTGATAATTTCTCATTTCAACACAGAATTCGCCTCCTGGCGACAACTCTCGTCTAAAAGATCCGCCAATTGGTATAGCTACGTCATTCTTACGAGTATGTCAGTTTATTGCTGGTAATTTATAGATTTTTAGATGGCTGCAACACATGATCTGTATGTAGAATGGCAGAATCCAGGTGACGTTCCGTACAGTTAATTAGTGACAGGCATGCGATCTATCGGTCGACCAGCATTACTCTTTAAAGGTGTGTGCTTATTTATAAGAAGCCATTCGACATCCATAATTACATTTCTTGAAACACGGGTCACAGATAGACAGAATTGGCGCGTACTGGCAAAAAAAACCATGAAATTGGAGACGAAAAGAGATAAGTAAATGGTAAGGAAAGATAAAACGCATTGATAACGACACAACAAAAAACAATGTCTCTTCAATAACCAAAGACTTTTGTCTACATGTAAGCGCGATCGTTTTTCTAGAATAGCACTATTTATTTGCAAAACTTCTGTATTCACTCAGAGTGATCTACCCATTGCCCATCGATTTATCTTCCGAGATGGAAAGCTATAGTCCGTTTCATAAGTCGTGCCCAACTTTTAAAATCGATATCTTTTAAACCGTTTTTTATAAGCTTTTCAAAATTTGCATGTAAAGTTATAATGATTAGAACCCAACAGGGAATTAATTTCATAAAAAAAACAACATTTGGTTATTATTGTTGCTTATTTGATTTATATAAATTTATAACGACCCATTGATGTAGTCAAAACTTAATGTTTACAGTATTTAAGTTAAAAATAGCGATTAAAAATCCATACGCGGTCAAATTGACGATTTTTCACGCTTTCAACGTGAGTTTTCTGACACAATTAGACACTTGTAGAAAACACGAGGCATTGTGTGTTCCATTTCCGTTCATTCAGCGGCGATGCCGTCCTCGAACTGGGCAGACAATAATTCTCCTGGTGTTTTGTCTTATCCAATTATTTCCCCATTACGGCCACGCCTTTACCTAGTGAAATTAATCATAGACCAGCAACTACGGTAATTTCTATTCTTTAGGGCTTCACAATTTACAATTTTGACAAACATCAAAGAAATTCGCCGCTTTAAGAAAACTGCAGCTGCAAGATATTTGTTAAATATACATTTAAAGGGTCTTTTGCATTCTAATAACGTTTGGAAAATTTCAACAGTCTTTAACAAATGTTTACTGCGTAATAGCGTTTTGAAGTTGGGCACATGATTTGAAACGAACTATAGTGAATAATCTTTTTGTTAAGTATTGCTCACCAACATCATTCTCTGTATATCTTCTTCAAGATTAATGATAACCTGGCGATATTTCGATATCATATCTGTCAGGTGATTTACCGATGCAACCGTTCTCTCGACCTGTGCCATTCATATCACCTTTTAAGATTCTCATTCCTTTGAGATCATCTATATCCTTATTAAATAGTTTTAGTTTAGTTTAGTTTAGTTTAGTTTAATTTAGTTTAGTTTAGTTTAGTTTAGTTTAGTTTAGTTTAGTTTAGTTTAGTTTAGTTTAGTTTAGTTTAGTTTAGTTTAGTTTAGTTTTGTTTAGTTTAGTTTAGTTTAGTTTAGTTTAGTTTAGTTTAGTTTAGTTTA
This sequence comes from Megaustenia siamemsis, assembly GCA_032433765.1. Lineage (NCBI taxonomy): Eukaryota > Metazoa > Mollusca > Gastropoda > Stylommatophora > Ariophantidae > Megaustenia > Megaustenia siamemsis. The sequence continues at coordinate 74,097,389 of JAVIAB010000125.1, read as the reverse complement.
GTTTAGTTTAGGAACACACATGTCCATAAGTCTGTGTCTCAACCTTTACCAGTGCTTTTGTAACGGCCATCAAATATTTCCTTATGACATGAGTGCATTTAACATAGCTCCGTCCCTGATTAAAAAAATGCCCCACAGTACAAGATATATCAAATCTAGTGCATCACCGCGATAGACTGCAGCATGCGAATCTTCATTTTAGATAAATTTTCTACAATAAAATAGAATCAAAGTTGGATATTTCATATTTTGGTATAAGACAAGCCTAAACAGACCAACGTTTTCACTTTAATAAAATACGTACAAGCCTTCACAATGTGTCATGGATAAGGTCATAATGTCCGAACCATAATTGATCAGTTTTCTTATTCTTCATCCCATAACACCCCGGTTCGCTGGAACTTCTCCATCTCCCTCTACGTTCAGCCATTGTTGGGACTCTGCAGTGGCACGCCCTGTCAAATCTTTGATGCCGTGTTATCTTCCCATTCCTTTCTCTGCCTACCTCTAGTTCTCACTCCTTTATGTTTCTTTCTGGGTGGTCTTTGCTTTGACAGACAATCGAGATATGTGGTTAACCCATTTCATGTTGTGTTTCTTCACAACAGTCAATAAATCATCGTATACCTCGACTAAAGGTCTCAGTCTGAATAGTAAGAAAACAGAAGTAATGGTTATATCGAAGAAACAATCAGCACCATCATGCAGTATAAAAATAAACAGGACAAATCTGAAACAAGTGCAACGTTTCAAATACTTGGGCACAATAATAACATCAGATGGGAGATGCACCACAGAAATAAAAAGCAGAATAGCTCAGGCCAAAATGGCATTTCAGAAAATGAAAAATATCTTATGCAACAAATCTATGTCAATAAAAATGAGAAAGAGAGTTCATCGGTGCTATATAGAACCAATTCTGACCTATGGAAGCGAATCATGGACAGTAGACAAACAAATGAAAGGACGATTAGGGGCCACAGAGATGTGATTTCTCAGAAGAATGTTGAAAGTTCCCTGGACAGCTAAAAAGACCAATGAGAAAGTTCTCAAAGAAGCCAACACAAAAAGGGAGCTCTTAAAAAACATCAGAAAGTCAACATTTTTCGGGCACATCATGAGAAGAGGAAAGTTGGAATACTTGGTTACAACTGGCAAAATAAAAGGAAAGAGAGATCGCGGGCGACAAAGAGAGAAAATACTAGATAGCTTGGTGTCATGGCATGGAAAACAGTCAACAACAGAACTGATACGATGCACTGTAGATAGAAGATTGTGGAGGGACATGATCACCTACGCCAACCGGTATGGCACATGATGATGATGATACCTCGACTACATGTTGTGCATATTTTTTCATTTGTGTTACGATCTATGTAAGAGAAGCCAAAAATCGAACAATAACATTTGATCTCCATAGCGTGTATTTTCGTCTGTAGCTCTGCCGTAAGGGTCATTTGTTTAGCGGGTGTATAGAAAAACTTCTGTAGCAATAATGCGCATTAGCCTGATCTTAGAGCCAAGAGATAGGTTCCTATCTTTTCAAAAAGTTTATAGCTTTGCAATTGCTGCTGTAATTTGGGATATTCAAGTTGATATTTCAGTATGAGCCTTCTTTACCGATAATTTACTCCAAGAATTTCAATTTATCAACAGTCTCTAGATCAGGCCCATTTATCTTGATTTTTGCAACAATGTAAAGTAAAGTAAAGTAAAGTAAAGTAAAGTAAAGTAAAGTAAAGTAAAGAGCCCCCGTCACGCCAATTGGCATATAGGGAATATGGTGTTAGTGACCATACATTTTACAGACCTTCATCATCATTATCGAGTGCCATCTCCTCAACGATGGTTGGCTACCATTGAGCGCCATTCAGCTCTGTCTTTTGCTTTCATGGTGCAGGTTGTCATAGGCTGGTTTGTCGACCTTTAGCATATGATTTTTGGGGTAATGTGGTCGGTATTACGCCCGTGCCGCTTTACTTTCCCAGAAAAAAAATCCGGTACCATTTAAGGCTGGGTGAACCCGGAAGCCGTCGGTTGGGATCGAACCCTACCCCTTGTCCTTTATAGCCAGTTCACTAAACACTGAGCTATCGTGGCTCCTATTCAACAATGTCCTGAAAGCTATTGGTCACGAGCTTTGTTTTTTTTTTCAAAATTGAACTTCATGCGATATTTGATCTGTTCGTTGTAGCTATTTGATCTGTTCGTTGTAGCTATTTGATCTGTTCGTTGTACCGAGTCTGTTAGTTCTTGACCTATCCCTGCTAAACCATCGATGTCATCAACAAAATGCATGTTGTTAATAGTTTATCCAGCAATCTGACAGTACTTCCAAGTTCTTCTAAAGCATCCATCATGATTCTGTCCAAGACGATGTTGAATAAGGTACGAGAAAGCAGCCAACCGTGTAGAAATCAAGTGTTACTTGAAGTTACCAGTTCCCTCGGATTCCATTGAGCAGAACTGTGCTTGTAACGTTCTATAATTGTTTTATACTGCTAACGATGTGTTCATCACATACATCATTAAATGATAGTATAGACGAATAGAGTCTATGCTTCAGGTGTGTAGCCGTCGTCGTTTTTTTTTTTTTAAAGTAGACCTGACTTCCGTTGCAATAAGATGTTAACATGATAGCTGTAAGAAGGGCGATTATCAAACTTATATTCCAGATACTTCATCGTTTAAAGCTGTCAGTTGCTATTTAAAAGCATTTAATTAACGGAGTTTAGTCTTCATTGTTTTACTGGCTTGCACATTACGGGCGATAACTTTTGCGTATTCCTACACGCAGAGAATAAGACGACACTTTCAATGTAACTGAACTCATCTTGAACAGCTGTCTCGATGTACTAGCAAGCAAATAAAACTCCTGAGACTCACACGTCGTGGCGACTGCTTTGACCAAGCGGCCTTTGTTCTTCTGGCCCTATTGTGAACACATACACACGACCGACATACACCAGCAAATGGTAAAATGTGTCGTAAAGAGAGTCTTCATTGTTTAGTTGTTCCGAGAGGTAAAATAATAACTATACCGCGTCTGTGAGCGAGATCTTACACTCCCAATGCTCACACAATACACACACGCACGTACACACGCGCGCGCGCGCGCAACATCGATACAATTGTTCAAGCTACCTTCAGTTTCTGTAAAAGTGTCATCTTTGTCAGATTATTCTCTGCTTGTGAGAATCCGCGAAAGTTATCGCCCTTAAAGTGCATGCCAGTAAAATTGTTGCTATTCTTGAGATATGAACGTTGAAGCGAAGAGGCATGACTGGTGATGTTTGTGACAGACCTGGACCTACACTCATAAGTTCTGATGCATTGATCCCAGATACAATGTTGTCCATTTAGTTAGTACTCAAATTATCCCGCTTAAATTATTGAAAATCAAGCACGAACTTTATCACGGCTTAAGTGTATGGGGAGTATTCTGTGATAACATATTTCTTCGTTCGTTAGAACATATTTGTTTCGTAACGTGGACAGTGCTACGCCATAAAACATCTCCAACATTCATTGAAGGCCAGGTGAACCTATAACTATTTCATTGCTACTCTACTTTGGTTTTTCTTTTTTTTCAGTACAGTTTATGAGAATTTCTCAACGTCGATTAATGTGAGCAATAGATTGTTTATTTGTTTGTTTGAATTCAACTTTGTTATATGTATCATCATCATCATCGAGTGCCATCTCCGCAACGAAGGTTGGCTAACATGGAACGCCATTTTGCTCTGTTTCTTGCTTTGATGGTGTAGGTTGTTATAGGCTGATTTGTCCATCATTTGATGTTACTCGTCCATGTTAGTCTTTCTCTGCCTCTGCCTCTTTTACCTTGTATTTTCCCTTCCATGATTACTTTTAGTAGGCTATTGTGTCTTTTAACATGCCCCAAAAATCGCATTTGTCTTGTTTGAATTGTGTTTAGCAGTTCACTTTTCATTTTTAGTTGTTTTAAGACTTCATCGTTTGTTGTCTTTTCCTTCCATTCAATTCTACCTATTCTTCTATATATCCACATTTCAAAGGCTTCAATTCTATGTTGAACTTATATTTATCCCCCAAGGTTAATGGCCCCAGTGTTGTTTCCTTCCCTTGTTACATAGCAACAAATGTTCAAACGTAAAATCATTTCACCGTCGTAAAGTTGCTCTGTAGTTACCAAATTTCAGGAAGACTATCATGAACATTCGTTTGTGGTACAGCCTCTCTGGCAACTAACATCTCTAATAATTCTGCTTTCTTCTTTTGTTCATCTCGTATTGGCTTGAAGAGTCGCAGATGAAAAGAAGAATGTTTAATTCAATCTGATATCTGTCATCATCATCATTGAGTGCCGTCTCCGCATCGAAGGTTGGCTACCATGGAACGCCATTCGGCTCTGTCTCTTGCTTTTGTGGTGCAGATTGAATCATTAGCTGTCTTGTCCATCTTTTGATGTTACTCGTCCATGTTAGTCTTGGGCTGCTTCTGTTTGTTACCCTGTATTTTCCCTTCCAATATTACTTTTGGCTGTTGTGTTTTTTTCTAATGCCACAAAAATCGTATTTGTCTTGTTCTAATTGTGTTTAGTAGTTCTCTTTTAATTTTTAGTTGTTTTAAAACTTAATCACTTGTTGTCTTTTCTTTCCATCCAATTCTACCTATTCTTCTATAAATCCACATTCTATCTCTATCTATTGTCCTTTCGAGCCGAAGACGGCACATAGGGCAGAACCACAATCTCAAAAACAGAAACCTTGCGTGACAAAATGGCAAATATTGCAAAAATCACTGCTTCTAAAATGTATGGTCCTGTTTCCATAACAATACTTTTTAAAACGACAGCTTGTCAAGCCATCGATCAACCTCCTTAGTCGCCTCTTACGACATGCCTGGAAGTTCACAAGTAGTATAGCAGGAAGGATTTGACCCGTATTTAGGCGCTAAATTAACAAAGATATATAGTAGGCGCGCGGCGCGCCTAATGTACCGTAGGCGCAGGGGGAGTTGACCGTGACATTTCGTGGCCGGATGTTGACCGCTAGTCCAGGTGCTCCGTATTTTAAAAATTCAGAATTATTTTAAAAAAAACAGTCTCCATCTGATTTCGAACACGGGTCTACGGCGTGCCAGGCCAGACACTTACCACTATGCTACAGGCGATCACAGAATTAGAGGCTGAATGAGACAGGTGAAGCGTGAGGCTTTTGTTGGTACCTGACAGCTAGCTAGTAGTAGAGAAAGATTGACCCGCATTTAGGCGCTAAATTAACAAAGATATATAGGGCGGCACGCGGCGTGCATAAACCGGGCGGCGCAGGGGGAGTTAACCATGACATTTCGTGTCGGGATGCCTGGTGACCGCTCGTTGACCTCTCAACCTCTCGGCGCCATGGGCGGGGTGAGCTCTCGTAGTGGGGGACCTGTTATGATCAAAGACCCTATTTCTCTGTGAAATTTCTCACTTGGGTAACTTAAGCTGGTCTAGCCGTCTAACAGAGAGACAGTAAATTAATGTACTTTTGATATTCTATTACTGTTGTGCTTTTTTTTTTTTTGTAGTGGTTGTAGTAATAGTAGTAGTAGTTAAAGTCGTTATTGAAGTTGTACAACTAGTGTGACTTGTATTTTGTAGAGTTATAACAGACAAGTGGGGGCTATGCCTTTTTTTTCATGTATAGTAGAGAGATGGTAGAGTCTTATAGTTATTTTTATGCATGACAACTTTAATGTATCTATAAAATTCATTTTGAAATTAATGGAAACATACAACTTACTCAGGGCTTGGCCAACTAACAGCAACGGTCTTGCTAATATATTTAACCCGTGGAAACATCAGCATCATGAGACTTATTAATGTCCAAATTGACCGCTTGTTCATAACACGGAGACGACAGCGATGATGACTTTAACGGGTACACAATCAAAGATCCGTGGGTTTTGTTTTAGTCGATGACAACTTTTGAAATAGTAGCTGACAACTTTTGTATTAGCAGATGACAGCTTTCAATGACTGTTTACATGCTATGCCATTGTAGCAGTCATGTATGTCATGTCGATGTAGTAGACACGTATGTCATGTCATTGTAACAGTCATGTCAATGTAACAGTTATTTCGTTGTAATAGTCATCTCGTTGTAACAGTCACGGGTGTCATGTCGTTTTATCAGATACGTATGGTATGTCGTTGTAACAGTCATTTCGTTGTAATAGTCATCTCGTTGTAACAGACACGTATGTCATGTCGTTTTATCAGAGACGTATGATATGTCGTTGTAACAGACATGTCGTTGTATCAGTCATATCGATGTAGTAGACACGTATGTCATGTCATTGTAACAGTCATGTCAATGTAACAGTCATGTCAATGTAACAGTCATTTCGTTGTAATAGTCATCTCGTTGTAACAGTCACGTATGTCATGTCGTTTTATCAGACACGTATGGTATGTCGTTGTAACAGACATGTCGTTGTATCAGGCATGTCGATGTAGTAGACACGTATGTCATGTCATTGTAACAGTCATGACAATGTAACAGTCATTTCGTTGTAATAGTCATCTCGTTGTGACAGTCATGTATGTCATGTCGTTTTATCAGAGACGTATGGTATGTCGTTGTAACAGACATGTCGTTGTATCAGTCATGTCGATGTAGTAGACACGTATGTCATATCATTGTAACAGTCATGTCAATGTAACAGTCATTTCGTTGTAATAGTCATCTCTTTGTAACAGACACGTATGTCATGTGGTTTTATCAGACACATATGGTATGTCGTTGTAACAGACATGTCGCTGTATCAGTCATGTCTATGTAGTAGACACGTATGTCATGTCATTGTAACAGGCATGTCAATGTAACAGTCATGTCAATGTAACAGTCATTTCGTTGTAATAGTCATCTCGTTGTAACAGGCACGTATGTCATGTCGTTTTATCAGAGACGTATGGTATGTCGTTGTAACAGACATGTCGTTGTATCAGTCATGTCGATGTAGTAGACACGTATGTCATGTCATTGTAACAGTCATGTCAATGTAACAGTCATTTCGTTGTAATAGTCATCTCGTTGTAACAGACATGTATGTCATGTCGTTTTATCAGTGACGTATGGTATGTCGTTGTAACAGACATGTCGTTGTATCAGTCAAGTCGATGTAGTAGACACGTATGGCATGTCATTGTAAGAGGCATGTCAATGTAACAGTCATGTCAATGTAACAGTCATTTCGTTGTAATAGTCATCTCGTTGTAACAGTCACGTATGGCATGTCGTTTTATCAGAGACGTATGGTATGTCGTTGTAACAGACATGTCGTTGTATCATTCATGTCGATGTAGTAGACACGTATGTCATGTCATTGTAACAGTCATGTCAATGTAACAGTCATTTCGTTGTAATAGTCATCTCGTTGTAACAGACATGTATGTCATGTCGTTTTATCAGTGACGTATGGTATGTCGTTGTAACAGACATGTCGTTGTATCAGTCATGTCGATGTAGTAGACACGTATGGCATGTCATTGTAAGAGGCATGTCAATGTAACAGTCATGTCAATGTAACAGTCATTTCGTTGTAATAGTCATCTCGTTGTGACAGTCACGTATGGCATGTCGTTTTATCAGAGACGTATGGTATGTCGTTGTAACAGACATGTCGTTGTATCATTCATGTCGATGTAGTAGACACGTATGTCATGTCATTGTAACAGTCATGTCAATGTAACAGTCATTTCGTTGTAATAGTCATCTCGATGTAACAGACACGTATGTCATGTCATTGTAACAGTCATGTCAATGTAACAGTAATTTCATTGTAATAGTCATCTCGTTGTAACAGTCACGTATGTCATGTCGTTTTATCAGAGACGTATGGTGTGTCGTTGTAACAGACATGTCGTTGTATCAGTCATGTCGATGTAGTAGACACGTATGTCATGTCGTTGTAACAGACACGTATGGTATGTCGTTGTAACAGACATGTCATTGTATCAGACATGTCGATGTAGTAGACACGTATGTCATGTCATTGTAACAGTCATGTCAATGTAACAGTCATGACAATGTAACAGTCATTTCGTTGTAATAGTCATCTCGTTGTAACAGTCACGTATGTTATGTCGTTTGTCAGAGACGTATGGTATGACGTTGTAACAGACATGTCGTTGTATCAGGCATGCCGATGTAGTAGACACGTAGGTCATGTCATTGTAACAGTCATGTCAATGTAACAGTCATTTCGTTGTAATAGTCATCTCGTTGTAACAGTCACGTATGTCATGTCGTTTTATCAGACACGTATGGTATGTCGTTGTAACAGACATGTCGTTGTATCAGTCATGTCGATGTAGTAGACACGTATGTCATGTCATTGTAAAAGTCATGTCAATGTAACAGTCATTTCGTTGTAATAGTCATCTCGTTGTAACAGACATGTATGTCACGTTGTTTTATCAGTGACGTATGGTATGTCGTTGTAACAGACATGTCGTTATATCAGTCAGGTCGATGTAGTAGACACGTATGTCATGTCATTGTAACAGTCATATCAATGTAACAGTCATGTCAATGTAACAGTCATTTCGTTGTAATAGTCATCTCGTTGTAACAGTCACGTATGGCATGTCGTTTTATCAGAGACGTATGGTATGTCGTTGTAACAGACATGTCGTTGTATCAGTCATGTCGATGTAGTAGACACGTATGGCATGTCATTGTAAGAGGCATGTCAATGTAACAGTCATGTCAATGTAACAGTCATTTCGTTGTAATAGTCATCTCGATGTAACAGACACGTATGTCATGTCATTGTAACAGTCATGTCAATGTAACAGTAATTTCATTGTAATAGTCATCTCGTTAAAACAGTCACGTATGTCATGTCGTTTTATCAGAGACGTATGGTATGTCGTTGTAACAGACATGTCGTTGTATCAGTCATGTCGATGTAGTAGACACGTATGTCATGTCGTTGTAACAGACACGTATGGTATGTCGTTGTAACAGACATGTCATTGTATCAGGCATGTCGATGTAGTAGACACGTATGTCATGTCATTGTAACAGTCATGTCAATGTAACAGTCATGACAATGTAACAGTCATTTCGTTGTAATAGTCATCTGGTTGTAACAGTCACGTATGTCATGTCGTTTTATCAGAGACGTATGGTATATCGTTGTAACAGACATGTCGTTGTATCAGTCATGTCGATGTAGTAGACACGTATGTCATGTCATTGTAACAGTCATGTCAATGTAACAGTCATGTCAATGTAACAGTCATTTCGTTGTAATAGTCATCTCGTTGTAACAGTCACGTATGTTATGTCGTTTGTCAGAGACGTATGGTATGACGTTGTAACAGACATGTCGTTGTATCAGGCATGCCGATGTAGTAGACACGTATGTCATGTCATTGTAACAGTCATGTCAATGTAACAGTCATTTCGTTGTAATAGTCATCTCGTTGTAACAGACACGTATGTCATGTCGTTTTATCAGACACGTATGGTATGTCGTTGTAACAGACATGTCGTTGTATCAGTCATGTCGATGTAGTAGACACGTATGTCATGTCATTGTAACAGTCATGTCAATGTAACGGTCATGTCAATGTAACAGTCATTTCGTTGTAATAGTCATCTCGTTGTAACAGTCACGTATGTCATGTCGTTTTATCAGACACGTATGGTATGTCGTTGTAACAGACATGTCGTTGTATCAGTCATGTCGATGTAGTAGACACGTATGGCATGTCATTGTAACAGTCATGTCAATGTAACAGTCATGTCAATGTAACAGTCATTTCGTTGTAATAGTCATCTCGTTGTAACAGTCACGTATGTCATGTAGTTTTATCAGAGAAGTATGGTATGTCGTTGTAACAGACATGTCGTTGTATCAGTCATGTCGATGTAGTAGACACGTATGTCATGTCATTGTAACAGTCATGTCAATGTAACAGTCATTTCGTTGTAATAGTCATCTCGTTGTAACAGACACGTATGTCATGTCGTTGTAACAGACACGTATGTCATGTCGTTTATCAGAGACGTATGGTATGTCGTTGTAACAGACATGTCCATGTATCAGTCATATCGATGTAGTAGACACGTATGTCATGTCATTGTAACAGTCATGTCAGTGTAACAGTCATGTCAATGTAACACGTGTCAGTTCTGTTGTTAACTGTTTTCCATGTCATTTCGTTGTAGTAGTCATAGGTGTCACACCGTCGTTTGTATGTTGTCCAGTGTGACATGATAGTTGTATGTAGGTTGTCTAGTGTGTCGTGATGGCTGTATGAAGATCACGACACACTAGACAATCTACATACAGCCATCACGACACACTAGACAACCTACATACAACTATCATGTCACACTGGACAACATACATACGACGGTGTGACACCTATGACTACTACAAACGACATGACATGGAAAACAGTTAACAACAGAACTGACACGTGTTACATTGACATGACTGTTACACTGACATGACTGTTACAATGACATGACATACGTGTCTACTACATCGATATGACTGATACATGGACATGTCTGTTACAACGACATACCATACGTCTCTGATAAACGACATGACATACGTGTCTGTTACAACGACATGACATACGTGTCTGTTACAACGAGATGACTAATACAACGAAATGACTGTTACATTGGCATGACTGTTACAATGACATGACATACGTGTCTACTACATCGACATGACTGATACAACGACATGTCTGTTACAACGACATACCATACGTCTCTGATAAAACTACATGACATACGTGACTGTTACAACGAGATGACTATTACAACGAAATGACTGTTACATTGACATGACTGTTACATTGACATGACTGTTACAATGACATGCCATACGTGTCTACTACATCGACATGACTGATACAACGACATGTCTGTTACAACGACATACCATACGTGTCTGATAAAACGACATGACATACGTGACTGTTACAAAGAGATGACTATTACAACGAAATGACTGTTACATTGACATGACCGTTACATTGACATGACTGTTACAATGACATGACATACGTGTCTACTACATCGACATGACTGATACAACGACATGTCTGTTACAACGACATACCATACGTGTCTGATAAAACGACATGACATACGTGTCTGTTACAACGAGATGACTATTACAACGAAATGACTGTTACATTGACATGACTGTTACAATGACATGACATACGTGTCTACTACATCGGCATGCCTGATACAACGACATGTCTGTTACAACGTCATACCATACGTCTCTGACAAACGACATAACATACGTGACTGTTACAACGAGATGACTATTACAACGAAATGACTGTTACATTGACATGACTGTTACATTGACATGACTGTTACAATGACATGACATACGTGTCTACTACATCGACATGACTGATACAACGACATGTCTGTTACAACGATATACCATACGTCTCTGATAAAACGACATGACATACGTGACTGTTACAACCAGATGACTATTACAACGAAATGACTGTTACATTGTCATGACTGTTACATTGACATGACTGTTACAATGACATGACATACGTGTCTACTACATCGACATGCCTGATACAATGACATGTCTGTTACAACGACATACCATACGTGTCTGTTACAACGACATGACATACATGTCTACTACATCGACATGACTGATACAACGACATGTCTATTACAACGACATACCATACGTCTCTGATAAAACGACATGACATACGTGACTGTTACAACGAGATGAGTATTACAATGAAATTACTGTTACATTGACATGACTGTTACAATGACATGACATACGTGTCTGTTACATCGAGATGACTATTACAACGAAATGACTGTTACATTGACATGACTGTTACAATGACATGACATACGTGTCTACTAGATCGACATGAATGATACAACGACATGTCTGTTACAACGACATACCATACGTCTCTGATAAAACGACATGACATACGTGACTGTTACAACGAGATGACTATTACAACGAAATGACTGTTACATTGACATGACTGTTACATTGACATGCCTCTTACAATGACATGCCATACGTGTCTACTACATCGACATGACTGATACAACGACATGTCTGTTACAACGACATACCATACGTCTCTGATAAAACGACATGCCATACGTGACTGTTACAACGAGATGACTATTACAACGAAATGACTGTTACATTGACATGACTGTTACATTGATATGACTGTTACAATGACATGACATACGTGTCTACTACATCGACCTGACTGATATAACGACATGTCTGTTACAACGACATACCATACGTCACTGATAAAACAACATGACATACATGTCTGTTACAACGAGATGACTATTACAACGAAATGACTGTTACATTGACATGACTGTTACAATGACATGACATACGTGTCTACTACATCGACATGACTGATACAACGACATGTCTGTTACAACGACATACCATACGTGTCTGATAAAACGACATGACATACGTGACTGTTACAACGAGATGACTATTACAACGAAAGGACTGTTACATTGACATGACTGTTACAATGACATGACATACGTGTCTACTACATCGGCATGCCTGATACAACGACATGTCTGTTACAACGTCATACCATACGTCTCTGACAAACGACATAACATACGTGACTGTTACAACGAGATGACTATTACAACGAAATGACTGTTACATTGTCATGACTGTTACATTGACATGACTGTTACAATGACATGACATACGTGTCTACTACATCGACATGAATGATACAACGACATGTCTGTTACAACGACATACCATACGTCTCTGATAAAACGACATGCCATACGTGACTGTTACAACGAGATGACTATTACAACGAAATGACTGTTACATTGACATGACTGTTACATTGACATGCCTCTTACAATGACATGCCATACGTGTCTACTACATCGACATGACTGATACAACGACATGTCTGTTACAACGACATACCATACGTCACTGATAAACGACATGACATACATGTCTGTTACAACGAGATGACTATTACAACGAAATGACTGTTACATTGACATGACTGTTACAATGACATGACATACGTGTCTACTACATCGACATGACTGATACAACGAATTGTCTGTTACAACGACATACCATACGTCTCTGATAAAACGACATGACATACGTGCCTGTTACAACGAGATGACTATTACAACGAAATGACTGTTACATTGACATGACTGTTACATTGACATGCCTGTTACAATGACATGACATACGTGTCTACTACATAGACATGACTGATACAACGACATGTCTGTTACAACGACATACCATATGTGTCTGATAAAACCACATGACATACGTGTCTGTTACAAAGAGATGACTATTACAACGAAATGACTGTTACATTGACATGACTGTTACAATGATATGACATACGTGTCTACTACATCGACATGACTGATACAACGACATGTCTGTTACAACGACATACCATACGTCTCTGATAAAACGACATGACATACATGACTGTCACAACGAGATGACTATTACAACGAAATGACTGTTACATTGTCATGACTGTTACAATGACATGACATACGTGTCTACTACATCGACATGCCTGATACAACGACATGTCTGTTACAACGACATACCATACGTGTCTGATAAAACGACATGACATACGTGACTGTTACAACGAGATGACTATTACAACGAAATGACTGTTACATTGACATGACTGTTACATTGACATGACTGTTACAATGACATGACATACGTGTCTACTACTTCGATATGACTGATACAACGACATGTCTGTTACAACGACATATCATACGTCTCTGATAAAACGACATGACATACGTGTCTGTTACAACGAGATGACTATTACAACGAAATGACTGTTACAACGACATACCATACGTATCTGATAAAACAACATGACACCCGTGACTGTTACAACGAGATGACTATTACAACGAAATAACTGTTACATTGACATGACTGTTACAATGACATGACATACGTGTCTACTACATCGACATGACATACATGACTGCTACAATGACATAGCATGTAAACAGTCATTGAAAGCTGTCATCTGCTAATACAAAAGTTGTCAGCTACTATTTCAAAAGTTGTCATCGACTAAAACAAAACCCACGGGATCTTTGATTGTGTACCCGTTAAAGTCATCATCGCTGTCGTCTCCGTGTTATGAACAAGCGGTCAATTTGGACATTAATAAGTCTCATGATGCTGATGTTTCCACGGGTTAAATATATTAGCAAGACCGTTGCTGTTAGTTGGCCAAGCCCTGAGTAAGTTGTATGTTTCCATTAATTTCAAAATGAATTTTATAGATACATTAAAGTTGTCATGCATAAAAATAACTATAAGACTCTACCATCTCTCTACTATACATGAAAAAAAAGGCATAGCCCCCACTTGTCTGTTATAACTCTACAAAATACAAGTCACACTAGTTGTACAACTTCAATAACGACTTTAACTACTACTACTATTACTACAACCACTACAAAAAAAAAAGCACAACAGTAATAGAATATCAAAAGTACATTAATTTACTGTCTCTCTGTTAGACGGCTAGACCAGCTTAAGTTACCCAAGTGAGAAATTTCACAGAGAAATAGGGTCTTTGATCATAACAGGTCCCCCACTACGAGAGCTCACCCGCCCATGGCGCCGAGAGGTTGAGAGGTCAACGAGCGGTCACCAGGCATCCCGACACGAAATGTCATGGTTAACTCCCCCTGCGCCGCCCGGTTTATGCACGCCGCGTGCCGCCCTATATATCTTTGTTAATTTAGCGCCTAAATGCGGGTCAATCTTTCTCTACTACTAGCTAGCTGTCAGGTACCAACAAAAGCCTCACGCTTCACCTGTCTCATTCAGCCTCTAATTCTGTGATCGCCTGTAGCATAGTGGTAAGTGTCTGGCCTGGCACGCCGTAGACCCGTGTTCGAAATCAGATGGAGACTGTTTTTTAAAATAATTCTGAATTTTTAAAATACGGAGCACCTGGACTAGCGGTCAACATCCGGCCACGAAATGTCACGGTCAACTCCCCCTGCGCCTACGGTACATTAGGCGCGCCGCGCGCCTACTATATATCTTTGTTAATTTAGCGCCTAAATACGGGTCAAATCCTTCCTGCTATACTACTGTCACAGTGTCTATACTATTCTTTACTGCCCTCATAATGAGGCCCCGGTAACACACGGGCAAATCCACATTAGACAGGGTTTAATTTTCAGTTCTCTTTAGTGTCCATGTTTCTGCACGATATAGGAATGTTGACATTTTGCTATTCTAAGTCCTAGCCCTGGCCTTTTTGTTTTATGTTACATTACTTTTCATGGCACTAAAATTACTCTTTGCCATTCCTATTCTTTTGTTTATTTCAGCTTTACATTTTCCATCACTGGTTATAGTATGTCCAAGGTGGTTGTTGCTCTAAACTGTCTCTGGTCTATTCCTTCAATTTTGATATCCACTTGTAGGTTTTGAGTATTATCTTTGTTTATGATCCTAGTTTTAATCTTTTTGGTATTCAGATCTAATCCATATTTTTTGCTTATCATGTTTATTTCATTAAATAACTGTTGTAGATCTTTAGGATTTTCTATTAGTAATACAGTAGCATCATCATATCCTAAGTTATTGATCATCTTTCCATTAATGTTTAATGTCTGTAGATGCTATATTGATTGTTCTTTTTGTCGTTCTTTTATAGATACAGCGTCGTTCGTTTGCGTTCTAGACGCTATTAGAACATAAACGTTTGCTTCTTACGTATGCTTTTTTTTTTGTTCGTTCTATCCATCTCTAGTTTTTTTTTTATCCCTCTTACTCTAGGTCCTTATCTTTCAAGTAGACAGCTCCTTAGTTGTTTGTTTTGGTTTCATTATTATTAATGTCCGAATTTTATATTTGTTGCTTGCATATATATTCCAATCATGGTTTAAATCCGTCTCAAATAAGGCGCTGTTTAATTCTACAAGGTAACAAGAAAGCTACTAATTTGAAACAGATATTTACCGGGTTTGGCGAATGGTCCAGGATCAGAGCATAGCCAATCCTTGGAACCTGCAGCATTCTGGATTGTGAAATTGAATGCGCTCTCAGCATTTTTCAAGCTCACGTGTGTACAACCAGAAAAAAAAACTGATAAAGTGAGAAGATGATAGGAAAGAAAGGAGGAAAAATTAACTGGAGTAGAGGTAGGAGAAAATAGCAAACAAAAATATTTACATTTTAAAAAAACTTGGTAAGCTTATATGAAGTAAGGTCAGCTAGTCCTTGCGAATGAGTCAATGTTTGAGGCTAAACGGAGCCAGCTTCGCCGTTTAAAAGCCATCAGACAAAAATATCTCTTCGATATCTCTTTCATATTCTTGAGTCTGTCGAGAAGGAAAAACGGGATGGGTGGGTATTTATGGGAACTAGAGAATTAAGGCACAAGAGGGGTGGGTATGTGGATATTTATGGGAACTAGAGAATTAAGGAAAAAGGGGGTGGGGTGGGTGGGTATTTATGGGAACTAGAGAATTAAGGCAAAAGGGGGTGGGGTGGGTGGGTATTTATGGGAACTAGAGAATCAAGGTAAAAGAGGGGTGGGTAGGTGGATATTTATGGGAACTAGAGAATTAAGGCAAAAAAGGGGTGGGTAGGTGGATATTTATGGGAACTAGAGAATCAAGGTAAAAGGGGGTGGGATGGGTGGATATTTATGAGAACTAGAGAATTACGGCAAAAGAGGGGTGGGTAGGTGGATATTTATGGGAACTAGAGAATCAAGGTAAAAGGGAGGTGGGGTGGGTGGATATTTATAGGAACTAGAGAATTAAGGTAAAAAAGGGGGGGGGTGGATATTTATGGGAACTAGAGAATCAAGGTAAAAAAAGGGTGAGTGGGTATTTATGGGAAATAAAGAAACAAGGTAAAAAAAGAGTGAGTGGGTATTAATGGGAACTAGAGAATTCAGGTAAAAAAAGGTAGGTGAGTGTTTACGGGAACTAGAAAATCAAAGGCAAAAGGGAATGGGTGGGTATTTATGGGAACTAAAGAATCAAGGCAAAAAAGGGTGAGTGCGGTATTTATAAGAACTAGAGAATCGAGGCAAAAGGAAGGGTGTATAGTTATGGGAACTAGAGAATCAAAGGAAAAAAAGGGTAGGTGGATGTTTATGGGAACTAGGTCATCATCATCATCGAGTGCCGTCTCCGCAACGAAGGTTGGCTACCATGGAGCGCCATTCTGCTCTGTCTCTTGCTTTGATGGTGTAGATTGTCATAGGCTGATTTGTCCATCTTTTGATATTACTCGTCCATGTTAGTCTTGGTCTGCCTCTGCCTCTTTTATCTTGTATTTTTCCCTCCAGGATTACTTTTAGTAGGCTGTTGTGTCTTTTAACATGCCCCAAAAATCGCATTTGTCTTGTTTGAATTGTGTTTAGTAGTTCTCTTTTCATTTTTAGTTGTTTTAAGACTTCATCGTTTGTTTTCTTTTCCTTCCATCCAAATTCTACTTATTCTTCTATATATCCACATTTCAAAGGCTTCAATTCTCTGTTCGGTTTTCTTGTCTAATGTCCATGTTTCTGCACCATATAGGAATATTGAGAAGATGTAACATTTTGCTATTCTTAGTTTTAGCCCTGGTTTATTTGTTTTGATGTTAGTATGTTCTTCATGACTTTAAAATTACTTTTTGCCATTCCTATTCTTTTGTTTATTTCAGTTGTACATTTTCCATTACTGGTTATAATATGTCCAAGGTAGTTGTAGTTCTGAACTGTCTCACATGGCTCATTAAGCTTATTGTTCTAAAGTCACTGCATTCAACTGCACCATTCTTTTTAGGCAATGCAATGAAAGTTGATGTTTTAGTTCATTTGGTATATATCATGTATGGTATATGTCGTTGCATTTGTCTATAATCACTTCAATGCCAAAATCTTCTAGTGTCTGTATCATCTCTATCTATATGTTGTTAGGTCCTGCTGCTTTTCCATTTTTCATTGTTTTTATAGCTATTTCCACCTGATATTTTAAGATTTTATAGCCTGATGTACATTTTATAACTGCTTTCTTGTCCCTTGATCATGAAATAGTTCTGTTATATATTCCTGCCATCTATCTATAATATCTTTATTGTCTATTAGCATTTTTCCTTTTTGTCTGCAATGCATCCACCTTCTGTGTCTTTTTTATTTTTATTAGTCATTCTATTATTTCTGTGTGCATTTCTCTTAAGTCTTGTTTGCTTTCCATAGTTTCTAGTTCTATACATTTTTGGCTGAGCCAGTCTTCTTTTGCCCTTTTGCACATTTTGCGTATTTCATTATCTATTTTATTGTATTGGGCAGTGTGGGAACTAGGTAATCTTATAAAAAAAAAGGGTAGGTGGGTATTTATGGGAACTAGAGAATCAAGGCAGAAAAGGGTGGGTGGGTATTAATGAGAACTAGTGAAGTAAAGGCAAATGGGATGTGTGGATATTTATGGGAACTAGAGAATCAAGGTAAAAAAGCGTAGGTGGGTTTTTATGGAACTAGAGAATCAAGGTAAAAATACTATGGGTGGGTATTTATGGGAAGTAGAGAATCAAAGGTAAAATTACTATGGGTGGGTATTTATGGGAAGTAGAGAATCAAAGGTAAAATTACTATGGGTGGGTATTTATGGGAAGTAGAGAATCAAAGGTAAAAAAAATGTAGGTGGGTATTCATGGGAAGTAGAGAATCATGGTAAAAATACTATGGGTGGGTATTTATGGGAACTAGAGAATCAAGGTAAAAATACTATGAGTGGGTATTTATGAGAAGTAGAGAATCAAAGGTAAAAATACTATGGGTGGGTATTTATGGGAAGTAGAGAATCAAAGGTAAAAAAAATGGTAGGTGGGTATTTATGGGAACTAGAGAATCAAGGTAAAAATACTATGAGTGGGTATTTATGAGCAGTAGAGAATCAAAGGTAAAAATACTATGGGTGGGTATTTATGGGAAGTAGAGAATCAAAGGTAAAAATACTATGTGTGGGTATTTATGGGAAGTAGAGAATCAAAGATAAAAAAAAGGTAGGTGGGTATTTATGGGAACTAAAGAATCAAGGTAAAAATACTCTGGGTGGGTATTTATGTGAACTAAAGAATCAAGGTAAAAATACTCTGGGTGGGTATTTATGGGAAGTAGAGAATCCAGGCGAAAGGGGATGTGTGGGTATTTTTGGGAACTGAAGAATCAAGGACGTGTATCCCAGTGCTGTCACAACGTAATATACACGAGTTTTTATTTCACCCCAACTAGTATTTAACCCGACCGAGAATTGACCTCGCGTTAATCTTATTAGAAAATAAAACGGCCCAGTCCACTAAGCCACCTAATTTCAACAAGGACGATATAAAAAAGTACCCCCCGTCACGCCAAGTGGCGTATAGGGAAATATGGTGTTAGTGACCCTATATTTTACAGACCTTCAGCACATGATTTTTGGGGTAATGTGGTCGGTATTACGCCCGTGCTGCTTTTACTTTCCCAGAAAAAATCCGGTACCCATTTAAGTAGGGGTGAACCCGGAGCCGTCGGTTGGGATCGAACCCTACCCCTTGTCCGTAGTAGTCCAGTTCACTAACCACTGAGCTATCGCGGCTCCTACTAATTTTTAGGGAATTAGTAAAACCCAGGTGTCCTCGCCAGGATTACGAACCCGGCTGTTGCCGTGGTAAGCCAACCGAAGGACGATATAGTGATTAATAAAAAGTTAAGTGGACTGTAATTGTAACGTTGCATTAGTCAGTGCGTAATATTTCATCGCTGTTCTGCGGATGCTATAGCGTCATCGACTTGCTTTCCTGTCGCTATTTTGTTCGCAGCCGACTTTAATGATAATGAGAATGTCAAAATTTAGTAGTAATGTAAAGAAATATTTTTTGTTGACGGTAACATTTTCATCTCTTAATTTTCTTTATCACATTCCTGTAATGATTAAAATGAAAATCAAATGAAAGAGAAACAAACAAAAAAACTAATTCAGCAACACCAATAGATATAACAGCGTTAAATAAGAAAGATGTAAAAAAAAAAAAAAACTTATACTGTACAAGTAAAGAACACATATCAGAAGCTGCTAGAAGAGGGGATTGAGCAGTACAGAAGAGAAATTCCTGAGGAAAAAGTCACAACAAAATGGCAATGCATAAAAGCAGCATGCAAGAATCCTGCAACACCTTATAAAAAGGAAAGTAACAAAAAACAAAAATGGATAACTGACAAAATCTTAGGAAAAATGGAAGAAAGAAGACAAGCGAAAAAACACTGCCAGATACAAGGATATTGACAATGAAATACGGAGAATGTGCAAAAAGGCAAAAGAAAACTGGCTCAATCAAAGATGTCTAGAAGTCGGAACTATGGAAAGTAAACAAAACTTAAGAGAGATGCACACAGAAATAAAGAGAATGACTAATAAAGACAAGAGAGCTTCAGGAAGTGGATGTAGTGCAAACAAAGAGGGAAGAATGCTAACAGACAACAAAAAATATAATATATAGATGGCAGGAATATATAACAGAATTATTTCATGACGAAAGGCACAAAAAGTCATTCATAAAATGTACATACAGCTATAAAATCCTGAAATCAGAGGTAGAAAAAGCTATATAAATAATGAAAAAAGGAAAGGCGGCAGGAATTGACAATATACAGATAGAGATGATACAGGCTCTAGAAGATTTTGGCATTGAAGTGATCACAGATATATGCAATGACATATACCATACAGGATACATACCAAACGAACTAAAAACATCAACTTTTATTGCATTGCTTAAAAAGAATGGTGCTGTTGAATGCAGTGATTTCAGAACAATAAGCCTAATGAGCCAGGTAACACATTTTTACTAAATGTTATACAGGGAAGGATTCAGAATAAAATCAATACTGAATTAGATGAGCAACAATTTGGATTCAGGAAAAACAGTTGCGCTCTTTTATCATGAGAACATTGATTGAAAGGTACATAGAAGTAAACAAACCAATATATGCCTGCTTCATAGACTACACCAAAGCTTTTGATAGAATACACCATAATTAACTTATAGACTGCCTAAAGGATATAAATCTAGACGAGACAGACATACGAGTAATATGTAATTTGTAATGGGAGCAAACTGCAATAATATAATATAACAAAGAGTACTCTACACCCATTGATATAAAAAGAGGAGTAAGACAAGGATGCATCCTATCACCAAGCTTGTTCAATCTATATACACAGAGCAAATCTTTAAAAACATCTCAGGGATGCCAAGCCTAAACATTAATTAAAAGATAATCAATAACCTAAAATATGCTGATGATACTGTTCTACTAGCAGAAAATCCTAAAAGACCTACAACAATTGCTTAATGTGATAAACATAGCAAGCAAAAAATATGTACTAGATATGAATATCAAAAAGACTAAAACTATGATCATAAACAAAGAAAATTCTCAGGAACTACAAGTAAATATCACAGTTGAAGGAATACATCCGGAGACAGTTCAGAGCTACAACTACCTTGGACATAATATAATATATATGTGTGTGTGTGTGTATGTGTGTGTGCGTGTGCGTGTGTGTGTGTGTCATTTGTGCCTAATAAAATCTTACTGAGCCGCAACGTCGTTTTGATTTTCTGTTGTTCATCAAATACGTAAAGCTGTACAGGTACCATTTTTTATCTAAATTTTGATTCTCTTCTTTTCATCCTTATACTCCTGCATGGGAGAGGAGCGCATGGCCGTGCTGCGAAATCCACAGCTTTGCTGCTGAGAAGCCGGCGTACGGTATTCGAAACCCGCGGTAGACGACAAAAAGGACTCTTTTATCGGGGGGGGGGGGGGGTGAAATAAAAATGGAGACAAATAATAATAAATGAATATTATTATAGAGGGAAACCTCCGAGGCGATTATTCAGCAAATCATAGGAGGAAGAGGTCTGTTTTTTTTTTTTTTTTACAGCACTCAGAGAAAATGACAAATAAACAACAGAAACAAAAATACTGTCTCACACGACTTTGTGCCTGCTTCGTCCAAGTGGCCTTTATATCCCTCTGGTCCTGTAGTGTGCCCCCCGACATACACCAGCAATGGTAATACGTGTCGTAAAGACTTCTGCGTGGTGTCAGATTCGATCGGTCATGGGGACTGTCAGAGATAACTCCTACAGTGACCTTTCATTTCCTGTCTATCTTTACTTTTTTGAAACTCTCTTTCTGTAATGTAACTAATGAACTTTACATTTTTCAATATATTTTATTCTTGGCCACCACATTTCTTTGAGTAATGTTTTATTATTTATTTTCTTCAGTTTCTTAAAGCTTGATTTGTTGTCTTTGAAAACTCGCAAAATATTTTCCTATGAAAATAGACTACTCGTTCTACCTGCATTGAAAGCTGTATTGGTAAAGATGAAAGAAAAGGATAAAAGTAAAGTAAAATATTTTGGATAAAACTGTAGGAAGACTTCACGCACTGGAAGGAAGTCTGTATGTCTGTTGTTGTTGCAGTGTGTGTTTGTGACATGTGTGTATATGTGTGTGGCCAGGTGAAAGTGTAGTGTGACTCAGGGAAATATATCAACAAGAGATGAGTGATTTAAGAATGAAGAGTGCATTGATGATAAAGATGGTTGTGATTGCTGCGGTGAATATAACGGCGTTGGTGGTGGTGATATCGATGGGGGAAGAGATAATGGTAGGTAATCTTGTAGACAATAATGTTGATGTTACACTAGCATTGTAATGATGTTTGTGATGATCGTAATGATAATGGTTACGCTGATAATAACTATAAAGATGACAAGGAAGTGAGAAACAATGGAAGATGAGATATCGTTTACTTGCTTTCGTTCGCCCGAGGACTAAGGGATACTACCTCTTCATCATCCGCCCTTAAAAAGACATTAAGTGGACGTGTCTGTGTTGAGTTGTGGTTTGCAGCAACACTGTGATATTTGCGCCTTTCGACCCAAAGCATCCGACTTTAGCATAACATTTTTGAGTACCGTGTTGTCTTCCCTCTTCGATCCCTACTCACTTGGCAAGACTAGACAGGTTAGTCTGTTACTAGAGGCACCGCGAAGAGATGGAGCAGGATCTGGATGGTTCTGGTTCACCGATCCTGGCTCAAGCCATCAGTTGTGGGTCGCTGACAACTTCCAGCTCTGAAGAAACAAAGTTCAAAGATAGACATGAATGATATCTTCTTTTTTCTTCCTCTTTTGCGTTCTTCTGCTTCTACCTACAACTCCCTGTGGAACATGGTTCTTCGACAAACACTTTCTAGTTGTTATGATTCTTGCCATTTTTTTTAAGATCACTCCATATCTTCCCCATCATCTTCATCTCTGCATCCATCTGTCCTCTCCAAGTGTATTTTGGTCTTCCTCTTTGTCTTTTTCCTTCGGGATTCCAATAAAGGGCATGTTGTGTTATACTCTCAGTAGGTTTCTGCGGTGTGTGTCCTATCCAGCGCTATCATCTTCGCTACCTCTTTATTCACTGGTATTTGACTGGCACTTTTCCATAATTCTATGTTAGTGATTTTGTCCTGCCATTTCCATCTTCTTCTATTGCGTTCGTTCAGCAGTTACTTCTGTTCATTGTCAGACCCTAAAATGGATGTTAGGTGGGCGTAAATACGTTGTGATTATATTTACAAGTTGCGATATTTTGCGCCTTTTTGTCTAACACATTAGATTTAAATAAGGCATTTTAATACTGTTGGACCAGATTGATTGGTCGGCGACATCTTCACAGTGAGAATTACACTAAAACGTTAGGCGTGTAACCCGGTGCATCAGATTATCTAGATGTTAAACTCTAAGGACTGTTTCTCACACGTTTTCATTTACTACTAAAGAGTGCAGACACTGATGGGAAAAAAAAAATTATACCGATGGTCTACTATTGAGAAAGGCACAAATATATGAAATAGTATACTACAATAATTATATTACACACTAAATATCGTGCGAGGCCGCTAGAAGAACTGTAGAAAAAACAAACATAAAATTGTAATTAAGCAGCTGAACATAAGTAGAGACGAGACAAACTACGGGATTTCGACAAAAGCCTTCATCGGATACAAAAACAACAAATATAACTACAAAAACACACACAAAAGGCAAGTACTTATCTATCTCAAAAGGGTCATGTGAAGCGGTTGGCTCATGGTAGGTCCGAATGAGTCTATAACTGGTGAGATTTTAGTACGTAAAGCCTCGCTTTATAGTATAACGTCTACTTGATTGTAGTGTTGGCATTCTGTCAGATTTGATTGATCATGGAAGAGATCATCATGGTTCATGTTACTATAGATGAGATGTAAAAAATGAAAGACAAAAAAATCATTGGATGAAATAAGAAACAGTTCTCCCTTTTCTTAGCGTTCATCCATTGAGTGGCGTTAGGATGCGTTGTATCGCTAGTTTACAGTAAGCCATGATAAATGCGCCTTTCGACTCGACACATCCGTCCTCGGCATATTAGATTTCTGATCATTTTTATGTCCTACCAGCGCTCATGTTTGACCTACTCTTTCAACTGTTAATTGTTAAGAGGTTTTTAAACGTGCGCAAGTGCACACGGGGCCTCCTGTTTATCGCCGTTGTCAGAGAAGGCTAGACAACGGATATCACTACCCAGAGACCAGGGGGAGTCAAAACATGAATACATCACGGATTCAAAGAGAAAAATGTCCACTTCCTGTGGCTGGACTCGAAACCTTGGACTATCCTGTCCAGAATCAAACGTCCTACTCTAGACCACCAAATCCCTCAATAGAAATAATGAATGAGGGGAAAATAATGAAAGATGATAGAAACAGAGAAAGACTGTGAGAAGCAGTGAAAGACTGTGAGAAGCAGTGAAAGATAGGGAAACATTGAAAGATGTTAAATGTTAAGGACAATTTAAATAGTGGAAAATGTCAAAGATGGAGGAAATCAGGATAGGAATAACATATGTAAGAAGGAATGAGCGAAATAGAAACAAAGATTGTGGAAACTATGAAAGTAATGAGAAATAGTTCCACCTAAAGGGCGACAGTGAATAAAATAACAGAAGTGGAAATAATGTGGGGCCAGTAAACTAGGTAAGGACCAAAAGAGTATTTACATTTTAATAAGTAAATAAAAGACAGCAAGAGAGTCAAAAATGTAAACAAGAAACAAGTTACATTTTTTTTTTTTTTTTAGAAATTTGGCGAAGGGGTCGTTTCAAATAAATAAAATAGAATAAAACCGCTATATGAGAAAGATGAAGACAATTTAAATAACAAAGAATTTAAAGAGAAAATGGACAAGAAAGATCTTGATGGATAAACAAAAGAGACGGGAAAACACACAATAAATGACAAGCAGCAAGCAAAAATGTGGATAGTAATAATAATAATAATAACGGGAGCATAATCAAGAATAAAAGGGAGGCTTGGCAGTTTCGAAAATAATGACAGCGAAAGAGATAGGAAAACACGTAATGAGGTGTGAAAGTAGTAACAAAGAAAGGTGATGAATAAAAAAAATAAATAAATTTGAGAGCAAAAAAGAAAAGCAGTGAAGTAGGAAGAAACAGAGAACGTGACAGGAAAAATAAGAAGGGAATGAATTAACGAAAAATACATGCTTGCTAGAATAGAAAAAAATTGTAAACCGTTATAGAAACATGGCCGTGTTGAAGGTACGGTTGTGTGATGTGAGGGTTCGGAAATGTAGATAAAGAAATGCGTAGCAGAGATGAATAGAAGGTCGCTGACAGCTGCAAGAGTGTCTGTTTGAAAAGGTGAGCATTCACTGTGAGAGATACCAAAAAATAATAAGAGAAAGTTGGGGGGGGGGGAGTGTATACTCTAGACTGTGGGTAAATAGACGCCAGAACAGTTAGTTAAGAAGAGTTCTAGAGCGAAGAACAGAATAGTGAGAGCTGCTCTGGGTAATTGTGATGGGCAAAATCATTCTGAAGAGTAAAAAAATTAAAGTTAAAAAGATACGCCATGTGGCGTATAGGGAATATGGTGTTAGTGACCATTAATTTTTACAGGCCTTCGACACATTATTTTTGGGTAGGTGTTGTCGGTATTACGCCTGTGCCGCTTTAGTTTCCCAGAAAAAAAAAGGTAATCCATAAGTCTGGGTGAACCTGGAAGCCGTCGATAAGGATCGAACCCGACTTCTTATCATTAGTAGTCCAGTTCACTAACCACTGAGCTATCACAGCTTCCATTCTGAAGAGTATGGATCTATAATTCTGCAGAGTATAGAACAATGATAAAGAGAGTATGGAACAATGATTCTAGAGAGTGGGAACAATAATATGGAAAGCAGGGAACAATAAATCTGGGGTGTAGTGAACCATAATAACTGTGAGTATGAAACAATTATGTGAAAAAGTAGGAATGATAATTCTGGAGAGTAAGGAACAATGATTCAGAAGAGAAATGAACAATATTCTGAAGAGTAAAAATAAAGAGCCCCCGTCACACCAAGTGGCGTTATAGGGAATATAGTGTTAGTAACCATACATTTTACAGACATTCGGCGCATGATTTGAGGGTTTTGGGGTCGGTATTACGCCCGTGCCGCTTTACTTTCCATAAAAAAATCTGGTACCCATTTAAGGCTGGGTGAACCCGGAAGCCGTCGGTTGGGATCGAACCCTAACTCTTGTCCTTTGCTGTCCAGTTCACAAACCGCTAAGCTATCGCGGCTCCCATTTCTGGAGAGTAAGGAACAATAATTCTAAAATATAAGGAAAAATGAATCTGTAGACTAAGGAACAATGGTTTATATAGAGTATCGAACAATTATCCTAGAGAGAATGAAAGAATAATAATGAAGAGTAGAGAACAATGATCCTGGAATGTCAGGGAAAACAATAATGGAGAGTGAAATTATAATTCTAGAGATCGGATAGCATTAAATCTAAAATGTAGGGAACAACTGATTCTAAAGTTGAAGGAAAATGTATTCTGGAAAGTGTGAGACATTAATTTATGATTGTAAAGAGCAATAATTATGTAGAATTTGACACAGAAACGTTTTTCAACAATTGGTAACAAAAATGAAGAATTTGGAATATAAGTTTTAGAGATTATGGAGTTATAATTATGGAGAATTGGAAAAGATAAGTAATGAAAATATAGAGCAATAATTCTACACAATGATGAACAAACATTTGGAGAATATGAAACATGTTTTAGATTAAAAAAGAAAAGATACGCATTATTAATTAATTACAATGAATTGTAAGATTACAGAGAAAAATGGAAAGCACGATAAGGTAGCAACAATTATAAAGAACAATAAAACACGAAAAGAAATAGTGAACAAGACATGTTAAGTAAGTACTGGTATAGTGAACAAGAAACGGTGAATAAATAACAACGAAAAAATACAATTATAAAATAACAATCAACGAGAACCAATGAACAAGAACATTTGGAGATGAAATAATAAAAAAAAACAAACTGTTGTGAATCAAGGGTTTCAATATTCGTCAATAATCGTGAACAAGAAACAGTGAACGAATTAAAGTGAACTTGATTCGGTGAATTGAAATTGAAGCCTTTCAAATGTGGATATATATATATATATATATATATATATATATAATTTTAAAAAAGAAAGTGCCCCCTTCACGCCAAGTGGCGTATAGGGAATAGTGTGTTAGTGACCATACATTTTACAGACCTTCGGCACATGATTTTTGGGGTAATGTGGTAGGTATACGCCCATGCCGCCTTACTTTCCCAGAAAAAAATCCGGAACCCATTATGGCTGGGTGAACCCGGAAGCCGTATCGCGACCCTACCTCATGTCCTTTTAGTCCAGTTCACTAACCACTGAGCTATCGCGTTTCCATATTGTGTGTGTGTTGAGAGAGAGAGAGAGAGAGAGAGAGAGAGAGAGAGAGAGAGAGAATAATTCATAGAATTGAAGGAAATAAAAGAAAAAAACAAACGACAAAGTCTTAAAATAACTAAAACTGAAAAGAGAACTACTAAAAAACAATTCAAACAAGATAAATGCCATTTTTGGGCATGTTAAAAAGACACATGCGGGGGATTGGTTGTTCTCGAGGCAAGACTCCGGCCTCGAGACAGAGAGGTTGTGGGTTCAAATTCCGGCTGCACCAGTGGGATTTTTATTATGATTTCTCTCTGCGGAAACCGCCCCTGGGTCTCAGCAGCCGAGGTCCGGCTTGAAATGCTAATTACTCTTATGCGGAAAAAATATGAGTACCTCCGAAAACGGAGTAGTTATCTGCCTGTGCGGCGAGGGACCCCTGTGTACACGACTGCCAGGGAAAACGAATTAACACGCAAAATCAGTTCCTAGTCTCTAGGGACTTGGTCAGAGGTAAAAGCTGGTGAAAGCAACAGAACCAAAAGACAACAGACTATCTCTCTCCACGACTTTAAAATGTAAATAGGAAAGATAAAAGAAGTAAAAGAAGCATGAGAAAGAGGGAAGCAGGAGAATAACAAGGAGGAGAAGAAGGAAGATGAGGAGGAGAAGAATGAGGAGGAGAAGGAGAAGAATGAGGAGGAGAAGAATGAGGAGAAGAATGAGGAGGAGAAGAATGAGGAGGAGAAGAATGAGGAGGAGAAGAATGAGGAGGAGAAGAATGAGGAGAAGGAGAAGAATGAGGAGGAGAAGAAGGAGGATGAGGAGGAGGAGAAGGAGGAGGATGAGAAGGATAAGGAGAAGAAGGAGGAGAAGAAGAAGAAGGAGGAGAAGAAGGAGGATGAGGAGGAGAAGAAGGAGATGAGAGAGGAGGATGAGAAGGAGAAGGAGAAGAAGGAGGATGAGGAGGAGAAGGAGGAGGTGAGGAGGAGGAGGAGGATGAGAAGGAGAAGGAGAAGAAGGAGGATGAGGAGGAGGAGGAGATGAGGAGGAGGAGAAGAAGAAGGAGGAGGAGAAGAATAAGGAGGAGAAGAAGGAGAGGAAGAAGAGGAAGAGTTGGAAAGGGAGCAGAAGAAGGATGAAAAGAAGTCGTATGAGGAAGATGAGGAGAAGCAGTATGTAGAGTAGCAGGAGGTGAAACAGAAGAAAAGCAGGGGTGAGGCGAAGAAAGATGAGATGAAGAAGAAAAAGAAGAAGAAGAAGTAAAAGAAGAAGAAGAAGTAAAAGAAGAAGTTATTGTTTATTTCATTTTTATTCGCCCTCGTTTGCACGCTTCAGCGCTAGGTATTTCCGAATCTGCTTGTCTTTTCTAACCAAATTGTTTTACCTTTCATTTGCTTTTCGTATCTTTCTCACTGAATTAAAGATTTATAGGAAATATGAGACAATCGTTACGAGTTTTTGTCCATCTGCTAAACATAGATTCGTGCCATGTTGTCTGTTACATTAAGATAACCAAATCGTGATGTGAAATATCGATAAAAAAATGTTCATGATAATGGCAATAAATGACATTGGGAGTTGAAAGTTATCGCCACGGTTACGTGAAGGAAGCTATTCAGGTCACACGTGCAAACACGGGTCATTTTTTTCCCCCCGCTGAAGAACTTTTTTTTTTTTTTTTTTTTTTTTTTTTTAAATAAAAATAAATAGATTGAGGTAACACAGTCTCTCGGGAAGTCGAGACACGAGCAGTCACGTTAAGCGCTGTTAATGGAATCTTATCCACTCCAACAGAATATATACATCCTTGGGGCAAACTTACCTGCAGTGTTGTCCTTGACTTTGACACGATATCGCAGAGGTTGGTCCATTTCGAGAAAGAGAAAAAAAAGGGGGGGGGGGGTGAGTGAAGAAGTGGGAAGGGTGGGACATCTTGTGAAATCAAGGGCGGGGAAGTTTAATGGTTAAAGAATCCCGTAGCATCATCATCATCATTGAGTGCCGTCTCCGCATCGATGGTTGGCTACCATGGAGCGCCATTCCACTCTGTCTCTTGCTTTGATGGTGCAGATTGTCATAGGTTGACCTGTCCATCTTTTGATGTTGCCTCGTCCATGTTAGTCTTGGTCTGCCTCTGCCTCTTTTATCTTGTATTTTTCCTTCCAATATTACTTTTATTAGGCTGCTGTGTCTTTTAACATGCCCTAAAAATTTCATTCAAATTTCCCATAGCATTGCTGGGGAAATAAACTGTAAGTCTCCGCTTCTCTGGCATTTTGTTTTAGTATGTCCAGACCAGTTTTTTTATTTTTTATTTCTGATGCCAATTCTTCTTCCTTGAACAAGGTCAGGTACCCATTTTGGTTATTGTCTCATCTGCGTAATTTAGAGAGTGGGTCTCTAGTTCTCTTGTACTCTTATCCTGAGGTCGCATGTTATTTGTAGAACGTTGCATTCACATTCCGCCAGAAAGAATCTTTGGCTCCAGCCAGGTCACTCACTTCCAGTTTTCAACATTAAAAAATAACTAGGTGTTAAGACTTTGCTAATACGTCTTCGTACATAAACTTACCTGCTATAATGATTAATGCACAACCTAATGAACTTATCGCGATATATAAACATATTTAGGCCATATCATTGGGCGATTACATTTACAGCATAAATCATAGAGCAATTAAACATATAACGATCTTCTTGTCCATGTGAAGAAATTTAAAACTGAGGTGGTATGATACGTGCCCGTATCCCAAGAACAGGCTAAACCCGTTTTGTTGTTTTAAACCGAGGGATGATAATACGAGAAATTGCGGGGTAGAGTGAGAGAAGTAAGACATCATCAAAGAATTGACACATTTTGATTTTGTTTACTTTCAGGAAGCTGAGAAAAGTGAAAGAGATTGTTGGTTGCAGACACCGCGTCTCAGCGACCCCGTGCGGGTTAACGTTCAAAACAGAAAGTCAGACAAAAGGGCAGGCAAACAAACATAAAGGGAACGAAAAAAGAAGGGAGAGGGAAAGAACTACTTAATTCACATTATTGTAATTGTAGTCTTCAGAATTTAGAACGGATGACTTCACTACAGGCGGAACATTCCCGTTCCAGCAACCAACAATGTATCCATCTTGATAAAATGGAGCGCCTTTACATTCACGGTGTTCTAATGAACGCGCTGCACTCTCTGTAAATGTAGCAACAACTCATAATGGACATTTCCGGGTCGCGGGAGCGGCCGTCACAGCCTGCACAATCGGCACGCGTCCGCCCCAAATACCCGTGGACTGCATGACCAGTGGACGTACCACAACAAAAATGCCGCTCATATTGAATCCGATTTAACTAAGCAGCCATCTTGGTCTGCTGCATCAACCGGTACTTTAATAGGTGGTTAACTTGCTTGCTAGCACAAGATGTCCTCCACTTGATGAGGTAATGCTCACTCCCTTTATACTCCCTAAAGTATCAATGGAGATAGACAATTATAGTCCGTGGCTTTCAGGCAGCTACAACCATTGTCTAATTCTATGCTCTATATTTCTCTATGTATGTAGTTCAGAAGTAATTATATGCTCTATATTTCTCTCTCTATGTAGTTCAGAATTAATTCGAGGCTCTATATTTCTCTCTGTATGTAGTTCAGAAGTCAGAAGTAATTCTACGCTCTATATTTCTCTCTGTATGTAATTCAGAAGTAATTCTATGCTCTATATTGCTCTATGTATGTAGTTCAGAAGTAATTCTATGCTCTATATTTCTCTATGTATGTAGTTCAGAAGTAATTCTATGCTCTATATTTCTCTCTGTATGTAATTCAGAAGTAATTCTATGCTCTATATTTCTCTCTGTATGTAGTTCAAAAGTAATTCTATGCTCTATATTTCTCTCTGTATGTAGTTCAGAAGTAATTCTATGCTCTATATTTCTCTCTGTATGTAGTTCAGAAGTAATTCTATTCTATATTTCTCTCTGTATAAAGTTCAGAATTAATTCGAGGCTCTATATTTCTCTCCGTACGTAGTTCAGAAGTAATTCTATGCTCTATATTTCTCTCTGTATGTAGTTCAGAAGTAATTCTATGCTCTATATTTCTCTCTGTATGTAGTTCAGAATTATTCGAGGCTCTATATTTCTCTCCGTACGTAGTTCAGAAGTAATTCTATGCTCTATATTTCTCTCTGTATGTAGTTCAGAAGTAATTCTATGCTCTATATTTCTCTCTGTATGTAGTTCAGAAGTAATTATATTCTATATTTCTCTCTGTATGTAGTTCAGACGTAAGGCTGGGTGAACCCGGAATTCGTCGGTTGGGATCGAACGCTACCCATTTGTCCTTTGTAGTCCAGCTCCCTATTTTTTTTTATAAACTGAATAGTATAATTGTTTCTCACTTTCCCTATTTTTCTTCTATCTCACTTTCCCAGTTGTAAAATATATTTCAGGAGTTTTTTTTAAATTTTAACATGGTCAACAACTGATAATTTTGTTTCTACCTGATTTTGACAGTAAGTTTTATTTTTGCTTTAGATTTGTTAAAATAGTAACCATCATTGTTTGTTTCTTGTTAGGTTCATCATCACTGCACACCGGACGAACCCATAGGTACATGAGAAAATCCGAGGAGAATGCTGGTCCACGTGCACGAACTCCGTAGCACGGGTTTGGAATCCACGGTGTGTGTAGATTCTGTTGACAACTTTGTCTGGCCAGCGCGGGAATTTGTGCCATACTCGTCTCGATCTTAACAGCCAATGGTTCTTTAAAGTATGCGTGCGCATACAAGACAAGACTTCCTGTTTGTTGCCGTTATCCGAGAGAGCTAGACATCGGATTTCCAAGAGTACGGGGAGGGTAATTTCATAAGGAAACCACGAATTAATTTTTTGCTATTTTTGAAAAACCACCAGCACTTCTGGTGGGCTTGGACACGGGTCCTTACTGTGGTAAGGCCGACGTACGTACCACTGAACTATCCAGTCGCCTTCATTGTTTTCGGCTGTTCGTGAATTCTCAACATTTTACCATACAACCACATATCTATTACCTCCAATGTTTTCGTATCTGTTTCCAACTGCTGTCCATGATTCATATCTTCACGTCAAGACTGGATCTACACAACACTAAAGAATTTTATTTTTTAAATCTGAATTGTCAAAAATTGGGTGCATACTAACATTTTGTTTTTCTTTGTAAGGCAGTCTTTGTCAAGCCTGTTTTGTACCTCATCTCTTTTGTGTCTCTGCAAGCTGAACTTAAAATCGTATTCATCTCAGCATAAATCAAGTATTTGAATTCCTTTACCTTTTTTAATACTGTCATAAAATACAACGGACACCTAAAAGGATACGGCGGGCTACAATGAACAGTAATGGAAGGCATGGTCCCGGGAAGACGAGACAGGAGCAGACAAAAAAAGAGGATTTAAAGACACCAAAGAGAGCTTAACCTTGACAACAGAAGTGGGAGATCTGGTTAGAGACAGGGATTCTTTCCGACGGCTCTGATTAGTGCAACCTACCGCAAAGGACACGCAACCCGATGAAGATGTGCCTTTAAGGGATAGATTATAGACTTGTATTAAAATAATTATTCTAATACAGTCGAGCCTCGTACTTTGAACGTTTCAGAGTTTGAATGCTAAATTAAATAGAATTTTGATCCGGAAATCGATCGATGCTTCTACGTTCAAAGTGTGCGTACGCAAGAACAGTGAAAAAATGAAATTGTAAATACACTCTATAATTTGGTTGTGAGCTAGATATCATCTTTTGCGTTAGTTAAGCTAGTGATTTTTCTATACTTTTTCACTTTATTCTTTGGGCGTTTTTATTATTATTATTATTATTATTATTATTTATATTATTATTATTATTTATTATTATATATATATATATATATATATAACCATTGTCTATTAGCTATAGCATCCACGAAAAGGCAGCTGCGATAGCTCAGTGGTTAGTGACTGGACTACAAAGGACAAGGGGTAGGGTTCGATCCCAAACGACGGCTTCCGGGTTCACCCAGCCTTTAATGGATACCTGATTTTTCTGTGAAAGTAAAGCGGCGCGGGCGTAATACCGACCACATTACCCCCAAAATCATGTACCGAAGGTCTGTAAAATTTATGGCCACTAACACCATATTCCCTATACTCCACTTTGTGTGACGGGGGTTCTTTACTTTTTTTTTGTTATAGCATCCACGAAGAAGTTTATAAGAAGCAAATCCCAAGAGGTAGGGTATCGATGATGGACATGAGAAACAAGTTTATCCTGAAATATGAAAGTCGTGAATATGTGGTGAGGATAGGAGGTGAGACAGAACACTCAATAAGTGGGGGTCTCGGTAGCCTAGTTGGGAAAACCACCCGACTGGACTACCGACGTTCGGACAACCCGTGTTCGGTTCCCGCTGGGAGCAGTGCGAGTGGTACTCGTGGTTGGAAAAAAATATATACCCCAACGGTCTACCCAGCCGTTGGTAGAAATGGGTACCAGGGTATTACCATGGGAAGGTGAGGAATGTCGCCTCGCATCGTGAGCTTCGATGCTTGAAGCGACACTATCAAGAAGTCTCCGAACATTTCTGGATAGGTGGCCGAGAATATATGGGTGGAAAACTCGCGTGCTAAGACGCCGGTTCAAGTCTCGTACTTTACCTTTACTTTACTAAATAAGTGGTGCTAAAGTGCAGAAGAGAGAGAGAGAGAGAGAGAGAGAGAGGGAGAGAAGGAGAGAAAGAGAGAGAAGGAGGTTGTCCTCCTCTTATCAAAAAAGAAGAACAAACTTGACGATTTCCTCTTTGTTGAAAGTAAGGCCACACTCAGCGCCGAAGCTGGCAGCAAGCTTATCGTCTATTCCATTCTAATCTAACTAGTATCTACATCAATTCCATGCCTACATCACAGGGACTCTCCACCACCCACCACAATTCACTCTTTATACGCCTCTGTATCCTTTTATCCTCACTATCTTCAACCTTGAACTGCAGAGCTGCTATATATTTTTTAATGGGGATTTCCCTAATTTACTGCATCTGATCTTGGTAAAAATAGTCTGCGGGAAAAACCCACTTGACTAACGGAACAAAGAAACAATTTAGAGAAAACAACGTAAAACAGTGTCGCTTTTTTCACACGTCTCATTTAAACATATATTCTTTATTTGTGAAACTATAATTATGTGTTTTCTTTCTTCACCATACTCTTAAGATCTTGTCTCATCCTGCATGTATGACATGCATGAAGCATTGTGGGGAGCTGCAGTTATCTGTTCCGGCCACGTGTGTCGCAATGACAAATGTTTGTAAGTGCACTCCAGGATTTCTGGGATATTATCTCTCCATCGGAATCAAGACTTATCCACGTGCCCTAAATCCAGGTCGGCATATCTGTTTAAAAAAAGAAAAGATAGTAATATTTGGAAATACTCCATGCTCGTAAGATAACTGATTTACTTTCTGTCTGCCTACATGTGTTTTGTGTAAGGTGAAATTCTGCCAGTTCTTTGTCTTCACATTCTGTTTCTTACAGCGACATTGAAGTTCATTTTCCTTAAAAACCTCTTGGAATATTTTATAAACAGTAAATCGTATGCTTACATTCATCATTATAATCATCACCATCATAATTTATACGGTTGGCGTATGGATAATCTCTCTCTATCTCTCTAGCTTTTTTCATGCGTTTTATAATTTTAGTTCGTGATCATTTATTATGTCATTTGGATCTATCTTTCTATCTTTCATTTGCTTGAAGTATTGTCTATATCTGCAATGTCGTTTCCTGTATAAATTTTACTGTCTTTTGTCATTCTTGCAGTGGCCCATATAGTTTTGTCTATAGTGTTGTATCTATGGGCCAATGGATTTTCCTCAGTCTACTATATTCAGAACTGTCTTGAAGTATGTGTTCAGCAGTCTGGGGCGCATGTCCACATGCACATGTAGTTGAGGTTCCGATCTTGAATTTTGTATACATGTGACTATGGAGTCGATTGTGTCCAGTTCTGAGGCGTATAATGATAACGTGTTTATATCTATTCATATTATGAAAGGCATCCTGATTTGGGGCTTGTGGTCCTCTGATTGATTTGATTATCTGTTTTATATTGGTATGTAACCGGTCATTTGGATAAGCTGTTAAAGTTACATTTTTCTTGATTTTTTCCCAGTCCGTTGTTCAGTAATCTCAATGTCTCTTTTGCATTGCTTTGTTACATTAGGCTCACAAAATGAAAGATGAAAACGGGACATTGGGATAGCAGAAACGGGATGGTAAAAGTAACAAAGTAAAGTACTCCCGTCACGCCAAGTGGAATATATGGAATATGGTGTTAGTGACCATATATTTCACAGACTTCAGCACATGATTTTTGGGGTAATGTGGTCGGTATTACGCCAGTGCCGCTTTACTTTCCCAGAAAAAAACCCGGTATCCAATAAAGGCTGGGTGAACCGGAATCCGTCGGTTGGGATCGAACCCTACCTCATGTCCTTTGTAGTCTAGTTCACTAACCACTGAGCTATCACGGATAAAACGGGATGGTGGGAGATAAATAATATTGTTTATTCTTGAAAAAGCAAAACATTTTTTTTTTGCAGTTACATTAACATATTGAGCTTACCATTAATCTTCAGTGACATAACCCATACTAAATTCTTACCATTAATCTTCAGTGACATAACCCATACTAAATATTACCATTAATCTTCAGTGACATAACCCATACTGAATTCTTACCAATAATCTTCAGTGGTATAACCCATACTAAATTCTTACCATTAATCTTCAGTGACATAACTTTCAATATATGAAATATAAACGGCGTTTTATTTAAAAATTAATCTGTTTACAAAATATATTTTTATTTAAAATGGGACACAATGGAGATTATTATAAATTAGGGGCGGTCAAGAAATATGAAAAAAAAAAGAAAACACACATACACATATGGTACTGTTTGCTATGCCAGATTGAATGTTTGCTATGCCAGATATAATGTTTGTTATGCCACATAGAAAAATTGTTATGCCAGATAGAATGTTTGTTATGCCAGATAGAATGTTTGTTATGCCAGATAGAATGTTTGCTATGAAAGATAGAATGTTTGTTATGCCGGATAGAATGTTTGCTATGCCAGATAGAATGTTTGTTATGCCAGATAGAATGTTTGTTATGCCAGATAGAATGTTTGCTATGCCAGATAGAATGTTTGTTATGCTAGATAGAATGTTTGCTATGCCAGATAGAATGTTTGCTATGCCAGATAGAATGTTTGTTATGCCAGATAGAATGATTGTTATGCAGATAGAATGTTTGTTATGACAAAAAAAATGTTTGTTATGCCAGATAGAATGTTTGTTATGCCAGATAGAATGTTTGCTATGCCAGATAGAATGTTTGTTATGCCAGATAAAATGTTTGTTATGCCAGATAGAATGTTTGCTATGCCAGATAGAATGTTTGTTATGCCAGATAGAATGTTTGCTATGCCAGATAGAATGTTGCTATGCCAGATAGAATGTTTGCTATGCCAGATAGAATGTTTGCTATGCCAGATAGAATGTTTGTTATGCCAGATATAGTGTTTGTTATGCCAGATAGAATGCTTGCTATGCCAGATAGAATGTGCGTTATGCCAGATACAATGTTTGTTATGCCAGATAGAATGTTTGTTATGCCAGATAGAATGTTTCTTATGCCAGATAGAATGTTTGTTATGCCAGATAGAATGTTTGCTATGCCAGATAGAATGTTTGCTATGCCAGATAGAATGTTTGTTATGCCAGACAGAATGTTTGCTATGCCAGATAGAATGTTTGTTATGCAGATAGAATGTTTGTTATGCCAGATAGAATGTTTGCTATGCCAGATAGAATGTTTGTTATGCTAGATAGAATGTTTGCTATGCCAGATAGAATGTTTGCTATGCCAGGTAGAATGTTTGCTATGCCAGATAGAATGTTTGTTATGCCAGATAAAATGTGTGTTATGCCAGATAGAATGTTTGTTATGCCAGATAAAATGGTTGCTATGCCAGAAAGAATGTTTGTTATGTCAGATAGAATGTTTGCTATACCAGATAGAATGTTTGTTATGCCAGATAGAATGTTTGCTATGCCAGATAACATGTGTGTTATGCCAGATAGAATGTTTGCTATGCCAGATAGAATGTTTGTTATGCCAGATAGAATGTTTTGCTATGCCAGATAGAATGTTAGCTATGCCAGATAGAATGTTTGTTATGCAGATAGAATGATTGTTATGCCAGATAGAATGTTTGTTATGACAGATAAAATGTTTGTTATGCCAGATAGAATGTTTGTTATGCCAGATAGAATGTTTGCTATGCAAGATAGAATGTTTGCTATGCCAGATAGAATGTTTGTTATGCCAGATATAGTGTTTGTTATGCCAGATAGAGTGTTTGCTATGCCAGATAGAATGTGCGTTATGCCAGATACAATGTTTGTTATGCCAGATAGAATGTTTGTTATGCCAGATAGAATGTTTGTTATGCCAGATACAATGTTTAGTATGCCAGATAGAATGTTTGTTAAGCCAGATAGAATGTTTGCTATGCCAGATAGAATGTTTGGTATGCCAGATAGAATGTTTGTTATGCCAGATAGAATGTTTGTTATGCTAGATAGAATGTTTGTTATGCCAGATATAATGTTTGCTATGCCAGTTAGAATGTTTGCTATGCCAGATAGAATGTTTGCTATGCCAGATAGAATGTTTGCAATGCCGGATCAAGCATGGAAGCTAGCTAAGCTGTTGATACGTACCGTTTTATGAAATAAGACTTTCAGAAAGAATTTAAAAAGTGGAGAGCTATGTTACCCCATGGGGTGTGTATAGTGTATCCTATATACAGACCAAAAGACGAGTATTACACCCGTGCCACTTTACTGCCCGGTTCATAGTGGCCGCAATAATTC
This sequence comes from Megaustenia siamemsis, assembly GCA_032433765.1. Lineage (NCBI taxonomy): Eukaryota > Metazoa > Mollusca > Gastropoda > Stylommatophora > Ariophantidae > Megaustenia > Megaustenia siamemsis. The sequence continues at coordinate 74,058,499 of JAVIAB010000125.1, read as the reverse complement.
ATTGGTTACTAAATTGGACTACTAACGACAAGGTGTTGGGTTCGATCATGATCGATAGTTTCCAGGTTCACCAAACCGTAAATGTGTACCGGATAGTTTCTGGGGAAGTAAAGTGGCACGGAGGTAATACTCGTCTTTTGGTCTGTACAAAAAGATACACTATACACGCCAGTGGGGTCACATAGCTCTCCACTTTTTTTATTCTTTCTGAAAGTCTTCTTTCAGAAAACGGTACTTTTCAACAGCTTAGCTAGCTTCCATGCTTGATCTGGCATAGCAAACATTCTATCTGGCATAGCAAACATTCTATCTGGCATAGCAAACATTCTATCTGGCATAACAAACATTCTATCTGGCATAGCAAACATTCTATCTGGCATAGCAAACATTCTATCTGGCATAACAAACATTCTATCTGGCATAGCAAACATTCTATCTGGCATAGCAAACATTCTATCTGGCAATGCAAACATTCTATCCGGCATAACAAACATTCTATCTGGCATAACAAACATTCTATCTGGCATAGCAAATATTCTATCTGGCATAGCAAACATTCTATCTGGCATAGCAAACATTCTATCTGGCATAGCAAACATTGTATATGGCATAGCAAACATTCTATCTGACATAGCAAACATTCTATCTGGCATAACAAACATTCTATCTGGCATAACAAACATTCTATCTGGCATAGCAAACATTCTATCTGGCATAGCAAACATTCTATGTGGCATAGCAAACATCTATCTGGCATAGCAAACATTGTATCTGGCATAGCAAACATTCTATCTGGCATAGCAAACATTGTATCTGGCAAAGCAAACATTCTATCTGGCATAACAAACATTCTATCTGGCATAACAAACATTCTATCTGGCATAGCAAACATTCTATCTTGCATAACAAACATTCTATCTGGCATAAAAACCATTCTATCTGGCATAGCAAACATTCTATCTGGCATAACAAACATTCTATCTGGCATAGCAAACATTCTATCCGGCATAACAAACATTCTATCTGGCATAACAAACATTCTATATTGCATAGCAAACATTCTATCTTGCATAACAAACATTCTATCTGGCATAACAACCATTCTATCTGGCATAGCAAACATTCTATCTGGCATAACAAACATTCTATCTGGCATAACAAACATTCTATCTGGCATAACAAACATTCTATCTGGCATAACAAACATTCTATCTGGCATAGCAAAGATTCTATCTGGCATAGCAAATATTCTATCTGGCATAACAAACATTCTATCTGGCATAGCAAACATTCTATCCGGCATAACAAAACATTCTATCTGGCATAACAAACATCTATCTGGCATAGCAAACATTCTATCTGGCATAACAAACATTCTATCTGGCATAACAAACATTCTATATTGCATAGCAAACATTCTATCTTGCATAACAAACATTCTATCTGGCATAACAACCATTCTATCTGGCATAGCAAACATTCTATCTGGCATAACAAACATTCTATCTGGCATAACAAACATTCTATCTGGCATAATAAACATTCTATCTGGCATAATAGACATTCTATCTGGCATACAAACATTCTATCTGGCATAGCAAACATTCTATCTGGTATAACAAACATTCTATCTGGCATAACAAACATTCTATCAGGCATAGCAAATATTCTGTCTGGCATAGCAAACATTCTATCTGGCATAACAAACATTCTATCTGGCATAGCAAAGATTCTATCTGGCATAGCAAACATTCTATCTGGCATAGCAAACATTCTATCCGGCATAACAAACATTCTATCTGGCATAGCAACATTCTATCTGGCATAACAAACATTCTATCTGGCATAGCAAACATTCTATCTGGCATAAGAAACATTCTATCTGGCATAGCAAACATTCTATCTGGCATAGCAAACATTCTATCTGGCATAACAAACATTCTATCTGGCATAGCAAACATTCTATCTGGCATAGCAAACATTCTGTCTGGCATAGCAAACATTCTATCTGGCATAACAAACATTCTATCTGGCATAGCAAACATTCTATCTGGCATAGCAAACATTCTGCCTGGCATAACAAACATTCTATCTGGCATAGCAAACATTCTATCTGGCATAGCAAACATTCTATCTGGCATAACAAACATTCTATCTGGCATAGCAAACATTCTATCTGGCATAACAAACATTCTATCTGGCATAGCAAACATTCTAACTGGCAAAGCAAACATTCTATCTGGCATAACAAAACTATATTTTGGATACTATTTTTAAAATTTCGTAATTTGCAAAAAAAAATGAATCGTTACTGTTTTTTTTTTTTTTTTTTTTTATTTGCAATGCTCTGTTGACATGACTTACAGTATCCTGGTGCACGCTGCAAATCTTTGTAAACATTTTCTGATGATTTAATTATTATCAGCAATGACAGATAGTACCGTGAACCCAGTAGATTGCACGTTTGCCTGGTCTTTAATACGTCATTATTATGTTGGTTTGACCTTTAGAAAAGGCTTACAGTTGCCAATGTGATCTTCTTCCGGGTCAGATATATATATATATATATATATATATATATATATATATATATATATACGGGAGGTCAAAAAGTAATGCACACCAATTTTTTTCTCGGCTAATAATAAAGATAGGAATATGAAATTTTGCACACTTGGAATATGACATGTTCCAATTATGTGTACCAAATTGCACAGCATTCTGATAATATTACGCAATCTATGAACCGTTAAAATGGAGCTTGTCAACAATGTCCGTTACAAACAGCGAATTGTCATAGAATTTCTGGTTGCGGAAAAAGAATCTGTGGCAAACATTCATAAACGACTGTGTGCGTGTACACATGTTCTGCAGTCGATAGGAGCACAGTTAGTCGCTGGGTTCAGAGAATTAAAGCTGCAGAAAGTGTACGAGTGGAGCTGCATGATTTACCGCGTTCTGGACGTGTTGCCTCGGCTACCAGCACAGACATGTTAAACCGAGCTGATGCCATTATTCGTAAGGATAGGCGTATCACTAGTCAGCAATTGGCATTGCAGCTTACAGTCAGCAAGGGAAGTGCAATCGCAATTTTAAAACTCTCGGATATTCAAAGATTTGCGCTCGATGGGTCCTCGGTGCCTAACAAATGATCACAGAGTTCAAAGGAAAACATTCTGTTCTGAATTGTTGGAGCGTTTCGGTGTTGAAGGAGAAATGTTTTTGTCAAAAATCGTTACCGGTGACGAAACGTGGGCACATTATTATGAGCCTGAAACAAAAATGCAGTCAATGGAATGGCATCATCCGCAGTCACCAAAAAGAAAAAAATTCAAAACATCTCCATCAGCCGGAAAGGTGATGATCACTGTCTTCTGGGACATTGATGGTGTGATTCTTGTTGATGTAATGACAAGAGGTGAGACAATCAACTCGACAGCTTACATCAATACACTGACAAAACTCAAAAATCGGTTCCACAGAGTTCGGCCTAATAAGCCATCTGCAGATTTGTTGCTTCAACATGACAATGCACGCCCTCACACAAGTCTGGTAACACGGGAAGCAATCAACAAATTTGGTTGGGCTGTACTGCCCCATCCTCCTTACAGCCCTGATCTGGCTCCCTCAGATTTCCATCTGTTTGGACCACTCAAAAAATTCCTGCGTGGGACACACTTTGACAATGATGAGGGTGTGATCCGTGCAGTTAAAAAAATGGCTACGCGAGCAGGACAAAACTTGGTACAAACGAGGCATTCATGACCTAGTTTCGCGTTGGCGTAAGGCAATACGCTTGGACGGAGATTATGTTGAAAAATAGGTAGTGTAAAGGGGATGTTCAGCTACAATATGTGAAAATTTCACACATTTTGCCCGAATAGTTTCCGAGAAAAAAATTGGTGTGCATTACTTTTTGACCTCCCTACGTATATTATGCTAATAAAAGCTTTACAACTAGAAGAAAGGTAGAAGGCAAATGGCATCTGACAGCAGCAACGCTGGAAGTTGTCAGCGACCCACAGCTGATGGCTTGCGCCAGGATCGGGGAACTAGAGCCATTAAAGACTATGCTCCACCTCTCCGTGGTGCCTCCAGAAACAGACTAACCTGTCTAATCTGGCCAAGCAGGTATTGATCGAAGCTGTAAAACAACCCGATACTAAAAAACAACATGATGAAGTCGGATGTCTTGGGCGAAAGGTGCAAATATCACAGTTTTACAGCAAACCACAACACAAAGCATACACGCCGCTTAACGCCTTTTTAAGGACGGATGATGAATAGATGTATTCCTTTAGTCATCGGGCGAATGCAAACAAGAAGAAAGGTAACGGTACGAGATTTAAATCGTCCTCTTAGCATACAGGGTTTTTCTTATACCCATATGTGCTCGGCCGTCATTCCAGAAGTATTCGGAGACTCCTTTCTAGTGTCGCATCAAGCATCGTAACTCACGAGCCAGGCGCCATTCTTCACGTTCCCAGAGTGTGAACACTGGTACCAATTTTTGTGAGTGGCTGGGGTCGACCGCAGGGGTATCTTTTTTTTTATTCCAACCACGAGTACAATCCATTTTTGACAATGGAAACAAGAAAAAGATTTCTTAAATGTTATGTAGAGCCAGTCTTAACATATGGATGTGAATAATGGACAATAGGACAACAGACAAGCTGGAGTCTGCAGAAATGTGGTTTTTGCAGAAGAATGTTGAGAATACCATGGGCAGCTAAGAAGAGTAATGAAAATGTTCTGAAAGAGGTCAAAGCAAAAAGAGAGCTAATTTCCAATATTTGGCAGAAACAATCATCATTTTTTGGTCATGTAATGAGAAGAGAACAACTGTAATATATTGTATGATATATATAATGTTGAGGGACGAAGAGATAGAGGGAAGCAAAGAGAAAAAATACCAGACAGCTTAAGAGAATGGCTTGGCAGAAGTCAACAACAGAAATGATAAAAAAACTGTCGAGATCGAAAGTTGTGGCGAGAGATGATCACCTACGCCAGCAGGCCCGGTACTTAATGATGATGACGAGTACAAATGATACTCCTTCCAGCGGGAATCGGACACAGGTTGTCCGAACGCATGTAGCTAGTGGAGTGATTTTACCAATTAGAAAATTGTGTTTTATATTTTATATTTGAGAACTTATTTGCGGCATTGTATGCGGGACATTTCCATATCTACTAAACCCACGTTCTAACAACCAACAAAGTGTTCACCTTGATTGCTCATACTGTTCTACTGAACGTGTTAAGATTTGAACAAAGGTGTGCAGTTCATAATACACACTTCCGGGTCGTCCTAACTGTCATCGTCGGTGGCACAATTGCCATGCGCCAACAACGATTCCGAGTAGACTCTTTTGTCAATGAGCCTGCCCATAGAAACGCTGTCCTAACAAATGAAATGATGCCTCCACTTCGGTGAAATACTCTACCCGTTCGCAGTTGATCTGGCGGCGAATTCGTCCTCGGACACAGATTATACTTTCTGTGCCAGGGTAAAACTGGAGTCTCATAATGTTTCATTTCAATCAATGGTCGTCGCCTCATGCATCTGTGCCGAAATCACGTTAACTTCGTTAACAGGTGAATGGAAGCAGACCACTGCTATCACTGCAAACAAAATTCCAGACTTGAAAGAATCATTTGAAAACGCACTGCCATCAGTCTTGAACCTGCTCGTAATACATATAATTATAATAACTTCGATAAACTCTTTTTCTCGCATCTCTTGGCATGGAAATGTTGGACAAGATGGTTTTCAATCATTGAAATAATACATTTTCCTGTGCTATTATGTTTGTTACTTCTATGGTGTATCATCCGTCTGATTTTATTTTATTTTTTGTTAAAATGATGTCAAAAAACAAAGCAATTTAATCTAGTTTTCGAATTTATAACAGCTCGACCTATGCGCGCTTGAACTACTGGTATTATCTGTGTGCACAAAACAAACTTAGCTAATTGTTGAAGGTGACCTATATCTGTGGGTTTTCCCGGCGTGCCGCAAAAGTCAAGTTTGACAATAATGATCATTGAACAAATGTATTTGTGTATCGTAAAAGTAAAGATAATTACCGTTATTGAAATATTATAAACTTAATTGATCAAACTGCTGCCAGAATATGGAGCACAGAATTGGAAGTGACAGAAAGGTTAATTTGATGACCTTAAACAGGAAACCGTAATCCTTTTAGATTTTAAATATTTTTTTCAAGCTCTCGGTTTTTCTTCACCCGTTATTATATACATAGAAAATACATGCAATAAAAACATGAAGCCAAAGATAACGATGTCTGCTAAGTTCGGATAATTTATATATCTCTATGTTCACAGTCATCAACGAATGAAAAAAAAATTATTAAGGAAAGTTACGTGCAAATAACATCGTTTCTATTTTAAAAACATTGGTGCTCTAACGATTGATCATCATCATCGTGTGCCCTCTCCGCAACGAAGGTTGGCTACCATGGATCGCCATTCTACTCTGTTTCTTGCTTTGATGGTGCAGGCTGACATAGATTGACTTGTCCATCTTTGATGTTACTCGTCTAAGTTAGTCTTGGTCTGCCTCTGCCTCTTTTGCCTTGTATTTTTCCTTCCAAAAATTACTTTTAGTAGGTTGTTGTGTCTTTTAACACGCCCCAAAAATTTAATTTGTCTTGTCTTAATTGTGTTCAGCAGTTCTCTTTTTATTTTCAGTTGTTTTAAAACTTCATCGTTTGTTATCTTTTGTTTCCATCCAATTCTACCTATTCTTCTATAAATCCACATTTCAAAGGCTTCAATTCTCTGTTCTGTTTTCTTGTCTAATGTCCAAACCACGATTGATCACCGGAAAAGAAATAGTTAAAATCTCATTTAATTAAAGAATTTTGTTTTTGTGCTGCAGAGGAACAGAACAAAGAGAAGTGGGAGGTCAGTACACTTATGCAAATTGTTCCCTTTTGAAGATCAGGAAAAATTGTAGAACATTGGTCACTTCTGGTTCACTGCTCAGCTGGCTATAAGTGGAGATTGGTCACTTCTGGTTCACTGCTCAGCTGGCTATAAGTGGAGATTGGTCACTTCTAGTTCACTGCTCAGCTGGCTATAAGTGGAGATTGGTCACTTCTAGTTCACTGCTCAGCTGGCTATAAGTGGAGATTGGTCACTTCTAGTTCACTGCTCAGCTGGCTATAAGTGGAGATCAGCAAAAGTATGAATATCGCGTCTGGCTGCGAATTTTAGAGTGGAAAAAAAAAACGTTGTTATGTTTCATTATTAGTTTAGCTGATATTCTGTTTCGCTATTAGTTTAGCTGTATCGTGTTTATTTATTTTTTGTTCTGTTTCTAATGAAGACCTGAGGCTGAAACGTTACAGTTTGTGGCTGTTCCCCTATTAGTTTAGCTGATATTCTATTTCCCTATTAGTTTAGCTGAAATTCTATTTCCCTATTAGTTTAGCTGTATCGTGTTTATTTATTTGTTGTTCTGTTTCTAATGTAGATCTGAGGTTGAAACGTTACAGTTCGTGCTGTTCCTCTATTAGTTTAGCTGATATTCTATTTCCCTATTAGTTTAGCTGATATTCTATTTCCCTATTAGTTTAGCTGAAATTCTATTTCCCTATTAGTTTAGCTGTATCGTGTTTATTTATTTGTTGTTCTGTTTCTAATGAAGACCTGAGGCTGAAACGTTACAGTTTGTGCTGTTCCCCTATTAGTTTAGCTGCACATTACTAGTTTACGTTTATTATATATATATATGTAGCCATAAGTGTATCTGTGTAATGTGAAAATGGTGTAGGTAAAAGAGTTTCAATGTCCAGATAAACTCCTTCTTCTTATTCTTCTTCTAGATTTTCTTCATCTTTCTTCTTCTTCTTGATTTTCTTCATCTTTGATTCTATTCGCCAGCGAGTTAAGACGAGATTCCAAAATCTCTGAAGAAGTCTGCCTCTTGCTTTCAGCTCTATGAGATCATCTTCTAACACAAATGTACGTGTGAACGACTACTTTCAATTGAATGTAATAAAATGGAATCGCAGATTACATGACACTTCTAAAAAGCGGACAGCAAATTACTTTTTTGTTATAAATGGGGTTTGTGGCCACTTGATTATTGGGACTTCTTGTCGCTGACAACCTTCAACTTATTAAGTGTATACAATATTAACTCATAGCTCACTACTTGGGCAGGATCTATATACTATAACTGACCAAAATCGTATTAACTTCCCCACTGTGGGCCCGTACACAGATTAACTGGTTTGTCCAAGTGACTAAGTATGACTCTGTAGAGGGAAGACATCCCGATACTAAGAATGTTCAAGTTCGAATATTTGTCCAACGGGTATTGAGCCGCGGTAGTTCAGTGTACGAAGCACAAGAGGTCGGAATCGATCCCAATCTACGGCTCTTAAGTTAAAACCTACCCTTAGTTGGGTAATGAAATTTGGCTGAAATATATGGGCTTACTTTAACAATAACACCATATTCCCATACGCTTTTTAAGGCGTGAAATTAAACCTTAACAATTTAAATTGTTGTCGCTGAAAAGTGCATATAACGCCAATTTTTTTTTTTTTTTTTTTGGTAACATCACAACACAACGCTTCAACGTCCATTAAACGTTCATCGTAAAGAAGGCGACGATGAGTAAAGTCAATTAGGAAAAGATAAAATACAATTTTAAAAAATACTGGATAACTTGTTTCTACGCGAAAATTAAACTGTGAGTCATTAACAGCTGTATAAGCCCAGGTGACGTGACGCATTTTTTGCCAAAAAACAAAAGTTATATAGAAGCTAGAGAACTCGGTGCCGCTGTGGTTAGGGCATTCGCGTGCCGATCTTAAGATCCGGTATAGAAATGAAAGTTGAAGCAAACATTGTTACCGACCTAAAAGTCTCTCTGTGTCCACTGAACATTTTTATATGAATACCATAGATAGATTCTATCAGAAGGAACGGCAGTAAGGTAGGGGAAATAACCACATACATCACGAAGTTTATGGTCCATTGGGGCCAGTGGTGAGGAGTGTAGAACACTCCAAGGTATGAAGACAGCTTCACAAGGGAGGAACACAACACAATACTGACGTTTCGGCCTGAGGCCTTTTTCAGAGTACAAGGACAACGAAAACAAACGATGAAACACAATTATCTATAAATACGTGATCAGAAGAAGAGGACAGAAAAGAAAAAAGTAGGATGATGAAAAAATGAAAAAAGAAGAGAGCTAAGCTAAGAATATAGAAAGAATAGGAGAATATATGTATATATAAAATATAAAATATAGAATCACTTAGCTTAAACGACTGGTTAATCCACCTTGGAGTGTTCTACACTCCTCACCACTGGCCCCTTGCTGCCAGCTTCACCGCAGCATCGCAATTATTTGCCTGTTCCCATTTATGGTCCATTAAAATGAAGTCACTAACACATCATTACCTATCACAGCTGTTTGTCACTGATACTTTCGTTGATTTGTTCATTTACCTCTCTCCATGAAGTTAAAGTACACATGTTTCTTCTGTTTTAGATTCACAATGATTAGAGGAAGTTTTATCTTAGAATAACAATTTTTTAAAAAACACGTTTGCGGTTAAACATTGAATATTGCATCCCCCGAAACTAGTATCTATCATTTTATTTATTTTTTTTAATTTTTGCTACATGCCTTAATTACTAAAATATATTGCATACATACATATTTAATTTAGCTTAAAATCTTACTTTCTATGTGTGGTATCACAAACTAAATCCACTTCCGTACAATATTAATAAATACAACATACCGTAGATTCGACCAGAAGTGTTGAGTAGTGTAAGTGTTGTTAGTTTAATCTATAGAAACACACTCTAAAGCTCCAACTCGAGCAAGAGGCAGACAGATTCATAGAAAGAGAGAATACACAGCGAAGGACAAGAAACAAAAATAACACTTCTAGGGGCGCTGAAAAATCCATGGTCAACTATGACTGACGGAGTCTGATAACTAACTATATTGTAAGCTTTAGAGTCAAATGAGCAGGAGGTCGACGTCTGGGAGTCATGGCGCAGGCGAGCCCACATCCCTTAGAGTGTCAAGAAGCTAAAGGGCCGAAACACTTGCTCAAAGGAGGGGTTCGACTGATAATCAGGTTGCTTCCTGTTGCTAGGCTCTGTATAAAGAGTATCCTATTGCTAAGAATTAGGGGATTGTACTAAAGTCACTATATCTTCATCATTAACTCTTTCAGTACGGTAGGTTTTAACAGTTTAGCGGTAGAGATTTCAGAGACACAATTTTTCATGTTTTTAAATATTAATCTACATGTTTATATTTATCTAACACTTAACATATTATATATGATTTTATTTAGATAATTAAACAAGGAATTAGAATACATCAATACCAAGATAATGCAGGGCATATAAAAGAATATGGTTTGATGAGTTTACACTAATCAAATTGAGAATGACGCACTGTGCGGCTAAACGTACATGACAGAAATCGGCATGGCGCATGGTGCGTCGAAACGTACGGAAAGAGTTAAACGATGCAACGTTTTCAAGATTATAACTAAATTGTCACTTTGAGGTGACAACAAACAGCTGTGCACAACTGCATGGAACTCACCTTTACTTTTGTATATAGATGCTAACAGAAAATGACTTCATGCTTGTTTGTACTTCAAAGTTTAACCCTACCCAGGTCTAGACTGTAAAGGCCTGATTTGTTTTCCAAAATATTCACTGCATGATTAACTTGGCCGATGATTCACACAAATGAGGCAACACAGCCTAATCGCGTTAACGCAGAATTTGCGGACAAGAAGATAATCTGTAAACTTTTTTATCATTTCACTGAATTCTTTACCTGCAAAATATTTATCTTCTGTGATGTTTTGTCAAATTTTAAAATGTTTTGTGTCCAAATGTGTTTAAGTGACTGGTCTGGAAACTGTGTATGTACGTGTGTATATAAGTATGTAATATAAATATATAACAATATGTATGCTTATATGATATATATAATGTTATATAAATATATATATATATATATAGTAATTGAACCTATTGGTTATGGGTAGCATATTAACACTCATCCACCACAAACTGGTGTATGGATTCTCAAAAGGCATACACATAATAATATAAATGTGGTCAGCGACTCATAACTAACTGTTAGAGAGAAGTAAAACAGTGCTGATCGAGATCCTCCTTTACTGCTGCGCCAACAGACTAACCAATCTTGTGAATAGAGCAGGAGGAGGCTAAACCGCGCATCCTAAAGTGCCAGATACTTGGTCAAAGGCACATAAACCATACCTTGTTGTAAACCACGACATAGCGCACTCGTACGATTACTTAGCGACTAAATTGAGTACCATTCAGCGAAAGTGAAAAAAAGAGAAAACGAATTTTGATAAATTTAAGGGCCATAGATTGGAAATACGATATATATTACAAAATACAAATAATTAAAACATGCACGAAATAACATATAACATAATTTCAGGGGTTCATTCAGAAAGACTGATAAATGTTCTTCCTTTGAACTAATTTAAACATTGGCTCATGTTGTTCATTTATTCCCTATTGATTCCGAGACTTATGAATGTTTGCATGATGGGTTCGATTCATTGACTCTTTTGTTGGGGATTTAGGTGTCATTTCTGTACACTAGATAATTAGATAATTGGAGTTTGTGTATCATCCATCATGTATTTTCAGTACACTAGATAATTAGACAATAGGAGTGTGTGTGTCATCCATCATGTATTTTCTGTACACTAGATAATTAGATAATTGGAGTTTGTGTGTCATCCATCGTGTATTTTCAGTACACTAGATAATTAGACAATTGGAGAGTGTATGTCATTTATCGAGTATTTTCGTGAAAACGTCATGCAAAAAATTGGCATGAGTCACTTCTTACTTTTATTTCCATTTTGTCAGATTTCCTTTGGGGATACCATTGAATCCATTGATTTGTTATTTTAATGTTATGCTATATGGTCGTATCTCAAATTTTTTGTGGTAGAAATTGTATTTACTTGAAATTCGTAGAAAATAAATGCATGAACAATATTGAAAAGGATCTGGCAAGACAAAATGTAAAAAAAAAAAAAAAGTAAAGTACCCCCCCGTCACGCCAAGTGGCGTATAGGGAAATATGGTGTTAGTGACCCTATATTTTACAGACCTTCAGCACATGAATTTTGGGGTAATGTGGTCGGTATTACGCCCGTGCTGCTTTTACTTTCCCAGAAAAAAATCCGGTACCCATTTAAGGCTGGGTGAACCCGAGCCGTCGGTGGGATCGAACCCTACCCCTTGTCCGTAGTAGTCCAGTTCACTAACCACTGAGCTATCGCGGCTCCTACTAATTTTTAGGGAATTAGTAAAACCCAGGTGTCCTCGCCAGGATTACGAACCCCGGCTGTTGCCGTGGTAAGCCAACCGCCTATCGATTGCGCTAACCGGACACCCTAAGACAAAATGTAAATTAAAAAAAAAAAAAAAAAAAATGTAAAGAGCCCCGTCACGCCTAGTGGCGTTTAGGGAATATGGTGTTAGTGTCCATAATTTGTACAGACCTTCGGCACATGATTTTTGGGGTAATGTGATCGGTATTACACCCATGCCGCTTTACTTTCCCAGAAAAAAATTCGGTACCCATTTAAGGCTGGTGAACTCGGAAGCCGTTTGTCAGGTTTGAACCCGACCTCTTGTCCTTTGTAGTCCAGTTCACTAACCACTGAGCTATCGCGGCTCCCCGACAAGACAAATTATCAAGTATATTTGCTACTGACGCAGGTGATCATGTCTATCCACGTCTATCTCTATTTGTTGTTTACCAGTTCTGTTTATGACTTCCTACTAAACAATTTTCGTGAATTGTTTTGCATCTTTTCCTCCTGTTTTCCTCTATCTCTTCTTCCCTCACTTTTCCAGTTGTCACAATATATCCCAACTGCTCCTCTTCCATTACTTAGTCAAACATCATCATCGAGTGCCGTCTCCGCTACGAAGGTTGGCTACCATGGAGCGCCATTCTGCTCTATCTCTTGCTTTGATGGCGCAGGTTGTCATACGCTGATTTGTCCATCTTTTGATGTTGCTCGTCCATGTTAGTCTTTGTCTGCCTCTGCCTCTTTTACCTTGTATTTTCCCTTCCATGATTACTTTTAGTAGGCAATTGTGTCTTTTAACATGGCCCAAAAATCGCATATGTCTTGTTTGAATTATGCTTGGTAGTTTCTCTTTTCATTTTTAGTTGTTTTAAGACTTCATCGTTTGTTTTCTTTTCCTTCCATTAAATTCTACATATTCTTCTATATATCAACATTTCAAAGGCTTCAATTCTCTGTTCTGTTTTCTTGTCTAATGTCCATGTTTCTGCACCATATAGGAATATTGAAAAGATGTAACATTTTGCTATTGTTAGTTTTAACCCTGGTGTTATTTGTTTTGATGTTAGTATGTTCTTCATGACATTCAATTACTTTTTGTCATTCCTATTCTTTTGTTTATTTCAGTTGTACATTTTCCATCACTGGTTATAGTATGTCCAAGGTAGTTGTAGTTCTGAACTGTCTCCATGTCTATTCCTTCAATTTTGTTATCCACTTGTGGGTTTTGAGTATTTTCTTTGTTTATGATCATAGTTTTAGTCTGTTTGATATTCATATCAAGTCTATATTTTTTGCTTGTCATGTTTATTTCATTAATTAATTGTTGTAGATCTTTAGGATTTTCTGCTAGTAATACAGTATCGTCAGCATATCTTAGGTTATTGATTATCTTTCCATTAATTTGTAGGCCTGGCATCTCTATGATGTTTTTAAAGATTTGCTCAGTGTATAGATTGAACAAGCTTGGTGATAGGATGCATCTCTGCCTTACTCCTCTTTTTATATCAATGGATGTAGAGTTCTCTTTGTTATATTTTATTATTGCTGTTTGCTCCCAGTATAGATTACATATTAGTTGTATGTCCATGTCATGTAGATGTATCTCTTGTAGGCATTCTATAAGTTGTTTGTGGTGTACTCTATCAAAAGCTTTGGTGTAGTCTATGAAGCAGGCATATTTTGGTTTGCTTACTTCTGTGTACTTTTCGATTAATGTTCTCATGCAGAATATGGCTTCTTTTGTCCCACTATTTTTCCTAAATCCAAATTCCTGCTCGTATTCAGTATTGATTTTATTCTCAATCCTTCCTTGTATAACTTTTAGCAAGATTTTTGTAACATTGTTCATTAGGCTTATTGTTCTAAAGTCACTGGATTCAACTGCACCATTCTTATTAGGCAATGCAATGAAAGTTGATGTTTTAGTTCATTTGGTATATATCCTGTATGGTATATGCCATTGCATGTCTGTAATTACTGCAATGCCAAAATCTTCTAGTGCCTGTATCATCTCTATCTGTATGACAGTCATCTCTATCTGTTAGGTCCTGCTGCTTGTCCCCTTTTCTTTGTTTTTATAGCTTTTTCCACCTCGGATTTTAAGATTTTATAACCCTGATGTACATTTTATAACTGGTTTCTTGTCCCTTTAATCATGAAATAGTTCTGTTATATATTCCTGCCATCTATCTATAATAGAGAGATAGTCTGTTAGAATTTTTCCTTTTTTGTCTGCAGTGCATCCACCTTCTGTGGCTTTTTTTAATTTTTATTAGTTATTCTCTTTATTTCTGTGTGCATTCCTCTTAAGTCTTGTTTGCTTTCCGTAGTTCTATTTCTATACATTTTTGGCTGAGCCAGTCTTCTTTTGCCATTTTGCACATTTTGTGTATTTCATTGTCTTTTTTTATTGTATTGGGCAGTGTTCTTCGCTTGTCTGCTTTCTTCCATTTTTTTAAAGATGGTTTTAGTTATCCATTTTTGTTTTTTATTCTTTTCTCTTTTGGGTAAGGTGTCGCAGGTTTCTTGTATGCTTTTCTTTATGCATTGCCATTTGGTTGCTACTTTTTCATCAGGATTTTCTCTTCTGTATTGTTCAATTCCTTCTTCTAGCAGCCTATGGTGTGTGTTCTTTACTTGTATTTTATAGATATCTTTAATATCTTTTTGATTTAAAGCTGTTATATCTAGTGGATTTGTTGATGAATTAGACTTTTGCTTGTTTCTCTTTTGTTTGATTTTCATTTTAATCATTACATGATTGTGATCTGAATTGATATCTGCTCCTGGGTAGGTTTTGGCCTTCTTTACGCTGTTACGGAACCTTTCTTTTATCATTATGTAATCTATTTGATCCCTCTTCTTATCTCCAGGACTTTTCCACGTGTATAGTTTTCTTTTCTCTTGCTCAAAGTAGGTGTTACATATTATCAGCCTGTTTTCTTCACATAATTGTATTAATCAGTCAAACATACATTATTATTTTCCCCAGATGGTCGAAGTAATGTTCTTTCTGTCCTTTTATTTTTAACGTTGGGCCTCTTTAAGAACGCCATCGCTACTCACTTACTGTCCTTGGTATTCTTAACATCGTCTTCGAAATAATATTCTTTTAGTTTCCAAAGATTTTATTTTTCTGCTTCCCTAGTGTACACTTTCATATGCCGAGACTAACACCTTAAATATTCTGAAGAATGCCGTAAGAGACGACTAAGGAGGTTGATCGATGGCTTGACAAGCTGTCATTGTAAAACGTATTGTTACGGAAACAGAGCCATATATTTTAGAAGCAGTAATACAGCTCTGCAATATGTGCCATTTTGGCACGCAAGGTTTTTGTTTTTGAGATTGTGGTTCTGCTCTATGTGCCGTCTTTGGCTCGAAAGGACAATAGATAGATTCTGAAGAACACTTTTCCTAATTTTCATTGACGAAAACGTTTTGCGTGTCTTTTAATATTTTTTTTATGCAGTCTTCTCTTGTGGCATTCAGTACTTGACCTCTATAGTACATCTACCATCTCATATAAATATCCTTTCCGAGCATTTTAATTCATTGGTCTACTTTTATACTTTACCGTTTACTTTGATTTTACTTTTAGGTGTATTTTCTTTTTTATCTACTATTTCATCTATTTGTTTGCTCTTGGGGTTGTCATTATATTTACTTTCCATCACTATATTGTCAATCATTTTCAAAATAAATGAAATAACCTAAAATACAAGAATCAGATTTTAATGCGCAATTGTCAAATTAAAATTCTCATTTCCTTATAAAAATAACAAGCTCTAGATGCAGAATTTTACAGAAAAAAATACAAGCTACGGAAATGCAGTGTTACCCAAGATCTTGGACATAGTGTTACCCTAAGATCTTGGACATAGTGTTACCCTAAAATATTGGACATAGTGTTACCCTAAGATCTTGGACATAGTGTTACCCTAAAATATTGGACATAGTGTTACACTAAGATCTTGGACATAGTGTTACCCTAAGATCTTGGACATAGTGTTACCCTAAGATCATGGACATAGTGTTACCCTAAGATCTTGGACATAGTGTTACACTAAGATCTTGGACATAGTGTTACACTAAGATCTTGGACATAGTGTTACACTAAGATCTTGGACATAGTGTTACCCTAAGATCTTGGACATAGTGTTACACTAAGATCTTGGACATAGTGTTACCCTAAGATCTTGGACATAGTGTTACACTAAGATCTTGGACATAGTGTTACCCTATGATCTTGGACATAGTGTTACCCTCTGATCTTGGACATAGTGTTACCCTATGATCTTGGACATAGTGTTACACTAAGATCTTGGACATAGTGTTACCCTAAGATCTTGGACATAGTGTTACCCTAAGATCTTGGACATAGTGTTACACTAAGATCTTGGACATAGTGTTACACTAAGATCTTGGACATAGTGTTACACTAAGATCTTGGACATAGTGTTACCCTATGATCTTGGACATAGTGTTACCCTCTGATCTTGGACATAGTGTTACCCTATGATCTTGGACATAGTGTTACACTAAGATCTTGGACATAGTGTTACCCTATGATCTTGGACATAGTGTTACACTAAGATCTTGGACATCTCATACAGAAATGATATTGCAAACCAGAAAGTTCGTCAAGTCAAAACCACTCATTGAGCTTCTTGCAATTAGTAAGAATGACAATAATTATGTTGGTGCGGGCATATCACAAGATCTAACGGGCTGGCAAAAATAATCTTACACAGTGTAGTGAAAGATACAAAAAACTATGGAGTTCTTCTGACAGATTATTCTTTTATTATATTTTGTTACATTTCTAAGATGTACGTAGATCTTAGAGTATTTCTCGAGTTCATGTTTTGTGTGTTCCGGTTTTGTTTTATTCTTTGTTTCTGATGGAGGTCATGTGTGAAGTCGAAACGTTATTATATTTTTGTTTCGTTCTTTTAGTAAATCTGTCACATCACATTTTATTTCGTGATCTCCATTATATTAGTCATAATGCTAGAAATGTTACATTTAAAGATGATAATGTCCTAAGTATACTACATTCTTTTCATTTTAAAAATTGATATTTCAGGGTTATGGCTCTAATTTTAGCCACTACATAAAAATGTGATTTTAATTTCTAGCTTCATTAATTTTTGTTTTCGTGATATTTTATTACAGAAAACCTTATGAGAATAAACGTATTCAAAATTAACCAAATGTTCACGTTTTGGTGTTAAATATTGAATTTCCTACCAATTATGTCTTTAAAAATTAGCCAATAACATCTTCTAACAAATTGATAACATCAAGAGATGGATATGTGAACCTATAACAACGAGCACTATCAAGACAAGAAACAGAGTATAGGTAGACGCGCTATATGGTAGAAAACCTTCGACGTGGAAACAGCACCTTATGAATAAATAAACGTTAATGTATTATAATAGAATATATATGCAAGTGATATTTCTAAAAATGAGCAAATAAGAAAAAGAGTTTAATTATTTGTTTAAAAAAACTGTGTGAAGTTAATTTAATGCTTTTTTTACAATTTGTAACTAACGAAGAAATGTCATGAACATGTCCTTTTGAATAAAAATACTCCCACTAAAAACCGGTTGAGAATTGTTACTCTGAGATGAGATTCAATAAGTTATGTCCCCTATCACATTAGTGCTCAAGCATTAAAAACACAAGGGACTCGTACTGCGGTCCGGACATGAAGGAAAAGGCCACTGGGGTTAAAACAAATAAAAAATAGGAAGCGGAAGCTGGTTGTATCCCCCTGTTGATTCACAAAAGAGAAAATCAATACGATGGACAAGCTCTGGTCTCAGCGGCATACAAAATGAGATAATTCTTTATTTTTAAAGCCTGGTTTGATAACAGTAAAAGAAGTTAGAGAAATAACAGAGAACTATGGGAGGGAGATAGAAGCATGTGGAAAGAGAGAGAGAGAGAGAGAGAAAAGAGAGAGAGAGAGAAAGAATCACAGTAAGGAATTAGAGATGATGGTTGGAAAAGATGAAAAAAAATAAAGCGACGATGGAATAAATGAGGGGAAGAATATAAGAGATAGAGAATTCGAGTGAGAGAATGAGAAAAAAGGAAAGTAAGAGGTGATAAGAGAAGGGAAGACTAGTGTGTGTGTGTGGGGGGGGGGTGGGGAGGGGGAGGAATGTTGGATAGCGACAGAATGAGAAAAAAATCTGAGTAAAAAAATGTAAAAAAAAAAGCATAAAGACAAAAGAGAAGCTAAATGCAAAAGAGGTATAGAAGATCACTTAGAGTTGGGGAAGAAAGAAGAGGTGAATCATTGGTTTTTCAAAAATTGATACAGAAACGGAGAAAATGAAGTAAAAAGAGACAAAGAAGACCACGAAGAGGAAGAAGACAGAGACAGAGAGAGAGAGAGAAAGAGAGAGAGAGAGAGAGAGAGAGAGAGAGAGAGAGAGAGAGAGATGAGAGATATATCAGAGAGCTGCAAAACTAGACAAGTAAATATTTTTTTTAATTATTACATGTTAAGATTATTTTTTTTCAGCAAATGTAAAAATAAATAATTTTCGATAACAAGTACCTAAGAAAAATAATCTGTATACAATGGAATTAATTGAAGACTAATATAAAGATAAAAGAAATGGCCATACAACTAGCGATCTCATCTACAATTAGGAAGAAAAGTTTGACTTATATCTGGCATGTGATGAGGAGATCTATCTATTGACCTTTCGAGCCGTAGCCGGCCCATAGGGCGTAGACTAAGATACTCCTTCTTCTATCTGAATTTTTGTTCTAGCAGTTTTCTTTTAAAGATATTTTATCAAATCTCGCCATTTGTCTCTGTTCTGTGCAAGCTGCTCTATCTCATTGAGGGAGCCGAATCCTGCTGCTCTTGCCTCTCTCATCAATGTTCTTCTCAGTGTCTCCCTGGGTCTTCCTCTTTTTCTCTTACCTGTTGTTTCCCACACGAGGGCTTGCTTTGCTATTCGGTTACTATCTCTTCTCATCACATGTCCAACGTATGACCATCGTCTTTTCTTTATTACTGAGGATATTAGTGGTTGAAGATGAGGAGATACACCTAAAAAATTTCGAAACAAGTTATTATATGGGAAATATCTTCTTCTTCTTCTATCCTTCCTCTATTGCCTTTGGCGTCGAGGGGAGATACAATCTGTGATTCTTTGCTCTTTTGTTGGCCTCTTCTGGTGTTGTCCCTCCTAGTGACTCTAGCATTCCCTTTATCCTTCTCTTTCTCGGTCTTCCTCTTAATCTGGCGTTTTCGTAGCTTTTGTTTATGGCTCTTTGAGTCATTGTTAGTTCTTTTTGTCTTGTTATGTGGCCGAACCAATTTATCTGTTGTTTCTTTATGTATTCTATGGCTGGTTCAATTTCGAGTTTCTTCCTCAAGTCAGTGTTTCTTACTCTGTCCCTTAAACTGCTTCCTGTCATTCGTCTGACACATTTCAAATGGGAAATATCAGGATACGGAAAAAAAGAATACATAGAAACATTGAAAAGAGAAGTAAAGTTGGCAGGCATAGACTCATTCGATAATATTGAACATCTCTTCCAGAGCAAGCCCTGTGCGACGTCTAGCGGCGCTGGAAGAATCAAGATCATGAAATAAATAAAATCTTTCAGTGGCAAAAGATAATGTCATTTATTAGAACGCCGCCTTTGCCTGAGCTATTATGCACCTCAATTCTGTGATGCGCCTACCATATCAGGTTAACATCGCTGTGATGCACCTACCATATCAGTTAACATCGCTGTTATGCACCTACCATATCAAGTTAACATCGCTGTTATGCGCCTACCATATCAGTTAACATCCTGTTATGCGCCTACCATATCAAGTTAACATCGCTGTTATGCGCCTACCATATCAAGTTAACATCCCTGTTATGCGCCTACCATATCAAGTTAACATCGCTGTTATGCGCCTACCATATCAAGTTAACATCGCTGTGATGCACCTACCATATCAGTTAACATCGTTCCCATGTATTTAAATTCATTAACCAGTTTTAATACTGTCCCATTTGTGTGTGCGTGTGTGAGATTTGATCGTACATTGGTTAGAGCATTGGCTTGACACGAGAAAATGGGTTTGAGTTCAAACCCCTGCGACGCTTTCTAGTCGACCCATACGAAAAGGAATGGGTACTTGACTTGACACCCAGACAGCATGGTCCAGATGATGAAGTTTAATACATCACTCACCACATAATGTATGCGACAGGACATACTTGTTTTCAGTACGATTAAGCGGGAAAACGAAAAAACTCACAAGAGAAATGTTTTTTTTTTTAAATTAAAGTAATATTTCTCACTCACACAGGCCTCCCGAACATCTACATTTTGCCCAAACAACGTATGTTGCGCTGGTTTGGCCACTTACAACGTATGAAAGATATCGTTTATGGACGGACAACTAGGAGATGGCAAAATAACTAGGGGGCGCTCAAAACTCCGATTTATAGACGGATTTATATAACGTCTATAACAACGTGACAGGAAGACTCTGAACATAAATTTCTGCAGCCTGAGAAGACATAGCTGCAGATCGCAACCTTTGGAAACAGACTGTTAAGCTCCACTCAAACAAGCAGACAGATTCATAGACAAAGAGAATACACGGCGAAAGAAAAGAAAAAAAAGAACATTTCCTGAGAGCGCTGAAGTATCCATAATCAACTATGACTGACGGAGGCTACTACTTTCTGTATTATATAAAACTGTAAAAAAAAAAAATGAGAGCAACTAGCACTGCAAGTATATTTATGTTTGTAACTGGCTCGACGCGTAAAAAGACAGGTGAAATAAACATGTAGATTAAGCAGCTACATTTGTAGATAGACGATACAAACTACGACGTTTCAGAAAATCCTTAATCGGGCACAAAACAAATAATATTAGTACAAAAACAAACACAAAAGGCTAGTGTTCATCTCAAAACGGCGGAAGAGGAAGCGTGACCAGGGACCTATGTGGATGTTGTTCTTCTACCTTTCAGCTCTCTGTGCAGCATAGGTCTTCAACAAACACTTTCCAAGTCGTTTTGTTTCTTGTCATTCTTTAAGATCATTCCATGTCTTCTCCATCATCTTCATCTCTGCTTCTATCTGTCTTCTCCAAGAATTCTTTGGTCTTCTTCTTTGTCTTTTCCCCTGGGGATTCTAAAAAATGGCCTGTTGTGTAACACTCTCAGTTGGCTTCTGCAGTGTGTGTCCTATCCAGCGCCATCGTCTTCGCTGTATCTCTTTATCCACTGATATTTTACTGGTACATTTCCATAATTCTATGTTAGTGATTTTGTCCTGCTCTTTCCATCCTTTTATTCTGCGTAAGCATCCATTAATAAAAGTCTGTATCTTCATGATTGTCAATTTTGTTGTTCTCCATGTTTCACAGCCATATAATAAGACTGACTTAATATTGGAGTTGAAAATTGGTATTTTTGTATTTAACCTAATTGTGGATGTTGTTGATCACATGATAAATAGTCAATAAGGCAGGTTGGATCTCGACGACCAAAAAAAAGAGTCAAACAGTGAAAAGAAGAAAATGTCCGCTGGGGATGGATGACAAGAGGGATCCCATAGGGTAGGAGGAAAACGATAAAACATTGGTGGCTAAGGTGAAGAAGAGCAGGAGAGACGACAAAGATAACGAATCGAGAAATAAAAAGTGAACACAGAAGATAGTGGAAGAAGAGGCCAGCGTTAATGGAAAGAGTGACAAGAGTTTGACCTACTCGGATAGAGAGTCCAAGATGGGTTACGAGTATGTTCTCCAAAGTGAACTGATTGTAGGTTAATTCGACTACCTATTTAACGCTATGTGAAACTGAAAGTTATAGATCTGGATCGATTCCGTGTCAGCGAAAAGACAACACCGGAGCGACATAGACATCAAACAGCTCGGGGGACACTAATAAAGTTGTGTCATCCACTGCATCCTGCGCTATTTCCAGATTCCTTGGCATCGCTTTTGTGCCACGGGTGTCTCTATAGAGCATGACGAGAGGCGTAACTCTTCCTAACTTAAAAACAAGTTTGCAACATAACGCATAAAATGTCCACTGAGCGTCCTTTTGAGGGCAAACAACTAAGAAAGGTACCCGTCGAGTGATCGCAGACAGACAAAAAGAAATTGAATAGCAAAGAAGAAGAAGAAAAAAGTTTAGTGCCAGTTACAATATCCAGTCTATTAGCTTAACAAAGTATTATCGCTCGATAAACTATTTAGATTATAATTTTTTATGAAAATACTTTATTTCTAGACATTACAGTGAATAAGATTATTTTTTTTAAAGAAATACTTTAATACATATTGCAAAAATGGTTACCTTTTTCATAAATATTATTGCCTTATTTTATTTTTTATACCATTCGATAAACTATTTTAGAATATAAGTGAGAATGTGTGTACATTGCAACTATTAAGATTAAAATTAACGATTAAATAAAAATACTTTAATACAAATTACCAAAAAAATACTTTTAAATTTTACTTTTTTTCAGAACACAGATTTTTGTAGTTTTTTGTTTGTGTGTATGCATTTAGTAAGAAAGTATTGACAATAAATAGACAGACAAACAAATTGGTGGATTTATGGATGGATGGATGGATGAGTAGGTGGGTGGTGGGTGGATGGATGGATGGATGGATGGATGGATGGATGATGGATGGATGGATGGATGGTGTGGATGGATGGATGGATGGATGGATGGATGGATGGATGGATGGATGGATGGATGGATGGATGGACGTATGAGCAGACGGATGAATTGGTTTTGGGTAGGTAGGTCGATAAGCAGTCAGTTAGGCAGATAGGCAAGTAGATAGGTAGATAGATAGATAGATAGATAGATAGATAGATAGATAGATATAGATAGATAGATAGATAGATAGATAGATAGATAGATAGATAGATAGATAGATAGATAGATAGATAGATAGATAGATAGATAGATAGATAGATAGATAGATAGATAGATAGATAGATAGATAGATAGATAGATAGATAGATAGATAGATAGATAGATAGATAGATAGATAGATAGATAGATAGATAGATAGATAGATAGATAGATAGATAGATAGATAGATAGATAGATAGATAGATAGATAGATAGATAGATAGATAGATAGATAGATAGATAGATAGATATAGATAGATAGATAGATAGATAGATAGATAGATAGATAGATAGATAGATAGATAGATAGATAGATAGATAGATAGATAGATAGATAGATAGATAGATAGATAGATAGATAGATAGATAGATAGATAGATAGATAGATAGATAGATAGATAGATAGATAGATAGATAGATAGATAGATAGATAGATAGATAGATAGATAGATAGATAGATAGATAGATAGATAGATAGATAGATAGATAGATAGATAGATAGATAGATAGATAGATAGATAGATAGATAGATAGATAGATAGATAGGATAGATAGATAGATAGATAGATAGATAGATAGATAGATAGATAGATAGATAGATAGATAGATAGATAGATAGATAGATAGATAGATAGATAGATAGATAGATAGATAGATAGATAGATAGATAGATAGATAGATAGATAGATAGATAGATAGATAGATAGATAGATAGATAGATAGATAGATAGATAGATAGATAGATAGATAGATAGATAGATAGATAGATAGATAGATAGATAGATAGATAGATAGATAGATAGATAGATAGATAGATAGATAGATAGATAGATAGATAGATAGATAGATAGATAGATAGATAGATAGATAGATAGATAGATAGATAGATAGATAGATAGATAGATAGATAGATAGATAGATAGATAGATAGATAGATAGATAGATGGATAGATAGATGTACAAACAGACAGACAAGCATATAAGTAGTTAGATATTAATGTGACTAGATTTATTCAGTAGCCCTACATTATAGCATATTTATAATTCAATTATGAAATTTAATTATTAAAATACATTGCATGTGATGGCTGTGCGAGGATGCCTTTCAGTTCTCACGATTAACGAAATTCTACATAACTCATTTGAAAAGTCATACATAGAACACAGGTCTTGGGTGACTCGGTTGTGGAAACGATAAACGATGTCTACTACCATGAAGGGCTCCTAACACCATCAGCCCTCCTGGCTTTCCAGCTCGCAGGCATATGCTCAAAATGGCTGCTCCTGTGATGGTGCATAACGCTTACCAAAACTCTGCAATGTTACAAGATTGCATACGATTCTAGCACATGAATGTGTATATAGTATGGTACGACCTTTGCCGTCTTGACAGACGGTTGGTAGCAAGCAATCCTGGTGAGTCAGTAGTTTGGTAAAGCATTAGTGTCTCATACTTGATGCTGTTTTACTGAACATATCCTCTCGTGGCTGAATTGCCAATCCTGGACAGATCCATCCACAGAACGAGCAAGTGTATTTGCGGTTCTAGGAGTTCAAGGCTCCTGGCCTTGTCTCTTTTCTCTTGCGCCTTTTGTCTTCTGAATTTGATATCAGCACTGTCTCGAAAGTTGCTGTACCATTTTTTATGTTTGCTCTCCATGTGCTACGATCCACAGCCACATTTTCCAAGTTTCTTTCACTTATAGAACATTCCCTCAAGGAAGCCATGCAAACATCCTTATATCTCAGCACTGGTCTGCCCTTTGGTTTATTTACGTCCTTAATTTCTACATACAATATTTGTTTGGGAATACGATTGTTTGTCATTTTTCTTACATGGCCCAGCCACCTTAATCTACAAATACTAAGTGTTGCCATGATCGATGGGAGTTTGGCTGGTTATAAGACATTAGAGTTAGTTACCTTGTCCTGCCATTTGGTGCTCATAATCTTGCGAAGGCAACGTACATGAAAGCTGTTTAACACGTGTATATGTGTCAGTATATTTATATGTGTGTGTATGTATATATATATATATATATATATATATATATATATATATATATATATAATTTTAGGAGAAATGACTGTTTTACTTTCTTTAACGACCAGACTAATTAAGATATTCAATCCATCTTGCGACGCAGACGTACCGAACGAAGAGCCGAGGAAACGCAATAGGTTTATTTTTTTAGCGCAGCCAGAGGGAAAAAACATCAAAGTGCACTAGATGAATCAAAGTGCCAAGACAGGAAAGCAATTTCATGTCTTCTTGCAAAACAGAAAGGCAGAGAAAAGTGCCCGGTAGAGTTCCCTAGCCTAAATGTGTAATGTCGCAGGTGGAAAAAAAGGTGGGGGGGGGGGGGGTGGTACGGGGGGGGTGAGGGGGAGTGAGAGAGAGAACGAGAGAGAGAGAGAAGTTTTAAAAACATCAAAACATTACTTGACGTAGACTGGAATACATTAAATATATAATTATCAAAGAAAGCCACACAAGAAACACTAGAGAACAAAGAAGCAAAATCACGAGTGTAACATTTTAACTTCTGTGACAGATGTTTATCAATGATACTTTAGTTAATTTGATAATGTTTGCATTTCCTGGTAAATAACAAACATATGTTTCTTCGATATATTACATTCATATTGATTAGACGAAGCTATGTAAAAAATTGTGTGGTTAAAAATGGAATATTACATCCTTCGAAACTCTCTAATTTGTCAATCTTTCATCTTTATATAACGAGCATTAACTACTAAGGTTCATAGAATCATTCTTATATATTGGAGGCGAAGGCGCTCCACACAGCAGCAGAGCTGGAAGTTGTCAGCGACCCACAGGTGATGGCTTGCGCTATGATCGGTTAACCGGAACCATCAAGACCCGGGTCCACCTCTCTGTGGTGCCTCCAGTAACAGACTAATCTGTCTAGTCGGACCAAGCGAGTAGGGATCGAAGAGGGAAGACAACCGGTACTCAAAAATGTCGTGCTGAAGTCGGATGTGTTGGGCTGAAGGCGCAAATATCACTGTTATGTTGCAAACAACAAGACAAAAAGACACGCCCACTTAATGTCCTTTTAAGGGCGATTGACGAAGAGGTGTACTCCTTTAGTCATCGGGCGACTGCAAGCAAGCATTCATACATATTTACTATTGCTAAAATGGTACATTCTGTGTCTGGTGTCACAAACTAAAACCACTTCCATAAAACATCAATTTTAAGAATGAGAGGAATGTACTAGTCTCAGGACATCATTCATAAACGATGCTAAGTTTCCAAGATTAGTACTAAAATGCCACTTTTGTCATGAAAGCAAACAGATGTGCTGTAGAATTCTGCTATGGTTATGGTCTTCAACAACATAAATGATAAATAACTGTCGAGATCGAAAGTTGTGGAGAAACATGATCACCTACGACAGCAGGCATGGTACTTGTTAATTAATGATGATGATAATAAGTTTATCAATGCAAATCAAATTAAAATAAGAGTATTGCACAATAAGAAAGTGCAATAATAAAACATATCGATACGGTTCTATAAGACGCTACCATCATCATCATCATCACGTACCGGGCCTAGTGGCGTAGGTGATCATGTCTCTCCACAACTTTCGATCTCGGCAGCTATTTATCATTTCTGTTGTTGACCTTCTGCCAAGCCATTCTCTTAAGCTGTCTGTTATTTTTTCTCTTTGCTTCCCTCATATCTCTTCGTCCCTCAATTTTTCCAGCTGTTACAATAAATTCAAGTTGTTCTCTTCTCATTACATGGCCAAAAAATGAGGATTGTCTCTTCCTAACATTGGAAATTAGCTCTCTTTTTGCTTTGACCTCTCTCAGAACCTCTTCATTACTCTTCTTAGCTGTCCATGGTATGCTCAACATTCTTCTGTAAAACCACATTTCTACAGACTCCAGTAATAAGACGCTATAACAGTTGAATTTGTATAACAATTATATTTACATAATACGTTTCTATCGTAAAGAGCCTAGGCTGTGAGTTATTGAATTCAATGCGCTACCGAAATAGTGCTAGATTACTCAGACAATTAACAAATGTCATGTTTACTATAACTGAATTTATTACCCACTGTTTATTGCCATTGATTAATTATTCTCGAACATCCAGTTAGCTCTCTTAACTTTTTGTAAGGTCTAGGACAAACAGGACAAGCTATTTTATCGATTTTTCCCCCCTGCTCAGTCTATTTTTACATAAATGGTTCATTGATTTGTTGAGTACTTTGGAAGCCTTGTCCCATGTTATTAGGCACTGCTTAAGAGGTGGTCAATCTCGTTCCACAGTTGAATAGAAAGTATGCCGCTGACTCGATACATTAAAGATATTTCTCTTATTACCACTTTCTATCTATCTTTCTCTAGAATATTATATTTCCTTCTTCCAGTTGTTGCTTACGTTCGCTCGATGACTAAAGGAATGCATATCTTCATCATCCGCCCTTAAAAGGACGTTAAGTGGGCGTGTCTGCGTTATGTTGTGGTTTACAGTATAACTGTGATATTTACGCCTTTCGACCCAACACATCCGACTTCAGCTCTGCTGCTAGGAGGTGTCTTTGCCTCTCTTCCAGTTGTTGTATCCAGTTGCTGTATCCAGTTATATACTCTGTTTCTCTTTCTTATTTTCCCTTACAATTTTTATCTATTGGAGGATGGGGGGAGGGGATGAAGGGAGGGGAGGTATGTCAGGTACATTTACACTATCCACTATCCACGAGAACTGAAAATTCTCATTTGTCCAGTACGTGAAATATTTAAAAAAAAGGTCATCGCAGGCCTCTAAATCACTGTCCTGCCAAAGAGCTAACCTAACTTTGGACCTGTCAGTTCAGTATTAACGAAATAAAAATAATTAAAAAAACTTGCCCCATAATTTAAATAAACGATGAAAGCATAAATATATATATAGGTATATGACAATAATATTCACAATTATCATTGGGTGCCGTCTCCACATCGAAAGTTGGCTAGCACAGGACGCCATTTTACTGTAACTCTTGTCTTGCAGGTGCTAAGGTTCACCTGTCTATCTTTTGATGTTATCAAAACATGCCCACTTTAGTTTTCGTCTGTCTCTCCCTAATCTTCTTGTACATTCCCTTTCCTTGATGACTTTTAGTAGGGTATTGTGTCTCTTTATATGCCCCACCCCCCAAATTTGCGCCGCGATAGCTCAGTGGTTAGTGAACTGGACTACAAAGGACAAGAGTTAGGGTTCGATACCAACCGACGGCTTCCAGGTTCACCCAGGCTTAAATGGGTTCTGGATTTTTTTCTGGGAAAGTAAAGCGGCGTGAGCGTAATACCGACCACATTACCACACACACAAAAATCATGTGCTGAAGGTCTGTAAAATATATGGCGACTAACACCGTATTCCCTATAAGCCACTTGTTGTGACAGGGGCTCTTTACTTTTTTTTTTACCCCCCAAATATCAGTTGTCTTTTTCTAATTGTGTTATTAATTAGAAATTAGCACAAGTATATAATATAATAAAAAAAAACATACAATACACTCAATGTTATGCGAACGTTATGGGACATCGCAAGTAAAGCTGCGGAAAATATATGACATTAAAAAATGGAAAATGGTATTAAGCAGCTGAATCTAAGGAGAGACGAGAGACAAACTACAACGTCGGAGAGAACAATGAAGGGCGGAAGAAATAGGGACAAACTACGAAATGGGAGTGAACATTGAAGGGCTGAAGAAATAGAGACAAACTACGACGTCGGAGTGAACATTGAAGTGCAGAAGAAATAGAGACAAACTACGACGTCGGAGTGAACATTGAAGGGAGGAATAAATAGAGACAAACTACGACGTCGGAGTGAACATTAAAGTGCGGAAGAAATAGAGAGAAACTACGACATGGGAGGAAACATTGAAGTGCTGAAGAAATAGAGACAAACTACGACGTCGGAGTGAACATTGAAGGGAGGAATAATAGAGACAAACTACGACATGTGAGGAAACATTGAAGTGCTGAAGAAATAGAGACAAACTACGACGTCGGAGTGAACATTGAAGGGCGGAAGAAATAGAGACAAACTAAGTGCAACCTGGTAAATGACCTTAGAAGCAAGGTTGAACAGTGTGGGCCAGACAATGGAAACTTGCAAAGTCTGCACATGGAAAACTGTGTTGTTGCTCTACAAAACACCTTAAGATGAGGTGGCCTATTCTGACTGACATGTACACATTCATTCATTCAGTCATTTATTCTCCTCTGTGGGCCGAAGATGGCCTATAGGGCAGAAGTCAAATTTCTCCGCGATTGACGATTTTGCTGCTAGCTCTTCTATGTCTTGGCTGTTTCTTAGTCTCTAGGTTAAACCTTCCCTAGTAGTCGTTCTGAGCCGCGATTCTCTTGGTCTGCCTTGTTTTCTTTTAATAGATGTTTTCCACATGAATGTCTAATGGGCACCACGTTCCAAAAACAAAAAACAAATAAGAGTATTGAATGAAATGTCATAAGCCAAATTTATCATGTCATCTGCATCAATATCTCGCGTCTCCAATTAGTCATGTACTGTGTTTTTGTTTTCAATTTAATTTGACATTCTACATAGCATACATCATTTATTGGAGTAATATTTTAAAAGAGAATCATGTGGGATTATGGGTCCAGTCGCCTGCCGACCTGCAGGGTTCAAATGAAGCTAAACTCTTGTCCGTCCTAAAGGGCGAGAACCAGGACTCTATATCACCCTGGATACCCGAACTGATACAAGATGAAGTGAAGAGAGAATATATATATACACTGTATATATATATATAAAGTAAGATATCTCATTACGCCATGTGGGGTATAGGGAATTTGGTGTTAATGACCATAATTTTTACAGACCTTCGGCGCATGATTTTTGTGGTAATGTTGTCGGTATTACGCTCGTGCCGCTTTACTTTCCCAGAAAATATTCCGTACCCATTTAAGGCTGGGTTAACCTGGAAGCCGTCGATCAGGATCGAACCCGACCTCTTTTCCTTTGCAGTCCAGTTCACTAACAACTGAGCTATTACGTATATATGATTATAGAATGCCCCAGTATCGCTGCAAACGAATTAAAATCCATAATTGCTCAACCGCCCGTGCCAATGGAATCATCCGAATTACTTTCTCATCTCTCAAACAAAGAAAGGTAGCTGTAGTCCCCATCATAGCAGTCTCAGCACACGCCAAAATACATAGGATAAACCGCACAGAAAGTGAACACAACCGTCTGTTCCCTGTCAGATATCATCATTCATTCGTAAACAATCGGAATATTGAAACACGATTTAAAACGGATGAAACGCACAACTCACGGTATGCACAGAGCACTTAACTCATTAGTTCCTGCAACTAGCCGGAAGTCACTACTTACCCATCACTACTTACCCGTCCCTACCTGCCCGTCACTACCTACCCGTCATTACTTACCCATCACCACTTACCTTGCACCACCTACCCTGCACTACCTAGCCTGCATTACCTAACCCGCACTACCTAGCCTGCTTACATACCCTGCATTAACTACCCTGCACTGCCTACCATGAACTACCTACCCTATATATAAATGTTATTATATTGTCATTATGTTTATGTTCAGTATAAAAACTATGAGAGCCATGACGGACCTAGCTCTCGGGACATATTTTTAACACAAATCGTTAAATTGGTTCAGTTAGTTCCAAATGAATTAAAATGCAATTAAAAAAAAAACAAATTAGATTTTTTGAGCATTGTTAAAAGACACAACAGCCTAATAAAAATAATCTTGGAAGTGAAAATACAAGGTAAAAGAGGCAGAGACAGGCCAATATCAACATGGACGAGTAACATCAAAAGATGGACAAGTCAGCCTATGACAACCTGCATCATCAAAGCAAGAAACACAGAGTGGAATGGCGCTACATGTTAGCCAAACTTCGATGCGGAGACGGCACCAACTGCTGATGATGAATTTAATATGTTCATGAATAATTGTAGTACACAAGATAAATTGCTGATATATTAGAGATTGCATTAATACAAGTATTTATTGTGTGTGTGTGTGTGTGCGTGCGTGCGTGCGTGCGTGTGCGCGTGCGCTTGCGCGTGCGTGTGTGTGTGTACTTAAATCAGGGAGCCGCTATAGCTCAGTAGTTAGTGAACTGGACTACCACGGACAAGTGGTAGGGTTCGATCCCAATCGACAGCTCCGGGTTCACCCAGCCTTAAATGGGTACCGGATTTTTTTTCTGGGAAAGTAAAGCAGCAGGGGCGTAATACTGACCACATTACCCCAAAAATCATGTGCTGAAGGTTTGTAAAATATAGGGTCACTAACACCATATTTCCTGAGATGGACAGATACGATC
This sequence comes from Megaustenia siamemsis, assembly GCA_032433765.1. Classification (NCBI taxonomy): domain Eukaryota; kingdom Metazoa; phylum Mollusca; class Gastropoda; order Stylommatophora; family Ariophantidae; genus Megaustenia; species Megaustenia siamemsis. Next base: position 74,026,798 of record JAVIAB010000125.1, on the reverse strand, counting down.
TAGATATTTAGGATTAAGCGAAATGCGCTGGCCTGGAACAGGTAGGAGATCTATTGATAATAAAATAGTAGTTTTTTCTGGAAGGGAAGATGGAAAACACCGTGAAGGAGTAGGCATAATGATGACAGACAAAGCTGCAAGAAGTTTATTAGAATGGGAACCGGTAAATAGCCGTCTGATACGAACACGATACAAAACAAAACATGGAAGACTTTCAATTATTCAATGTTATGCGCCTACTAACGAAGCTGATGATGAAGTTAAGGATGATTTTTATAACCAACTGCAACAACTTATAAACAAAATACCAAAACACGATCTTTAATTGTAATGGGAGACTTCAACGCCAAAGTAGGACAAGATAACGCAGGAGTGGAACATGTGATGGGGAGAGAAGGCTGTAATACAACAAGTCAGAATGGAGAAAGATTAATAGAATTATGTTTAATAGAAAATTTAGTTATAGGTGGGACATTATTTCCACATAAAAATATCCACAAAACAACATGGATATCTCCTGATGATAGAACATCAAATCAAATTGACCACCTATGTATTAAACAACAATTCAGATCATCATTAATAGATGTAAGAGCATACAGAGGTGCTGATGTTAATAGTGACCACAACCTGTGCATTGGGAAAATAAGATTAAAATTTAGAAACCAACAGAAGAGGTCAATTACACATAAAATTGATAGTCATAAACTGAAAGATGAAGCAATAAAGGAAAAGTTTAACATAGAGCTAAGTAATTGTTATTCAGCACTTGGTGAAATAGACTTAGATATCAATGAAATGTGGGACTCACAGAGCAAAATACTAATGACAGCAGCAGAAGCAAGTGCTGGACTGAAGAAAATGGAAAAACGAGCTTGGATCTCAGACACCACATGGAAATACATCAAAGAAAGAAGAGAAGCGAAGAGAGCCATGACTAATGTAAAGACAGATCTGGAAAGGTTCTGGCAAAAGCAACATACAAAGAATTAGACAACAAAGTGAAAAGTTCGGCAAGAAGAGATACAAGGGCTTATATAGACAACTTGGCAGAGAAAGCAGAGACAGCTGCAATTACAGGAGACAGCAGAACTCTTTATACTGTACAAAAGATGCTGACAAACACCTATACATCCAGTGGAACACCAATTCTAGACAAATCTGGATTAATGCTAACAACAAGCGCAGACATAAAAGCCCGTTGGGCGGAACACTTCAAAGAAATTCTTAACCGTCCACTACCTCACAGTTTAATAGATTTTGAAGCTGAAACACCAGCAGCAGAATTAGATGTAAATTTAGATGACTTCACCTTGAGTGAAATAGAAACCACCTTAAAGCTAATGACCAATAACAAGGCTGCTGGAGAGGATAAGTTAACAGCTGAGATCCTCAAGGCAATTGATAGCCATAATTTAATACATCTCCAAAAAATGTTCAACATCATTTGGAAAACAGAGAAGACGCCTCATAAATGGAAAAAAGGAATCATTGTTAAGATCCCAAAAAAGGGCAATCTTAGAGATTGTAACAATTGGAGAGGCGTGACACTTTTGTCAGTTGCCTCAAAATTATTCTGTAAAATCATCCTAAATAGAATAAAGGATTCAATAGATACAGTAATGCGTGAAGAACAGGCTGGGTTTAGAAAAGGGAGAAGCTGTCTTGACCACATTTTCACTCTACGACTTATATTGGAGGAACACATTGAAAAGCAAAAACCTTTTGTACTTAACTTCATCGACTTCAAAAAAGCATTTGATAGTATTCATAGAGATTCTTTGTGGAAAATTCTGAAGCAATATGGCTTACCATCAAAAATCATAAATATTATCAAAGGCATGTATGATGGTTACACATGTGCAGTTCGAACAGAGGAAGGACTGAGCGAATGTTTCCCAATAGAAACTGGGGTTAAACAAGGATGTATTTTATCGCCCTTGTTATTTGGAATTGTTATGGACTTCATAATGAAGAAATGCTGCACTGGTAATAAAGGCATCGAATGGATACAAGGAGACCATTTGGAGGACCTGGACTTTGCTGATGACATAGTTCTCATCAGCAATCAGATAAAAACGATGCAGGAAAACACAAATGAACTATCATCAATAGCCAGCAAAATTGGGCTTGAGGTCAATCATGAAAAGACTAAAGTCATGAAAAGTTTAATTCCAACAAGTGACAAAATATACATGGAAAACAAACCAGTAGAAGAGATCGATCACTTCATCTATCTTGGAAGTCACATTGATCGAGAAGGGGATACGAGCAAAGAAATTAGAATCAGACTGGCTAAAGCAGCAATGTCTTTCAGAAGCCTTGAAAAGTTGTGGAAATCAAAACTCATTAGCACAAACACAAAACTTAGGCTATTCAAATCAAATGTACTATCAACCCTTACGTATGCGTGTGAAAGCTGGAAAACAACAAGAGATATAGAAACAAAGTTGAACGCATTCGAAAATAAATGTCTAAGGAAAATACTTGGTATAGAATGGAACGAATTCAAAACAAACGAGGAAATTAGAGAAATCGCCAATCAACCACTAATATCTTCAGTAATAAAGAAAAGACGATGGTCATACGTTGGACATGTGATGAGAAGAGATAATAATCGAATAGCAAAGCAAGCCCTCATATGGGAAACAACAGGTAAAAGAAAAAGAGGAAGACCCAGGGAGACACTGAGAAGAACATTGATGAGAGAGGCAAGAGCAGCAGGAATCGGCTCCCTCAATGAGATAGAACTGCTTGCACAGAACAGAGACAGATGGCGAGATTTGATAAAATATCTTTAAAAGAAAACTGCTAGAACAAAAATTCATATAGGAGAAGGTGTATCTTGGTCTACGCCCTATGGGCCGGTTACGGCTCGAAAGGTCAATAGATAGATAGATTGCTGTTAATACAGCAATAATACAGACATATGCACCTACTCAAGACTACACAGATGAACAAATAGAGGCATACTATGAAGACCTATTTAAATTTATGGAGCAAATGAAATCTTCAGACATCTTGATTGTAATGGGTGACATGAACGCTAAAGTAGGAAAAGGTAGATATAAGACAATTATAGGAAATCATGGTTTAGGAAAAAGAAATGACAGAGGAGAAAGATTAATACAATTTTGTGAAGAAAACAGTATGATAATATGTAACACCTACTTTGAGCAAGAGAAAAGGAAACTATACACGTGGAAAAGCCCTGGAGATAAGAAGAGGAATCAAATAGATTACATAATGATAAAAGAAAGGTTCCGTAACAGCGTAAAGAAAGCCAAAACCTACACAGGAGCAGATATTAATTCAGATCACAATCCTGTAATGATTAAAATGAAAATCAAACTAAAGAGAAACAAGCAAAAGTCTAATTCATCAACAAATCCACTAGATATAACAGCTTTAAATCAAAAAGATATTAAAGATACCTATACAATACAAGTAAAGAACACATACCAGAAGCTGCTAGAAGAAGGAATTGAGCAATACAGAAGAGAAAATCCTGATGAAAAAGTAGCAACCAAATGGCAATGCATAAAGAAAAGCATACAAGAAACCTGCGACACCTTACCCAAAAGAGAAAAGAACAAAAAACAAAAATGGATAACTAACACAATCTTAGAAAAAAATGTAAGAAAGACGACAAGCAAAGAACACTGCCCAATACAATAAAATAGATAATGAAATACTCAAAATGTGCAAAATGGCAAAAGAAGACCGGCTCAGCCAAAAATGTATAGAAATAGAAATTATGGAAAGCAAACAAAACTTAAGAGGAATGCACACAGAAATAAAGAGAATGACTAATACAAATAAAAAAGCCACAGAAGGTGGATGCATTGCAGACAAAAAAGGAAAAATTCTAACAGACAATAAAGATATTATAGATAGATGGCAGGAATATAACAGAATTATTTCATGACAAAAGGGTCAAAAAGCCATTTATAAAATGTACATACAACGATAAAATCCTGAAATCTGAAGTTGAAAAAGCTATAAAAACAATGAAAAGGGGAAAGGCAGCAGGACCTGACAATATACAGATAGAGATGATACAGGCACTAGAAGACATTTTGGCATTGAAGTGATCACAGATATATGCAATGACATATACCATACAGGATACATACCAAATGAACTTAAAACATCAACTTTCACTGCATTGCCTAAAAGGAATGGCGCAGTTGAATGCAATGACTTTAGAACAATAAGCCTAATGAGCCATGTTACAAAAATCTTGCTAAAGGTTATACAAGGAAGGATTCAGAATAAAATCAATACTGAATTAGATGAGCAGCAACATGGATTTAGAAAGAATAACGGGACAAAAGAAGCTATATTCTGCATGAGAACATTAATTGAAAAGTACACAGAAGTAAACAAACCAATATATGCCTGCTTCATAGACTACACCAAAGCTTTTGAGAGTACAACACAAACAACTGATAGAATGCCTAAAAGAGATACATCTAGATGACATGGACATACGACTAATATGTAATCTATACTGGGAGCAAACAGCATTAATAAAATGTAACAAAGAGAACTCTACACCCATTGATATAAAAAGAGGAGTAAGACAGGGATGCATCCTATCACCAAGCTTGTTCAATCTATGCACTGAGCAAATATTTAAAAACATCACATAGATGCCAGGCCTACAAATTAATGGAAAGATAATCAATAACCTAACATATGCTGATGATACTGCACTACTAGCAGAAAATCCTAAAGATCTACAACAATTACTAAATGAAATAAACATGATAAGCAAAAAATATGGACTAGATATGAATATACTACAACTGAAATAAACAAAAGAATAGGAATGGCAAAAAGTAATTTTAATGCCATGAAGAACATACTAACATAAAAACAAATAACACCAGGGCTAAAACTAAGAATAGCAAAATGTTACATTTTCTCAATATTCCTATATGGTGCAGAAACATGGACATTGGACATGAAAACAGAACAGAGAATTGAAAATTGAAGCCTTTGAAATGTTGATATATAGAAGAATAGGTAGAAATTGATGGAAGGAAAAGAAAACAAACGATGAAGTCTTAAAACAACTAAAAATGAGAAGAGAACTACTAAACACAATTCAAACAAGGCAAATGCGATTTTTTGGCCATATTAAAAGACACAACAGCCTACTAAAAGTAATCCTGGAGGGGAAAATACAAGGTAAAAGAGGCAGAGGCAGACCAAGACTAACAATGACGAGTAACATCAAAAGATGGACAAATCAGCCTATGACAACCTGCACCATCAAAACAAGAGACAGAGCAGAATGGCGCCCCATGGTAGCCAACCTTCGTTGCGGAAACGGCACTCGATGATGATGATTGCTGTTAATGACAAAAATTAACACTATGCACTTTAATTATAACCGCAGTTTCTACAATGCACACAATTTATAATTGATCAGATATAAACTACATATCTCGTAATACCAGGATAACATCACATTTGAGCAACTTGGAAGAAAGAGTTGGCCCGCAGAATGAGAATCAATACTGCAACCAAAGCTGTACATAGAATTAAAGAGGTCCTGAAATTCGCTCCAGCCAAGCTTATAACAAACACTTATTTGACGTTGTAAACACCAAATTGTGGACTCGAGAGGAAGAAGACTGTAGGGCCTTGCTCATTTAGTTATATTTGTGCAATAGGTTACATACAGCTGCTATTTCAGCTGGAGACAGCTGATCTTCGAAAATGAGCTCGAACAACAATTTCTTCTCTCCCCTTTTAAGCCTTTATTTCTTTACTTCTTAACACTCCTAGGCTACTGCAGTAGGATTGGGTGAGGGGAAATGGGGGGGGGGGGGATGATGTCCTGGGAAATTATTCCTAGGTGTCGGTCTTTTTCTGGAGCTAAAGAGCACGTAAAGACAATAGTTAAATTTATAAGAAATATAGTGCGGCCGTGTATTCTACAGAATATGGGCATTACTATAAGAATAAATAGGTTTGGACTATAATTACTTGGTTTGATTTGGGCAATAGATCACATAATATTTACAAAGGCCATTTATAAACATGGCGGCCTCCGTTCCATGCAGCGAGCCTGGTCTGCCTGACAATCACAATGCATACAAGAGTAACAATTTTTAGTTGTTAATTTATATATTTTACCTTCGGTTTGATCTATTTTTCACTTGTATTGTTTTTCTGCATACACTAATGTAATATATATTTTTAATCCATGTTTATCATTATGTAGAGATTTTAGTTTAGTTTGAGTGGTGTGCGAGTCACTGAGTCAGTTTGATCAGTGGAATTGGAAAACAACGATCTGAGACTACTGAGAGAAACTTCACTCAGACTTCACTGGTATTATTAACTATTTAGGGACAGTTTATGTCAACGTCAGTCGCAGTGTCCAGTATATACGTTTTTATAAGTAGAACTAAAAGACGATATGGACTATAGCTCTATACTATACTATTTATTATAATTACTTATTATAAATTATTTATAATCAATAATAATCTATCCACTCATCCAGACTATCCTGAATCTGAATCTGTGTTATATTATTATTTATAATATTATATTAAATATTGAATTATTATATATTATTATTATTGGTATCCTCCAGCTGCACTCTTCTCTAGTAAGTTTTATTATTATATAGTATCCTACTATTATAACTATATACTAAGTATGAGACCAAGTTAGAAATTAATTAAGAAATAAAGGCATGCTGTCCTTTAATTTAATGTCTTAATTATAAATATAAACTAAGTTACTAATTTATATTAATAATGATAATGACTAGACTTAACACAGTCAAAGAGAGAGAGACTGACTACTGAGAGTCAGAGACAGACATTGTGTTGTGAGTGTGGTCAGTAAGGCAGTGACTCAAGTGGAAATAAATAAACTTGATGATTGATTGGTCTAAAATTAAAATTTTTAATAAACTCAAACTCATCCATAAGGCAAGGAATCATCATCATCATTGAGTGCCTTCTCCGCAACGAAGGTTGGCTACCATGGATCGCCATTCTACTCTGTTTCTTGCTTTGATGATGCAGACTGTCATAGATTGACTAGTCCATCTTTTGATTGTACTCGTCCATGTTAGTCTTGGTCTGCCTCTGCCTCTTTCACCTTGTATTTTCCCTTCCAATATTACTTTTAGTAGGCTGTTGTGTCTTTTAACATGCTCCAAAAATTTCGTTTGTCTTGTCTTAATTGTATTTAGTAGTTCTCTTTTATTTTCAGTTGTTTTAAAACTTCATCGTTTGTTATCTTTTGTTTCTGTCCAATTCTACCTATGTTTCTATAAATCCACATTTCAAAGGCTTCAATTTTCTGTTCTGTTTTCTTGTCTAATGTCCATGTTTCTGCACTATACAGGAATATTATTTTGAGAAGATGTAACATTTTGCCATTCTTAGTTTCAGCCCTGTTGATATTTGTTTTGTTGTTAGTATATTTTTCATGGCATTAAAATTACTTGTTGCCATACCTATTCTTTTGTTTATTTCAATTTTAAATTTTCCACCATTGGTTATAGTATGTCCCAAGTTGTTGTAGCTCTGGACTGTCTCCAGATGTATTCCCTCAACTGTGATATTTAATTGTAGGTCTTGAGAATTTTCTTTCTTTATGATCATAGTTTTAGTCTTTTTGATATTCATTTCTAGTCCATATTTTTTGCTTGTTGTGTTTATTACATTAAGCAATTGTTGTAGATCTTTAGGATTTTCTGCCAGTAGTACAGTATCATCAGCATATCTTAGGTTATTGATTATCTTTCCATTAATGTTTAGACCTGGCATCTCTGTGATGTTTTTAAAGATTTGCTCAGTGTATAGATTGAATAAGCTTGGTGATAGGATGCATCCTTGTCTTACTCCTCTTTTTATGTCCATGGGTGTAGAGTTTTCCTTGTTATATCTTATTAATGCTGTTTGCTCCCAGTACAAATTACATATTAGTTGTATGGCTGTGTCGTCTAGATTTATATCCTTTAGGCAGTCTATAAGTTGATTATTGTGTATTCTATCAAAAGCTTTGGTGTAGTCTATAAAGCAGGCATATATTGGTTTGTTTACTTCTATGTACTTTTCAATCAATGTTCTCATGCTAAATATGGCTCTTTTGTCCCGTTATTTTTTCTAAATCCATATTGCTGCTCACCTAATTCAGTATTGATTTTATTCTGAATCCTTCCTTGTATAACCTTTAGCAAGATTTTTGTAACATGGCTCATTAGGCTTATTGTTCTAAAGTCATTGCATTCAACTGCACCATTCCTTTTAGGCAATGCAGTGAAAGTTGATGTTTTAAGTTCATTTGGTATGTATCCTGTATGGTATATGTCATTGCATATATCTGTGATCACTTCAATGCCAAAATGTCTTCTAATGCCTGTATCATTTCTATCTGTATATTGTCAGGTCCTGCTGCCTTTCCCTTTTTCATTGTTTTTATAGCTTTTTCTACTTCACAGATTTCAGGATTATATTCATGCTTGTCTTATACAATAATTGCAGTATCCTCATGATGAGGAAGATAATTATAATATAATTTATAATGATACTGACACCACTAACACTACAGTATGTCGCATATGAGATAAAAAAAAAAAAATATATGTATATACACACAATAGTAAACATTTATCATCATTGAGTGTCGTTGGCTACCATGGAACCCCAACCCACTCTGTTTCTTGCCTTGATAGTACAGGTTGTCATAGGCTGACTTGTCCATCTTCTGCCTCTGCCTCTTTTACCTTGTATTTTCCCATCCAAGATTACTTAGCAGGCTGATGTCTTTTAACATGCTCCAAAAATATCATTTGTCTTGCTTTAATTATGTTTAGTAGTCTTCTTTCATTTTTAGTCGTTTTAAGACCTCATCATTTGTTTTCTTTTCTTTCCATCCAATTCTTCTATAAATCCACATTTCAAACGCTTCTGTTTTATTTCTATTTTGTTGTCTAATATTCGTTTCAGCACCATACACAGGAATGTTGAGATATAAATATTGGCATTTGATAATCTTTGACTTTAGTAATTAGTGGATTTAAGGTACTACTCACTATTGGACTGGATTGAATTGCACATAAATTCTGGCTTTAGATTACAAGAAGTTAATAGTTAGAATCCTTTATTAAAAGGGAATGTTTTTAATTTGTTTTTTTCTGCCAGAATGTTGTAAACATGTTTAGTAAACTAAAAACTTCTAGGACATTAATGGCCCAGAGACGCATAATTATTTTTAAAAAATAAGAATTCCTGCCTCACGGCTTTTAGCTTTAACCTCAAAGTAGTATTTTAGTCACTATCATCATCATCTGCTATACTGGTTGGCGTAGGCGATCATGTCCTTCCACAATCTTCTATCTATAGTGCATCCTATCAGTTCTGCTGTTGACTGTTTTCCATGCCATGACACCAAGCTATCCAGTATTTTCTCTCTTTGTCATCCACAATCTCTCTTTCCTTGTATTTTGCTTGTTGTAACCAAGTATTCCAACTTTCCTCTTCTCATGATGTGCCCAAAAAATGTTGATTGTTTCTTTCTGATGTTTTATATATGAGCCACTAAAGAACATAATTAAATATAGCAATAGTAATGTGTTGTCTGTTAAAGTGATCCACTATTTTAGGTAGTTACCATTTTGTTTCCCTCTGATCTTACTGTATTATTGATTTTGTCACAAGTGTCTTATTTTCTATGGTTTAAAATTTATTTTTAATTTTTTATTAAAAACCAGTGTTTGGTAAACTAAACATCAGGCACATGATGATGATGATGAGTAGCTCATAACAAGTCACAATCATTATTATATTATGCACTGAAGTATGTTCCTCTGTATGCAAACCCCACAGCATAGAATCCTGAAACATGCTCTATTTTCAAAAAAATATAATTTAAATTGAGTCTGATTTTCATATTTGGCATGACAAATATTTAAGTTTTCAATTCTGTTTGAGCTAGGGCTATATAAAATTATTTATTCTGTTTTCTGGCATTGCTTCTGCAAAGTATGTGACATGTCAAATTTTTCTTTGTTGCTGTTTACAATAAACTCAATATAAAACAAAGATCCAATTCTAAAAAAGGAAGAAAATATTAGAGTAGATATTTGTCATGAGAAGGAAATAGAAAACTGAATAAATAATTAGCCAGGACAAAACAGTATAAACAGACTCAAAAAACAGAAAGGTAAAGTATGAGACTTGAATCGGCGTCTTAGCGCACAAGTTTTCACACATATGTGCTCGGCCATCTATCCAGAGGTGTTCTGAGACTTCTGGACAGTGTCGCTTCAAGCATCAAAACTCACGATGTGAGGCGGCATTCCTCACCTTCCCAGAGTACTACCCTGGTACCCATTTCTGCTAGCGGCTGGGTGGGAGGTATTTTTTTTCTAACCATAAGTACAATTCACACTGCTTCCAGTGGCAATTGAACACGAGTTGTCTGAATGTCGGTAGCCCAGTCAGATGTTTTTCCCAACTAGGATACCAAGACACAAAAGATATGAGCAGACCAAGCTCTTACTCTTGAAACTTAGAACAGCAATCTGTGACCTCAGAGTACTACACAGTATGGGTCTCAAAGTATTTTACATGAGGGATGTTCTAAATATTGACAACTGTGATAGTGGTACACCTTGACAGACCCATGAGCTGCAAGACTGTATCATTCTCAGTAGCCAGAGAATGAAAGATTGGACTACTAAAGAAAGCCTGCTTGATTAACTAGGAGGAACCAGAGAAGACCTCATGCTCACCATCCAGTTCTAGATTTATATCAAAAGTTTATCTAGTATCATCTCTAATGAACTGCTATCATGGCAGGATACACTGTTTAGTAAATTGAAATTAAAGAATACTGTACTGAACTGTAAATTTAAATTATAGAACTAAAAACTGATACAGTTTTATTACAATAAAATAATTGTTTTTCTATATTTCTGACTGTAGGTGATGATGACAAGGATAGAGTTACTGAAAATACTCCAGTGACTGATGGTTCTGTTAAAGAAGCATGTCCAAATTTAGATAATACTGATGTTGTGAGAAGTGAAATAAGTGGGGAAATTGAAGGTGCTGATGTGATAACATTAAGTATTCAATCTGTAACATTATCAAGTCCAGGACAACCAGAATCCTCTAACAAAATAATGGAATCAGACAGTCAGGTTCATGGCCCTGAAGAGTTAAAGCATGCAGTGACTGTAAGCAGTCCTGAACAAGGGGTCTCTACAGAACAGGCTAAAGCAGATGAATGTAACATTTCTCCCCCCGTCAATGCTTGTGATAAATTGACTAAAGTTGCAGATGAACTTGCACCACTTGAAAGCACGTTGGCCATCCAACTGAATCAAGTTAAAACAAACTGCAAAGAAGAACATGCATCACTGGATTCTGCAACCAGTAATGAGTCTGAACAACAATTAGATGGGAAGCACAAACTTGAATCTGAACTCAGTGTTGAAGATAATGTATTTGAAGATGGAACTAAGACACAAGATGGGATATTCCCAGAAACAGTTTCTACTAAAGAAGGAGCTAGTCTTCCAGTATCAGGCCAACCTGAGTCAATCTCATGCTCATTGAGTAAGAAGGAAGGAATGGAAGCACCTGAGGAGAGACCTGTTCGAGAAATGCTGGTCAGACGATCACGCACTGAAAGTACAGAGAGCACTTCTGATAAACCAATTTTGGAGACCTTGACATTTAACGTTTCCAAGAAAGTTGAGGCAATTAAAGATGCAGAGACAAGAGCTCGTGATGTCTGCGTGTGCTTGTTGTGTGATCGATCTTACCCTTCAGATAACAAAGAGGATATTCTGGCTCATCTTGTGCTGATGCATAAGTTTGTCATTGCAGATGTCAATTTTATTGGCAGCTTGCCAGAGTAAGTAATTCTTAAATCACTGCTTCTTTGTCATTTGTTTTGGTCATATTAATCTTTTTAATGACTAATTTTGTTGGGGTTGCATTCAAAGATAACAAATTAAATAGTTTGAACATATAAGAGGACAAATTACATCCTAGCAACAAGAGTGGGAGACTGGGTGATCTAGATGTAAGATGTTGGCCTCTGAACAAGAAGGTGTCTGTGGCCTCTGGGTAGTATAGATCTCGGGTATGAATCTTGGCAGTGGGAATTTTTTTCTTATCAAATCTGTGGTATCTTCGTGGCTTTTCTGTTCCCTGGTCTAGTCTCTGGGTAGTGAAGTGGGATCCAATGATCTCAGATAACGACTAAAACAGATCCTATATGTACTCAGTACATGTTAAAGAACCCCTTGCAGTTAAAAATTGAAAGGAACAAGCCAAAAATGACTGTTGCCTGGACAGAATTGCTAAATTAGAAATCTACTTTTGTCAATGTTTCAGGCCGAAAGGTATAGGTATTGCTGTATCCATGTGCACTTAATGGATGAACACTTTGAAGAAGAAGAAACATTAAGATCTAACTGAACAATAGAAAAAGGAGAACTACCAAAATGATGGATTGAAAGGACCAGCACATGGACTGAAATCGATAGCGTCTAACAGGTGACTGCTTGTTTCGGAGTCAGAAACAACGGCTGATTGAGATCTTACTTCACCTCCCTACCTCTTCTTACAGAATAACCAGTTTAGCCAGGCAAGCAGGGATCAAGGTGTTAAGGCATTCAGATCCTAGAAATACCCTGCTGAAATTGGGCTGAAACGTGCCCTTATCAGAAGGCAGTTGGAATACTTGGTTACAACTAGCAATATAAAATGAAAGAGAGATTGCGGATGACAAAGAGAGAAAATACTGGATAGCTTGGTGTCATGGCATGGAAAACAGTCAACAACAGAACTGATACGGTGCACTGTAGGTAAAAGATTGTGAAGAATATGATCGCCTACGCCAGCCAGTATGGCACATGATGATGATGATAATCAGATAACAGTGTGAAAATTTTTCTGTTTTTACTGTTTGCATGTTTTGTATTTGTTGATGTGGCCTGTATTTTCAATCATTGATATAATTTAATTATATATGCCAACTTTCAGAGATAAAAATAGGAATAGGCATGCATCAGAATATAATCATATAAACACGCCAGGCCAAATTAAACCTAAGCCAGCAAGAAAAAATAACAATATACAAGTGTATGTTATCCGCTTTTGTATTATTATTTTCATTTAGAGATCAGGGAGAATGGGTGGTTGAATAGATAACTTGTTGGGCTTCAAACCAGGAGAACGCAGGTTCAAATCTCATTAGGGTCAGACATTTTTTTCTGTTGGGGGTAAAATATGAACTCAGCCCTGAACACTTCATGGCGAGTGCGCTGGACAAGTGGCCTTTATTCTCCGGTCCTATAAATCCTCTCGGCACACCCCTGTAATGGAAAAATGCTGTAAAGATAGTTTTAGAGATCAATCCATTCACAAAATTGTTAAAACTTGTACACAGAAATCAGAAGCTGGATGATCTTATGTCTGCCAATTGTTTAAGCTGTCCCTTGATCTCGCCTATACAGCTCTCTTGATTCAGCTTGCATCACAACAGATTGGCTGATGGTTATGGTTTTAGAAGGCCCGGGTATCACTGCAAACGAATTAAAGTCCATAATTGTTCATCCGCCCGTGCCAGTGGAATCATCCGAATTACTATCTCATCTCCTAAACAAAGAAAGGTAGCTGTAGTCCCATGATAGCAGTCTCAGCACACGCCAAAAGACATAAAGCGAAAGTGAACACAACCATCTGTTCCCTGTCATATGATATCATTCATCATAAATAATCGGAATATTGAAACATGATTAAACCGAATGAAACTCACAGAGCACTTAACTCAGTAGCTCCTGCAACAAGCTGGAGTTGAAATATGAGGAAACTGCAACAAGGAACACTTTGCACACATAGCCTTTAATGGTTCCTGCCGCCTATCCACCATACTGACCGAAAGTTCACATCCTGAAAATGATGATCGTCATATTTTTTTAAAATTTATAGTGCTTGATGATGTTAGGATGTTTTTTTTTACTCCAAATCCAAACATATGAAACACAGTTAGTCATTGGATTATTCCCGTCGCACATCAAACAACAGACTGTAAGATATCCCTGCAATGTGAATTTGTGAAATTATAAACCAATTCACATGTCTACCCTCTATCTCACAGTAGCCCTCTTGAATATAGACATCTCTCCTGACTAACATGAAACTCCGGGAGTCACCCCGCTGCTACAAAGTCATGAAAAATACTCCACCATTTCACCTTTCATCATTAGCATATGCCGGTCTAGGGATATACAATCAGCCATTATGATGACGTAGAACACACAACAATGGCTGCACCCATAAATTACTCTAGTGAATGGAGGCAACAATGCACGAAACACAGTGCAAGATCCCTAAAGTGAAACCTTTGGTTGACTTAGCAGAGCAGTCCATCTTAATGAGTTGTAACATGTAAATAATAGAGTCTGATCAGAGACTAGTGCGGGAGATTGGCTAATAAGATGGGGGATCACCATAATTTTCATAGTGATGAAAGCTATTGATTTAGAAGATCTAGTATTATTAAGTATTATACTACCATCTTGGATGGACAAACTCCACTTTCTCCAGGGGGGAACTGGACAATCAAGAAAACTGTTACAGTTCATCACTTGTACTAGTTACAAGCTTTATTGCTTGATGTTCACTATAATGGTGGCATTATTCTCTGCTTGTCTCAAACTGTACAAATCTCTATTTTGCCCTAACTCTTTTAAAAATAAAATAAATAAATAAAAAAGCCATACAGTGGTGAAATAAACATTTTACAATACACAAAAACTCCTGTGAAATGTTTAGTGTTTTACTACATCATAACACCAACTAGACTGATGATGCAAATTTGCTTAACTCTTTCTGTATGAAAGCGTTTATATTAAATTTAAAATGGTTTTTAGAACCAATCTACATATTTATATTTATCTAACCTACAACATATATATCGGTTGGCTTACCACGGCAACAGCCGGGGTTCGTAATCCTGGCGAGGACACCTGGGTTTTACTAATTCCTAAAAATTAGTAGGAGCCGCGATAGCTCAGTGGTTAGTGAACTGGACTACTACGGACAAGGGGTAGGGTTCGATCCCAACCGACGGCTCCGGGTTCACCCAGCCTTAAATGGGTACCGGATTTTTTCTGGGAAAGTAAAAGCAGCACGGGCGTAATACCGACCACATTACCCCAAAAATCATGTGCTGAAGGTCTGTAAAATATAGGGTCACTAACACCATATTTCCCTATACGCCACTTGGCGTGACGGGGGGTACTTTACTTTTTTACTTACAACATATATATGAATTTTTAGATAATTGGACAAAGTATTAGATTTCACCATTACCAAGATGATACAAGACATGTAAAAAGAAAAATG
The DNA here is from genome assembly GCA_032433765.1 of Megaustenia siamemsis. Taxonomy (NCBI): domain Eukaryota; kingdom Metazoa; phylum Mollusca; class Gastropoda; order Stylommatophora; family Ariophantidae; genus Megaustenia; species Megaustenia siamemsis. The sequence continues at coordinate 74,011,391 of JAVIAB010000125.1, read as the reverse complement.
GTTTGGTGACGGTTCAACTAATCAAATTGAGAGTGGGGCACTATGCAGCAAAACGTATGTGGCTGAAATTGACATGGTGCACAGTGCAGCGAAATGTATGGACAGAGTTAAATGTGTGACTACCACACTTGCTGCTGATAATTTAACAAATGTTGAATTTTAAGAAACTTATTTCATTTATAGTTCAGTTTTGCTGACTGAAATTAAATTTTTTTCTAGTTGGAAACTGTTTTTAAAAATACACAAACTCTATGCTATCATAAAAAAAAAAAATTCACTGAAAGCTCATAAATTCATACTATTTGAATTGCGTGTGGGTCTACTTTACTGCATATTGATTTTGCAAGATGGATTATCTCCCAAATCTACAAGAAAATAGAACTAGCAAAATACCAATTACTAATTACTGCCTGGATAAGAAAATTAAAAAGAGACATAAGTTAAATTAATGTAAAACATATGCATTGGAGATAATATGTTAATTAATGTAAAACATATGCATTAGAGATAATATGTTAATTAATGTAAAACATATGCATTGGAGATAATATGTTAAATTAATGTAAAACATATGCATTGGAGATAATATGTTAAATTAATGTAAAACATATCCATTGGAGATAATATGTTAAATTAATGTAAAACATATCCATTGGAGATAATATTTGACCTAAGTTTCCATAAATGTCGAGATGTGTAGTGGTTGACGGTTTAATTTACTATACGTTTATTTTATGGTCTCCAATATTTTTTTTTTGGGGGGGGGGGCAACCACCTTTAAATGTTTTTAGACATGATTTTCATAACAAGCCAGCTCTTAATCAATCAATCCAATCAAAGCCCTTTAGACCCCTTTTTGAAGCAGGGTCCATGGACAGAGTCTCTTCAGCCAACCGTATTCTCAAACACTTTTTTCTAATTTCTTTCCAGTCTAGGCTAATGTTCCTGAGTTTTCTTGACTTCTCTTCTTCCTGTTTTTTTTTTTTTTTGGTGGCTTTCATTTTTTCCTATCCATGTGGGTTCTATCAAAATGCCCGTTTTGTTTTGTTAAAAACAGGTGTTTTTTTTAGTGTGTGTCCAATTCACCTTCATTTTTTATTCACAAACTGTTGCTTGATAGGCTCCTTGTTTTTTTTTTTTTTTTTCTCAGATATCTTCATTTCTAATCTTGTCTAACCGTATGATGTTCAGAATCTTCCTCAAACAGATCTTTAGGAATAAATTCTTGTTAACTTTTGTTAAGTTGTTTTATTCAACATCCATGTCTCAGACACATAAGAGGACTGTTTTTACATTTGTATTGTACAGTCATATCATTAAGAAGACATTAAACATAGCTATAGAACACCAAGTTATAAAACAAGTAACAAGTTATAAATATCTAGGAACAACATTTTTTGAAGATAGTAAAATTTATAAAGAAATAGACATCAAGTGCAATAAGGCAAACCAAATATAGGGTCAGATATCTCCTCTACTTCAACACAAAAACATCTATTACCACCAAGAAACATCTTATACAGAATATTCATTCTGACTTTGTGCTACCAATGCCAATCATGGTGACTTACAACTAAACATAAAAGAATGTTTAGAACTGGAGTTGTCAGTCGCTGGACACTGCAGGACTTGCTGAGGAGGGGATCTTAGCACCTATGGACATGTTCGGAGTGCAGTGATGATGACCCGTAAATAACTCAATCAAAGAATGTTTGTCATCAGATGAGATGTGTGAGGAAAGCATTTTTAGAGTGACAAAATCTAAAATGATATAAGAGTAAGCATTGAACCAATCCTTGGCTACATACAGAAACACCATCTAAACTGGTTTGCCATCTAAAAAGAATGCCATTGAATTCCCTACTATATGTTTCATATATTAAAAGAAGAGAAAGAGACAAGAGCAAAAGGCAGGCCCAGAGTAAGACTGACAGACAAGATCAAAGAAACGCTACAATATCATCAATTGACAATGATTGAAGCCATCGAAAGAACGAGAACCAGAACTTTGTATCTCCCTCGACACCCAAATAGATACGAGAGGGAGTGAAGAAAGAAGAAAGATTTATCTTATCTCTGAGCTTGTTATTTGGTGCCCATATTTTATTTATTAAGTTGGATGAGAAACTGTTCTTGGTTGGTTTGTTCTCTGTTTAATTTGAATATATTAAAGGCTTTAATGCTTTCAGAAAAGATACTTTTTGCTGTATTTTTCACTCTCCCTTTGTCACTCATAATTTAGGTACATGAGATACTGGAAGAAGAGGTTTGAAGAGAAGCCATTTGCAGAATTCTGTTCCAAGATTGTCACAAATGTGGGAGTGAAGGATGATGGTAAAACTGATAGGTTTTAACAGGCTTTTTTTTTTTGTTTGTTTTGTTGTTTTTAATGTTTCTTTAAGTTTGTTTGGGAGAGGGAAGAAATACCAAAAGACTGGAAAGAAGGTTATATGATAAAACTACCAAAGAAAGGAAGTTTACAGGAGTGTACAAATTATAGGGGAATTATGCTATTATCAGTGCCAGAAAAAATATTAAGCAAAATCATTCTGGAGAGACTAAAAGAGGCCATAGAGAAATATTTGAGAGATGAACAAGCAGGTTTTAGGAAGAACAGATCATGTGCTGATCAAATAACTACTCTACGTATAATAGTTGAACAAAGTTTAGAACTAAAATCCCCACTTTATATTGGATTCATAGATTACGAAATGGCATTTGATAGTTTAGACAGAAGAATGCTTTGGAAGTTTCTGAGTCATTACGGAATCCCCATAAAGTTTATTAACCTGATAAAAACAATGTATGAAGGAGCGAAATGTAGTGTGATGCATGAAGGACAGCTTACAGAAGCATTTGAAATAAGAACAGGAGTAAGGCAGGGATGCCTTTTATCTCCATTTCTCTTTCTACTGGCCATAGATTGGATTATGAAAATCACTCAAAACAACAGAAATGGGATCCAGTAGTCACTGACCAAACAACTTGATGATTTAGACTTTGCTGATGACATAGCTCTCCTATCATACAGCCATCAACAGATGCAGGATAAAATGAGCGTACTTGATGAGAGATCACAACAGCTAGGACTGAAGATTAATAGAGATAAGGCCAACATTATGAGAATTAATACAGTTGGCAATAACCAAATAAAACTAGGAGAAATACCTCTACTAGACATACAATCTGACTCTTATTTATCTGGGCAGTAATATAGTAGATAAAGAGGGAGGAACAGAAAGTGATACCAAAATAAGGATATCAAAAGCAAGAGGAGCTTTCATTGCACTGGGAAACATGGAAACCCAAAGAAATTAGGTTAAATACAAAAATAAAAATTTTCAACTCTAATGTTAAGTCTGTCCTATTATATGGCAGTGAAACATGGAGAACAACAAAATTGACAATCACGAAGATACAGACTTTCATTAATGGATGCTTACGCAGAATAAAAGGATGGAAATGGCAGGACAAATTCGATAACATAGAATTATGGAAATGTACCAGTCAAATACCAGTGGATAAAGAGATACAGTGAAGACGATGGCGCTGGATAGGGCACACACTGTGGAAACCAACTGAGAGTATTACACAACAGGTCCTTTTTTGGAATCCCCAGGGGAAAAGACAAAGAGGAAGACCAAGGAATTCTTGGAGAAGACAGATAGAAGCAGAGATGAAGATGATGGGGAAGACATGGAATGATCTTAAAAGAATTGCAAAAAACAGAACGACTTGGAAAGTGTTTGTTGAAGACCTATGCTCCACTAGGAACTAAAAAGGTAGAAGAAGAAGTTTGTTTGTGTTTCTGTAATGTCGTTCAGCAATTTTATGAATAAATTCAAATGAAAGTAGATTTTGATACAAAACACAAGATTGTGTTGCTTGTTATGTGATTATATATTTTGCAGTATTTGTTTTTTATAAAATATCTCTATTAACACATTTGCTACTAAGAAGTTTAATACGCTGTGCACCATTTTTTCTGATTAAAATGTCTAATTTGAAATAATAGTGATAAAATAAATGAAATTTATCTACGACACACATTTTGTTGGGACAATTAGTTCACAAAGTTGAGAAGCAAGTAATAAGAGAATTACAAGGCTAAAATAATTGTGAAAATGTTGATAAATTAAAAGCCTCAAACTGCAACTTTTGGGCTTGGTGTACCCACTACAAAAACTGCAATTGCAGCTCGTGGTATGGAATGTGTTGATTTTTTTGTTGTGTTTGTATGGTTACATTTTGTAAGTTTTGACAAGTTCAAGTTGAACACAAAAAGAAACTTTAAAAATCTAAGTTGTATAATGTAAAGTATAAGTTGTATAGTGTAAAAAAAAAAAAAAAGTAAAGTACCTCTGTCATGCCAAGTGGCGTATAGGGAATATAGTGTTAGTGACCATAAATTTTACAGACCTTCAGCACATGAATTTTGGGGTAATGTGGTCAGTATTACGCCCGTATTGCTTTACTTTCCCAGAAAAAAAAATCTGGTACCCATTAAAGGCTGGTGAACGGGAAGCTATCGGATGGGATCGAACCCTACCTCTTGTCTTTTGTAGTCCAGTTCACTAACCACTGAGCTATCGCGGCTCCCAGGTTGTATAGCTCCTACGTATATCTTTCTACTTTGGTCAGGCATCTCACATGACTTGCAGTTTACCTCACCGTAACTCCCTATACTGGACAAACTTCTCATTCTTAGTAAGAAAGTGTCGATGTCTGCTATATTTGCCTCTCTTGTCAATGTTCGTCTTACTCTTTCAAGGTTTGACTCTGTTTCTTTTTTTTGTTGTTTCCCATTTTTTTACTTTGTTATTCTTTGATTACTTCTTTTATTCACGTGGCTAATGTTGCTCATCTTCTCTTTCCAGTTATCAGTGATACTGTTGGTTGCATGGCCAAGTCTCTTTTTTCTACTCTTGAATTCATCCCACTTTATACAAAATACTTTCCCTAAACATTTGTTTTTAAATACATCTTTTTACTCTCTGTTTCTTTCATTGATTTCCAGCATTCATATATATACATATATAGGTAAGGATGTATAGTACATTTTAGTTGAATATCCCATGGATTTCATTTCAAGGTTTCTCAAAGCTGGTGCTGTCATTACTGTTTTAGTTTAATTTTGATAGCAAAATTTCTACCTCCATTGAAATGGATATCCAACTTTTTGAAATGTTCCAGTGACTCTAGCTAGTGCTCTGGACTTAAGCAACAATGCTGTAATAATTTATGTGTTACGAGGAAAAGATTAGAATACTAATGGACACTGTGCAAATATGACAATAATGGTCATTAAAGAAAAAAATAAATAATCAGCTATATAAGAGTTATTGTCTTAATATCCCTTTGGCATATGTGGCACAAACTGACTAACTCACATTAGCTAAGTTTAGATCATAGGTTTAGTTTGCATTCTACAATTTATTTACTTGTATGTTTGTTATCTCTGTAGAAATGTGGTTTTACAGAAGAATGTTGAGAGTACCATGGACAGCTAAGAAGGGTAATGAAAACATTCTGAAAGAGTTCAAAGCAAAAAGAGAAGTAATTTTCAAAAAATGGAAGAGACAATCATCATTTTTTGGCCATGTAATGAGAAGAGAACAACTGGAATATATTGTAACAACTGGAAAAATTGAGTGACGAAGAGATAGAGGGAAGCAAAGAGAAAAAATAACAGACAGCTTAAGAGAATGGCTTTGCAGAAGATCAACAACAGAAATGATAAATAGCTGCCGAGATTGAAAATTGTGGAGAGACATGATCACCTACGCCAGTAGGCACAGTACTTGATGATGATGATGATGATGATGTTTGTTATCATGCCAGATCCATAGCATTGTACAATATGTCCCATGTGTTACTGGGGCCTCATTATGAGGGAAGTAAAGAATAGTAACTCTGTGACCTTCCAGGCATGTCATAAGAGGCGACTAAGTAGGTTGATTGATAGCTTGACAAGATGTCATTATAAAAAAGTATTGTTATGGAAACAGAGCCATAGATTTTAGAAGCAGTGATCTCTGCAATATGTGCCATTTTGGCACACAAGGTTTCTGTTTTTGAGATTGTGGTTCTGCCTTATGTGCCGTCTTCAGTTCAAAAGGACAATAGATAGATAGATGGATGTTTGTTATCATGCCAGATCAGTAGCATTCTACAATTTGTTCACTTGTATGTTTGTTATCATGCCAGATCAGTAGCATTGTACAATTTGTTCAGTTGTATGTTTGTTATCATGCCAGATTTGTAGCATTCTACAATTTGTTCAGTTGTATGTTTGTTATCATGCCAGATTTGTAGCATTGTACAATTTGTTCACTTGTATTTTTGTTATCATGCCAGATTTGTAGCATTCTACAATTTGTTCAGTTGTATGTTTGTTATCAAGCTGAATCTGTTGTGTAATTCTTCACCATATTGTATTTGCAGCCTCTAAAGAAGAGTTCTTCCTTTTGTGTGATGCCCTGGTTGAGGACAAGGAGTTAAGGGAAAATCTTCAGAGAAAGAAGCTGGTAATATTTATAAATATGATTCATGTTCTTCATTTATTAACATGGTGAACTCCAAGACAAATTAGAAACACTGACAAGCCCTCACCGGAAACAAGAAATGAGCAAATTCCCTCAAGCTGTCAACAAAGATATTTATTAAAGGCAAATATTGAATCATTTATAGAGCAAGGGTTGTTTTAATTAAAACAGAATGACTATCTTTGTTCATTTTTATTGTAGTTTGAAAGACATAAATATGTTTGTGATCATACTACTGGTAAAAGGAAGAACAGAAAAAATGTAAAGTAAATAGTATGGCTTTATGGTGATATAACGGAGACACAAAACATACTCTGGCATTGTAACTTAACAACAGGTCTTGTGCTGAAACTTTGATGATGCACACTAGAGAAAAATCAAAAGTAAAACCAAAACATGGTAGGTAGTAGTAGTAGTAGTTCCTTTGCTCATTCCAGATTTCTTCTTCTTCTTTTCAGCTCGCTGTAATGCATAGGTCTTCAACAAACACTTTCCAAGCCTTTCTGTTTCTTGCTATTCTTTTAAGATCATTCCATGTCTTCCCCATCATTTTCATCTGTCTTCTCCAAGAATATTTTGGTCTTCCTCTTTGTCTCTTCCCCTGAGGATTTAATAAAAGGGCCTGTTGTGTAATACTCTCAGTTGACTTCTACAATGTGTGTCCTATCCTCGTTTTCGTGGTATCTCTTTGTTCACTGATATTTGACTGATAATTTTCTACAATTCTATGTTAGTGATTTTGTCTTGCCATTTCCATCCTTTTATTCTGCAAAAAGCATCCAGTAATGAAGGTCTGTAACTTAGTGATTGTCGTCTTTTTGTTCTCTGTTTTTCACATCCATACAATAGCATTGATTTAACATTGGAGTTGAACATTCTTATTCTTGTGTTAACTTAATTTCTAGGAAATGTATGAAAAAAAAAAAAAAACAAATAAGGTTATATCAGATTTAGTAGTGTTGTTTTTTTTTTACCTTCTCTCTCCAGTGCCAAAGTAACATGAGGATTCTTGCTCTGGCTTGTCTTGTGACTTATTGGAGTAGGGCCCTTTTGTGTTTGTGGCCTCTTTCATCTTTACAAATGGTTTTGTAGCAGGCCAACCTGTTGTGCCAGGGTTGTTCCTCTTCAGCAGTCAGCTACTGCTATGCATTTAGATGTTTAGACCAGCATGTACATGAACAAGACGGTGTGTTTTTACCTGGTCCTCATAGTTTGTAATACATGGTGCTTGGACAGTTATTATGGAGTTGGTGCTTTGTCTATGGCACACAAACCCCACTGGACTGACTCGTCTTCACAGAGTCCCAAAGGTGGGACAAAGTGTGCACATTCAAAATGGAAACTAAGTTACAGAAGATAGGTAGGACACACTCAGCATTCTGGTCAGGTCCCTCCCTCCAGTTTTTTTGTCTGGAATACTTCTGTATCCTTAGACACTCTTGATTTATCCATTCAACAGTGGATTTGATAGTCACAGATGGTGACCTTACTTTAAACTTTGATATACCATTATGTAAACATTACAAGGTTGGAGTGAAATTCATGATGTGACAAACTACAGTTTAGATAGAGCCTAGGTAATTTGCTAGGGATGGAGTCTTATCAATTGAGTTCCTTGTTATTGTGCTGTCCCTGTCATACTAATATAGAGGAAGAAAATGATTATTAGTGATTTCAATTATTTTTTTTTTTCAATAAATTGAGTAGACCATCAAATCCATCCTGCTAAAGATGAAGTGAGTCAGGCAAGGCACAGGGTTAATGTAAAAATCAGTACACACGCATATTTGAGTACTGACCTTGTGACCAGCTCATCATGTTTCATGGTATTATTCTTACTCTTCCAACATGCAACAAGACAAAGTGTCAAGCTCACGTGATCATAAGAATTGTACACCGAAGAGGAAGAAGTAGACCACCACAACTAACAATATCCAATGCCTTTGTAAAATCTATAAATACTATATAGAGTGATCAAATGCAGTTTTCAGCATTTTTATTGTAGCTTTCACAACAGAAATAACTCATTGGTTCTGGATCTACATTTTGACAGATCAAAAAGCAAACTATAATTGAATAATTGTAAGTGTCAGTGTAGTTTATTTTTCTAATCTACAGCATCAGCTTTGTAACATAGTTTCTAAGAATTTGTTTTGTTATTTGATTTTCATATATAAATCTATTTTGAACTCTATTTTGTAAAGACTTTTCATCATCTCTGATTTATAGGAGTCTGTCTTGGCACAGCAGCAGAAAGAGCGTGAGGAGACAAAATTCTGCCGTCAGTGCCTGTTCTGTAAACAAACCTTCTGTGGAAACAGGTAAGCTTTTGATTTTAATAATCTCAATATAGCACAATTCATGTATTTTTGTTGTGAAAAATGTTTACTGCATAATAAATTTGGTACAGTGTTAAAACATTGTTTCCCTGATTTAGTTATAATGGTGTCAATATTTGTACAGAAAAATGACATATAAATATGTAATCAAACAGAGCTACGGTAAAGCTGTTGTAATTTTAGAGAAAAAAAATAACCATATATATGTATACATAAGATATGTATATATATATATATATCTCGTATGATACAGTTTTACAGGTCTAAAATGGGACAATAATACAATATAAATTATTATTGTCCTGGCTTATATCGCTAATTGTTATATGCATATGATTTCATTTATTAACAATTAACATTTTTGTTTAAGCATTTGTATATATGTTCCTCAAAATATGTGTCATTACATATATTATATGTATACCCATGCCTGCAAAATAAGTGATTCGATGAGCATGATAAGGAAAGTGGAAGCGGGCTCTGTACGCAGGCAATGGGTAGAGTCATTGCAGAAGTCAAAAATACGAAGGGCCATCTTTGTCTACGTCCCTGGGCATGCTGGAGTACAGGGAAGTGAAAGAGTGAACAGGTTGGCTAGCTGCACTGTCATTGAAGGCGGTCAACCAATGGATCGGGCGGATATCACCAATGCTCTCCGAGATGTGGGAAGGGCACATGACTTCGGCAACCATGAGTCCACGTCACTCCTTCTGATGAAAGAGATGGGAGTTAAGATGGACACGGCCAGAAACGAGAAACTTAGTTGGCATATAACAAGACTAATTAACCAACACAGAACTGTGGTTGTCAGTCGCTGGACACTGTGAGCCTTGATAAGGGAGGGGTTCTGAGCACCTATGGACATGTTCGGAGTGCAGTGATAATGACCTGCAAATAACTCATTTATATCTGTAATATATCTGACAGCACATGATGGAGTAGATATCTAATATCTCTAAAGACAAATAACAAAAGAAACTTCTATTGCTTTGAAAAAAAAATGTTAATATTCTTTCTCTATCTATTGTTCTTTTAAGCAGACTGCACAAATGGCATACATTCTAGTCTCTCCATTTCATGCCGGGTCCAAAGACAAAATAACAAAAGAAACTTCTATTGCTTTGAAAACAAAAATTTTAATATTCTTTCTCTATCTATTGTTCTTTTAAGCAGACTGCACAAATGGCATACATTCTAGTCTCTCCATGTCCTACTGTCTTTGCCATCAAGCTTCAGACATTGCACCTGGCCTCCATTGTGTCTTGCCACTTGTCCCTGTTATGTGTGAGTCTCTCAATGTTGACAAGAGAGCTGTTGTCCTCCGTTGTTACATCTCACCTCAATGTTCTTTTTAGTGTTTCTCTAGGTTGACTTATTTTTATTTTGCCCTGTTTGCCATTTGAGAGCATGCTTTTCGTTTATTTTTTTGTCTCCTTCCACAGCTGCCTAGTCTCTTTTCCTGATTATAGATAATATTGTTCAATTCATGGCCATTTCTCTGATGCACTCCAGTCTTGAAATTATTCCTTGATATACAAAGTATTTTTCATGAGGCATTTAAACATTAACTAAGCTACAGAAATATAATATATGGTTGTAGAAGTGAAAGAGAAATTGAACTTAATATTTCACAGCAATAGGGCCAAGGTTACCAGACCTGACGGTGTGGGGGGACTGTCCTCAGGAAGCTGTGGCCATAAAGAAAAGAAATATTTGACAACAGATTGGTAGAAAAGAAGTGAGACCAGACAGTGTGGACGGACAGACACAAGATAACAGGAAGTTTGGGGCACAAATAAAAGAATAAAATATGTCAACTGATGGGTGAAAAGGAGTGCCCGGCATTTAAAAAGACACTCAAGACGCCATCAGGGCAAGCAGAGGGGTAATTAGAGATGAAGCAGAATAATTAGAGATACCAGCAGACACCATCAGAGTAAGCAGAGGAGTAATTAGAGATTAATCAGAATAGCAGCATTAATAGAAGAGCAGATTGAAGCAGAATAATTATAGATACCAGCAGACACCATTAGAGCAAGCAGAGGAGTAATTAGAGATTAATCAGATTAGCAGCATTAATAGAAGAGCAGATTGCAGCAGAATAATTAGAGATACCAGCAGACACCATTAGAGCAAGCAGAGGAGTAATTAGAGATTAATCAGATTAGCAGCATTAATAGAAGAGCAGATTGCAGCAGAATAATTAGAGATACCAGCAGACACCATCAGAGCAAGCAGAGGAGTAATTAGAGATTTAGCAGGAGAGAAGATTGAAGCAGAGATACAGGCAGACACCATTAGAAAGAGAATACACAGAAGACAGGGCAGAACGATTAAAAAGGCTGCCAACTAGTACAGATAGATAAGATGTAGAACAAGACTAATATTAGATGAAAGCCAATAGAGTAACAGATGTAGTTAGTCCACAACAGGACTTGTGTGTAAATAGCTAGAAAGTGTAATTTGTGATGTTTTTAATAATTTTAGGAGTATTCTAAATAATTCTAGGTATTGTTATGGACCACTAATATCTTCAGTAATAAAGAAAAGACGATGGTCATACGTTGGACATGTGATGAGAAGAGATAATAATCGAATAGCAAAGCAAGCCCTCATATGGGAAACAACAGGTAAAAGAAAAAGAGGAAGACCCAGGGAGACACTGAGAAGAACATTGATGAGAGAGGCAAGAGCAGCAGGAATCGGCTCCCTCAATGAGATAGAACTGCTTGCACAGAACAGAGACAGATGGCGAGATTTGATAAAATATCTTTAAAAGAAAACTGCTAGAACAAAAATTCATATAGGAGGTGTATCTTGGTCTACGCCCTATGGGCCGGTTACGGCTTGAAAGGCCAATAGATAGATAGATTGTTATGGACTTTAGCCTAGAATTGATTATCGGTTATATAAATCATGAAAGTGTGTTAATGTAACTTGTGACCACAGGACTGTAAAAATAGTACATTAATAAATATGTTTTGGTGTTATTGAACACCTCAAGCATTTGTTGATTGTCAATAACAGAAAGAAGGGATTTTACTTGAATGTGGTAAAGAAGAATGAGACGGCCTATTTGAGTATGAGAAATAAGGTACAAAAGAGACATATATACCTTAGAAATATAAATCAAATACAAATTTGATTAATTTTTGAAAATTATTCAGTGTGATATACTTCCATTTCTGCCATTTTTATTCTTTCCCAGGGCTGTTCTTATTCACCATTTGGTGAGAGACCATAGCTTTCACATGGGCCGACCAGATAACCTAGGTTTGTATACTATTCACAGCTATTTTCATTTATGTGTGTTAGATTTTTGTTCTTTCACCCTTAAATAACTATACCTATCTGTGACTTATGTGTTTACGATACCAGTAAAAGTTCTTCTTCTTCTTCTACCTTTTTAGCTCCCAGTGGAGCATAGGTCTTCAACAAACACTTTCCAAGTCGTTCTGTTTTTTGCCATTCTTTTAAGATCATTCCATGTCTTCCCCATCATCTTCATCTCTGCTTCTATCTGTCTTCTCCAAGAATTCCATGGTCTTCCTCTTTGTCTTTTCCCCTGGGGATTCCAAAAAAGGGCCTGTTGTGTAATACTCTCAGTTGGCTTCCGTAGTTTGTGTCCTATCCAGCGCCATCGTCTTCACTGTATCTCTTTATCCACTGGTGTTTGACTGGTACATTTCCATAATTCTATGCTAGTGATTTTGTCCTGCCATGTAAAAGTTACTACCACTGAATGTAACATTAGGTGCTCTAAAAGTAGTAATTTTTCTGAACTTTGGACATACAAACTAGGTGTGTTCACACTAGGTGAGACACTGGAACTCAGATTTCCTGGCTGAGATTGATTTATGACCTGAGTTTGACCCTATGGACAGGATTGTTTTGTTGTTATGGATCCAGAAGCCTGTGAGCTGATGTATTTTTCCATGCATTGATGCCCATCATGTGAAATAGAAGCTCCTCTGTCTCTCAATTTGTCGGTTAACTTACATATGTTGTCTGTGTAGGTAATAAACATTAGGGAGATAATACACACCCCTGTCTTACTCCTGATCTAACTTTATGTACATTTGTCATATATTTCATTTTTGAACAATGTGTGTATATTATTTGTAAGTTATATGGTACTTTAGTCTTACTAAACTGTTATGTTCGTTAGTTCAGCTGAGATGTATTAGAATGGTGTGTTCTGTAAATTTAAATTCTATGTATTATCATTCAAGGGGAGTGGGTTTATATTTTTTATTTGTTTATTTAATTTAGGTCATTTTGTTGTTGTTGTTGCATTCGCCAGCTTTCAACCCTGACGAAGTCCCTACAGATTAGGAACTGAATTTTGCATGTTAATCCATTTTTCCCTGGCAGCCGTGTGCACAGGGGTCCCTCGCCGCACAGGCAGATAACTACGACTTAGGATGTACTCAAGTTTTTTCAGTCGATGAGTAACTGACATTTCAAGCCGGGTCTCGCTGCTGAGACCAGGGGTGGTTGCCGCAGAGAGAAATCATAAATAAAAATCCCAAAGTCCCCCATGGACTGGGAATATGAGGAAACTGCAACAAGGAATACTTTTCATGCATAGCCTTCAATGGTTCCTGCCGCGTATCCACCATATACCCCGAAGTTCATGTCCTCCTGAAAATGATGATCATCATATTTTTTTTTACAATGTATAGCGCTTGATGATGTTAAGCCATCATTGTTGACTCCAATTCCGAACATATAAACACACAGTCGTCAGATTATCCCCGTCGTACATCAAACAACAGACCTTAAGATTAGCGTAATGCCAGTCTAGGGATTTACGATGAGCCATTGCGACAATGTAGCACACATAACATTGTCGCCAGCACAGCAATGACGAGCCAAGTGGATTCTTGATTACTCTAGTGAATGCAGCCTACGACGAACAAAACATGGTGCAAATTCCCTAAAGAGATAAAACTGCGACTGACGAAGCATTTCACATTAATGAGTAACATGTAAATAACTTGCGTCAAGGAATTCCAACAACGGTCGTGAACAGCACCAATGTGACGTAAAGCGCAGAACAAATCTAGATGGTCATTTGTTCAGTTGTATAACGATAATTCACAAATAGCAGAGATAGAATCAAGATGCAACAAAGATTGTCAAATCATTGGACAGTTATCACCACTATTGTCCAACAAGGAAATAACTCTAGAGGCAAAATGAGCACTATACAATACAATCTTCATCCCAACGTTGTGCTACCAATGCCAGACCTGTAGCCTAGATACAAGAACAATAAGAAAAATAACCTCTACTGAGATGAAATGTGTTAGACGAATGACAGGAAACAGTCTGAGAGATAAGATCAGAAAGTAAGAACTTAGAAAAAAGCTAGGAATAGCCCCCGTCATAGAATATATAAAGCAACAACAGATAAAATGGTTTGGCCACGTGACAAGGCAGAAAATCTTCTGCATTTTGCTTATCATGATGTCTGCTATGTCATTAATGCAAGATTTCCTCTTGTTTCTTTTCATTGGTAAAGCTCTCAGAGTTATCTCTCTGGTGGTGATTGTACTACATGCCCAAACCATTTGATCTGTTCTTTTTTAATATAATCCACTTGTGGAATAGCTCTAACTTTGTTCCTTACACCCTCATTTCTGTTTTGTTTCTTCCTAATTCAGTATTCTTCTTTGTCATGTCATCACTATTGTGACAATTTTTCTTATATTTTTTGGTTATTTAATAAGTGTTTTAGCAGCACCTGGCAGCTTTATGTGGAATGTAGCTTCTGCAAGCATAATTTTAAAATAACTTTTTATAGCTTAACCCTGGATTGCAATACCTATCTGTGAGTCACGTACAACCTTTGTAGTTTGGAGAAATAATATTTTCTTTTAATTTTTGCTACAAAGCTTTGCATTTACCTATGAATCATCATGGGAATTGGATGCAGTAATCATGTACTTCATACATCTGATTTATGGTCCAGAATTCAAACGCATAGCTCTATGGGTATTGGACAGGATATTTGTCTATAGACATGTCGGCCATCAATCCAGCCAGTACATTTGCTTTTTATTTTAGCATCGTTTGTTGACGATCCCATGTTTACAAAGATTTGTTTGATGTCTCGCCAACAGCTGAAGAGATTTCCTTAGTCAGAAGTAAAAAATAAATTATTGAGCTTGTGGCCAAATTTATTTTAAGAAAAAAAAGAAAAAAAAGCAGCACTTTTACAAGATGTTAGTCTTTTTGATTAAGTACACGTGTGTTTGAAAAAAAAATAATCTGCCATTAATGACTTGTCAGGTGTCACTGGCAGGAATAATCAGGAAGGTATATGGAGAGAGAAAATATTTATTTTGATGAAGGTATCATAATCTAGGGTTAATGTGTTTGAGTTATTTGTGGGTTATTATTGCACTCTAGACATGTCCATAGGTACTCAGATCCCCTCCTCAACATGTCCCACGATGTCCAGTGGCAGACAACTCCAGCCAGCTCTGTGTTGGTTGATAGATCCTCTTATGTGTTCAATAAGCCTCTCATTTCTGGATGTACCCATCTTTATTCCCATCTCGTTCATCTGTGTGGTGTGGACTCATTGTTGTCGAAGTCCTGTGCCCTTCTTACATCTCGGAGGGCATTAATAACATCCACCCAATCCATTGGTTGACCGCCTTCGACAACAGCACAGCTAGCCAGCATGTCACTCTTTTATTTCATGCTGTGTTTATGTACTAGTAACATTATATAAGGAACCAATAGTAGTGTGGTATACACTCCAAGGTATGGTGACAGCTTTTCAAAGAAGGAACACAACACAATACTGATGTTTTGGCCTGTGTCCTTCTTCAGAACACGGGGACAATGACAACAAACGGTGAGACACAAATATCTATAGCTGCATGTCAGATGATAAAGTTAGGGAGAGGTGGACGGAGAGATGAGAGATAGGATAGTGAGATGAGAAAGAGATGGGTTACATATGGGAGGATTGGTGAAGTGTAGAGATATATAAAATCATAAGTATAGAGAAATGATGAGAAGCTGAAAACTAAAAAGTGAAAAGTAAATAATGAATCTATAAAAGTATATTAAAAATGACTTAGCTGGAGCGACTGTGCTTTCCTGAATGGTGGAATTCAACCAAATGACCGGTCCTGGTAGGCGGCATGGGGAAGCTGTCACGTGGTGTGACCACGCGTGGTCAAGCGAGACATAGACCAGAAGTCGTGAGATTACAATTGTAGGTGGAGGGGGGGGGGGTATAGATGAGCCGACCAGACAGCTATGTAAACAATAGGTGTTTGACAGGGGATGAGGCAGTGGTACAATACACTAGCCCATGGGAGACATGTGTGCAGAAAAAGATCCAAGGAGGAAAGAATGTCAGAGTTAAGTGGCCTACCAAGAGACTGGAACAATAAGGGGAGATAACCCAGGGAGATAACTAGCGGAGTTTGGAGATAAGGACAAGAGAGTAGCTGTAGGTAAGTGACTAATGAGTACCTGAGAAATAGTGAGCCAAAAGGCAATGTGGTGAATTGGGAGATGATAAACTAAGAATGGATGTGTTAGAAGTGGATGAATAGAGAAGTAGATCCATAAAGGGGGGGTGGGGGGGTACGTATAGTGAAGAAGTAGTATCCAAGAAGTTGGGAGAGTAAAGAAATTATGTACTGGAGAGGAGATATAGAGAGGAAGAATAAGAAACAGGTATATAGGAAGTGGAGAGGTAGTGGCCAGAAGTTAGTACATAGAGAAGGAGTCTGTAGGGAGTAGAGAAATAGAGAATTGGTGCGCTAGAAGTTAGTACATAGAGAGGTAGAGAAGTGGTGAGCTAGAAGTTAGTACATAGAGAGGTAGAGAAGTGGTGAGCTAGAAGTTAGTACATAGAGAGGTAGAGAAGTGGTGAGTTAGAAGTTAGTACATAGAGAGGTAGAGAAGTGGTGAGTTAGAAGTTAGTACATAGAGAGGTAGAGAAGTGGTGAGCTAGAAGTTAGTACATAGAGAGGTAGAGAAGTGGTGAGTTAGAAGTTAGTACATAGAGAGGTAGAGAAGTGGTGAGCTAGAAGTTAATACATAGAGAGGTAGATAATTGGTGCGTTAGAAGTTAGTACATAGAGAGGTAGAGAAGTGGTGAGCTAGAAGTTAGTACATAGAAAGGTAGAGAAGTGATGCGCTAGAAGTTAGTACGTAGAGAAGTGGTGAGCTAGAAGTTAGTACATAGAGAGGTAGAGAAGTTGGGAAATGGTAGGACTGAAGTGGACACAAAGAGAGGTGGCTGATGAATAGGCAGGTGGAGTCCTAGAAGAGGACTCAAAGTGGATATTTGGATAGGGGGAGTACTGGACTTGGAGAAGTGGAGACTGCAAATGAATAGAGAGGAAAGGGGTGGAATAGAAGTAGATCAACAGAGGGATGGTGTGTTAGACGTAGATATATAGAAGTGAGCGGAGAAATGGGACAGCCAACATAGAGAAATAGCATGCTAGAAATGTATATAGTAATAGGGAAGTGGTGAACTAGAAGGTAGTCTGTAGAGAGGTGGAGTACTAGATGAATAAGACAAGAGAAGGGGTTAGTGGATAAGTGGATAGGGAGAGAAGGAGTAGAAAAACAGAGAATATGTGAAACAGGTAGTGGAATGTAGAGATGGTAGGAGGGAGTGAGAGGAAGAGGGGTCTTCAGAGAGACAAGGATACATTGATGCCACGAGGGGTGAGGCAACCCCAACGAGCAATCAGGTGAATCTCTAGAGTTAATCGACTGTGGCTGTCAGAGGAGCATGATAACAGGCCTGTGACCAGGACATCAGCTGTACCATGATGGCCCCTAGAGTTAAAGTGGGCTGCTATAGGAGTGCCTGCATCACGGGTCATATAGATGTTCATGGCATCAATCACTGATACGGCGTCCAATAAGAGTAGTCTTCCAACATAACACTATGAATTGTTCCGTTTGTAGCTCAACTTTATCTTAGCTTGTTATAGGAATCAGTAAATGATTATTATATTTTTCTTATCATCTTCATTTTCTCTCATACTCTTTTGGATTTCAGTGAAGCTACAAAGTTCTAGCTCTTGTGTTTCTGGCAAATACAACCATTATCATTTGATGGTGTTATAGCGCGGTCATCCCACCCTACTTTAGGTTTGCCCCAAGTTTTGTGTTCTTCTCTTATGTGGTATGTAATTATAGGCTGCGATGATCATCGCACTATAAGCCTTATGAGTCACATGACTAAGATATTACTAAGAATCATCATGCGAAACAAAATCAGTCCAGAAATTAGCGATGAACAGTGTGGTTTTGTTAGAGATAAAGGAACAAGCAATGCCATTTATATCATAAGATCTTTAGTAGAAAGAGCCATATAGGTGAAAACAGATCTATACCTATGTTTCATAGATTATACCAAAGCATTTGACAAAGTAAAGCACCAAGAAATAATCAAAATTTTAGAAAGCATAAACGTAGACAGCAAAGATCTAAGAATAATAAAGAACATGTACTGGCAACAAACAGCGGCCATAAAAACTGGAAACCAATTGGGAATGTTTCAACAAATAAAACAGGGTGATAGATAAGGTTGTGTGCTGTCACCAGATTTGTTTAATATTTATAGTGAGATTATTTTAAGATCCATAAGGGGCATGCCTGGAATAACAATTGGAGGTCATAATATAAATAATCTAAGGTATGCTGATGATACAGTCTTAATCGCTAAGAATGAAAATGAGTTACAAGAAATGTTGGACATTATAGCGAAAGAAAGCAAAAATAAAGGACTTGCCTTAATAGCAAAAGACAGAAGTAATGGTAACAACAAAAGAAAAAGACATCACCTCAGTGCAAAATAAAGACAAGTGGAACAATATTAAAACAGGTAAATGAATTTAAATATTTGGGAACTTTGTTAACCTCAGACGGAAGATTTACATGGGAGGTGAGATGCAGAATGGCTCAAGCAAAAGCAGCTTTCCAGAAAATGAGGAAGATACTATGCAATCCATTTTTGACAATAGAAACAAGAAAAAGAGTTCTTAGATGTTATGTAGAGCCTGTCTTAACATATGGTTGTGAATCATAGGACAACAGACAAGAAAATCACTGCAGTCTGTAGAAATGAGGTTTTACAGAAGAATGTTGAGGATACGATGGACAGCTAAGAAGAGTAATGAAAATGTTATGAGAGAGGTCAAAGCAAAAAGAGAGCTAATTTCCAATATTAGGAAGAGACAATCATCATTTTTTGGCCATGTAATGAGAAGAGAACAACTTGAATATATTGTAACAACTGGAAAAATTGAGGGACGAAGTGATAGAGGGAAGCAAAGAGAGAAAATACCAGACAGCTTAAGAGAATGGCTTGGCAGAAGGTCAACAACAGAAATGATAAATAGCTGTCGAGATCTAAAGTTGTGGAGAGACATGATCACCTACGCCAGCAGGCCCGGTACTTGATGATGATGATGATGATGATGAATTATAAGGCATTCTTTTCTGATTGAATACCTGTTAAAACATTGCACTGTGGTCTGCGCCATTGGCCCAGTGCATCCGATTTCTGCCAGCATTTTATTCAGGTTTGCTTTCCTTAGCCTTTGATTGTCCCCAATCTTCTTGCAAGGCAGCAGATTGTCTTTTCTATCATTATCTTTTATTTGATTATCTTTTCTACCACCAACTATCAAGGAGGGACCAAGTCATCATACTTCACCTACGCACTGGCCACAATAGAATGAGACATCACATGTTCACCAAATTCAAAATTGGTACAACCATCCTACGCCACTGTACACTGGACAATATGACTACAAAACATGTTCTACAGGATTGCCCCCAGTACACAGACCTGAGAAGAGCAATGTGGTCCACACCCAACCACCCTAGAAGAGAAACTATATGGGGCAATCAGATCACTTAAACAGACAGCTGACTTCATGAGAGAGTCTGGAATCATACCCTGATTGAGTCTTGATCGCAGAGAGATAGATAAGGCATTCTTCAAATGGGTAAACCATTTTTATTTGTTCTTTCCATTACTTGATTCTATATCAATTCTTTTTTCTTTGATCTCATTGTATTAAAGTTGATTTTTGTTTCTCTCTTCTGTTCTGCAGTGTTCACAGATGAAATGTTTGACCTTATCCAAATGAAACTTGACAGGTATGTTACTAGATATATTTAGTCCTTTACTTTAATTGTAAAATCACATCGCCCATAAGAACTTAAAATAATGAAAAATTGTGTGCACTAACATCATTTTTACTAAGCATGTGACATCTTTCTTAACTCAATGTTTTGAACATTAATATTGTTTATTTGTAAAGGTTTAATTTTAAATGAGCAAGGTTTATCTCTAGCTACAGATAACATTTTGGTTACCTTGTAAATTTGTACTTAACTGACAAAATTTAGGAATAAAAAAAATTGAAATATTGCAAATATTGATATACTTTACTTCATTGTCAATGAATCTATGGTATTTCTGATTCTTTGCATTCAAGATATTTTAATTGTATATTCTAAGAGTTTTCTTGATAATTTAGCCACTTATAATAGTCTTAGTATTTTGTGCACTCAATTACAGAATTTTAAAAAAGTTTAATATAGTTTTCAAGATTTTGTCTTGAAGATTTCTTTTCCACTTCTTATTTTTCACAGTGAGATCTTCATTTTCATTTGTAATGCCAAGTTCTCTTACATAAATGATACTTTGTTTTGATGCAATATAGATGTAATTATTTGCTGCCTTTTTTCCGGTTGTACTGTTTCATTATTGTTTTCACTTCTTTATCCATGTTGTCCATGGCTGTCCATGGTATTCTCAACATTCTTCTGTAGAAATGTGGTTTTACAGAAGAATGTTGAGAATACCATGGACAGCTAAGAAGAGTAATGAAGAAGTTCTGAGAGAGGTCAAAGCAAAAAGAGAGCTAATTTCCAATGTTAGGAAGAGACAATCATCATTTTTTGGCCATGTAATGAGAAGAGAACAACTGGAATATATTGTAACAACTGGAAAATTGAGGGACGAAGAGATAGAGGGAAGCAAAGAGAAAAAATAACAGACAGCTTAAGAGAATGGCTTGGCAGAAGGTCAACAACAGAAATGATAAATAGCTGCCGAGATCAAAAGTTGTGGAGAGACATGATCACCTACGCCACTAGGCCCGGTACTTGATGATGATGATGATGATCCGTGTTGGTAGGATGATGGATGACATTTGTGTTGCTGGTTGTACTGTACACAAATAACACTGGTGTGGTTATGGACAAACAAAGTATGTTACTGAAGGTTAACAGGCACACCATGTGGCAGGAGTGTATGCGACTCTTTGATGGCTCACTAGTGAACATCAACATGTGCATATTTCATAACAATGAAATCGCTGATAGACTTGATGGTGGTTCTAGCACTGAGTACTGCCTGACTCTGGACA
This sequence comes from Megaustenia siamemsis, assembly GCA_032433765.1. Taxonomy (NCBI): domain Eukaryota; kingdom Metazoa; phylum Mollusca; class Gastropoda; order Stylommatophora; family Ariophantidae; genus Megaustenia; species Megaustenia siamemsis. The sequence goes on along the minus strand of JAVIAB010000125.1, from coordinate 73,990,067 downwards.
TTGAAACATTTCCAAGTTTGTTCTTAATTTCTTAAGGGAGGCAGAAGAAGATTGATAAGAAAGGATGGTTACATTAAGTGACTGATGAGGTTAAAAATGAAAAGTTTATCTGGTTAATCATGTGTGCATTGTCAGAGATGTGTGTATAGTAAATGTCTGACAGGGACAGTTATTTGAGCCTTGATAAAATAACATTATCAGAGATACCCATTTCTCTGAGAAATGCCAACAAGGCACAAGGAATCTCAAGAGAAATGCCAACAAGGCACAAGGAATCTCAAGAGAAATGCCAACAAGGCACAAGGAATCTCAAGAGAAATGCCAACAAGGCACAAGGAATCTCAAGAGAAATGCCAACAAGGCACAAGGAAAATCCACTGTTGGAATAATAGAACAATCAATATTTACATGGCCAGATCTGATCATACAGGTCCAACCTCTCTTAGAGGATTCTGTGCCATAAATAGACAGTCACTTCCATATGCATTTGACAGGTGCAGTCAAATGTGACTAAAGTGTTTATTGTCATTATGGATGGCTGGTATTAACTGTTTCCACGCGTTTTGCCGCACTGTACGCCATGCCGATTTCACCCATGTACGTTTCACCACATAGTGCCCCACTCTCAATTTGATTGGTATGAACCATCATCAAACCATATTCTATTTACATGTCTTGTATCATCTTGGTATTGGTGAAATCTAGTTCCTTTAACAAATTATCTAAAAATTCATATTAATATGTTATATGTTAAATATATATCAATATGTAGATTTATTCTTAAAACCACGACAAATTTTGTTTCTGAAATCTCTTCTGTTGCGTTGATAAAAAGCTTCCGTTCTGAAAGAGTTAAGATATCAGGAACATAATGCCTGTCAACCATCAACCGAGATCCTCTTAACCACAAACAGTTACAAAATGTGTAATGAGAATTACCCAATTCTAATGTTTTGATCTTTCCTATTGTTTTAGAAATGTACAATTGCTTTATCTATTTCTCAGTCAACTGTGTCTCTTCTGTGAAAAGTCTTTCAAAGACAAGGCAAGTTTGAAGGAACATATGAGGAAAAAGCAACACCGCAAGATTAACCCAAAGCACAAGGAGTATGACCGATTCTATATTGTTAACTACATGGTGAGTTCTTTGATTTACTGTAGCTTACTTTGTATTCTTTGTCTTGATGTAGGTTTTTCTCCTTATGTTTGCTCTTTAATTCGTTCCTATTGTTTCTAAAGTTTAAAAATATTACAGGAGTGCCCAAATATTATTTTATTTGTTAACATCATTTTCATGTTCTATAACATTCTAAAAATATTACAGGAGTGCTCAAATATTATTTCATTTGTTAACAAAATTTTCATGTTCTGTAACATTCTAAAAATATTACAGGAGTGCCCAAATATTATTTCATTTGTTAACATCTTTTTCATGTTCTGTAACATTCTCTAATTTTATTGATGTTCAGATTGTGAGTATGTTTCAATTATGAAAAAAATTTGTACAAAAATTTGATGATATGTACTTTTCAGTTTTATATGTTGTTGTACGGTCAAACCCAACAAGGAATTCTGAAATTGAAAGAGTTAATAGTTATTTTAGTTTTCATTGTGATATGATGTTTTATGTGACAGAAATTGTTGTAAAATTTAATGTCTACAGACATACATGGCAGGGTGGATTCAACCAGTTACATGGAAACATACCATGATCATAGAATGAAGATAGTGATCTGTTCCTGTCTTTTTGAAGAGTTTGTCACAATGTCTGGGTTGAGGGTGATCATCCTATTGATAACCTATTGTGCTCCAAACCAGAACATTGGTTCGAATCCTGTATAGTCAAAAGTTTTTTTTCTATCGAGGATGAAATAAAAACTCAGACCCAAACACCTCATGGCAACTGCTCAAGACATGCAGCCTTTATTCTTTGGTCCTATATGCCGTCCTCCCCCACCCCCCTCCCCCGACAGCCCTCAGTAATGAGATAATACCATAAGGATAGTTTTTTTTTATATATTGACAAGACCCCCTATTTCTTTCTTACCAAGATAGTCTATTGGGAGCCGCGATACCTCAGTGGTTAGTGATCTAGACTGCAAAGGACAAGAGGTCGGGTTCAATCCTGATCGACGGCTTCTGGGTTTCACCCAGCCTTATATGGGTACCTGATTTTTTCTAGGAAATTAAAGTGGCACGGGCATAATACTGATCACCTTACCCCAAAAATCTTGTGCCGAAGGTCTGCAAAAATTATGGTCACTAGCACCATATTCCCTATACGCCACTTGGCGTGATGGGGGCTCTTTGCTTTACCTTTTAAGATAGTCTATTAGCCCATTCATTCAACCACTCTCCAATCTTGTTGCTATTTGTTATTTGCTTATGTTGTTTGTAGTGTTGCTTGCTTGTTTTGTTATGGTAGGGGTGAAATAGAAACCTTAACTTTTTAAACTAATTGGTGACTACTCTAGGCATGCACCCTCTATACTTGGCCCCTCAATAATCTTCACTGACATATTCGAGAAATTATATAGTATCACAGTGTAGAGTTTTAAAATCTTTTAGAGATAGTTATGGAAGAATTATAATTATTTTTATTATATTTTTATTAAATTATCGTTATACTTCTTATAGTTGGACACAATAAACTCCATAGTCAAATGTATGCAAAAGTAAAGATTGACACCGGGGCCACATGGTACATGTGGACAGGCATTCCAGATTTCTGAACACATACTTTGATATTTATTATATGTGGTACATTGAGGGAAACTCATTGGCTCATAGATACAACACTACAGGCAAAAGTATATGGGCCTCTGCAAGGACTACACACAAAAAAACACTAACATTTGTATAAAATGATATTGCAGATATAGACAATACCTCAGAAAAATGGATAGATTATATTTTGGTGTCAATTTTCTTCCATTCATCATTATCATCAAGTGTCCTGCCTGTTGGAATAGGTAATTGTCTTGCAACAAAATTTCTATCTCTGTAGTTGTTTATCATTTGTGTTCTTAACCTGCTAGAACTCTTGAATCGACTTAAACACACAGGGTGCCCAATACAAAATGAAAAAATCAATGCCGCGAAGACAGGAGTCATGAAAATCACAAAAGAAAACTAGAACATCAACACAGTGATAAATGGCAGGCAATTAAAACAAGTGGAGGAATTTAAATACCTAGGAAGTCTAGTGACAAATGACAATTCACAAGCAGCAGAAATAGATAAGTTGCAACAGAGCTTATCAAATCATCAGACAGATGTCACCACTCTGTCTAACATGAAATAACACTAGAGGCAAAACAAGCACTCTTCAATACAATCTTCATTTCAGTGTTGTGCTATCAATGCCAGACCTGGACTCAAGAACAATAAGATAAATAACCGCTATTGAAATTAAATGTGTCAGACAAATGACAAAATGTAACCTGAAAGATATGATCAGAAACAAAAATAAACTGAGGGAAAAGCTATGTAAAAATAATTCCTGCCTTTGAATACATAAGAAAAAGCAAATAAAATGGTTTGGCTGTATGATATGATGGAAAGATCAGAACACAACGCAATGAGGCTTCAACAAATGCTGCAATAACAGCAGACCCAAGAGCTGTCCATGAAAAAGATAAGATTGATGCCCTAGTAGAAACATTAGGAAACATAACAGCGGAAGAACAAAAACTGCTAACTATATCTCCCTCGACGCTGAAAAGCAAATGAGGAAGGAGAGAAGAAGGAAAAGTTGTTGACCTCCTACCAAACCATTCTTCTATTTCCTCATATTTATGCTTCATCTTCTGAGAAATGCTCTCATTGTGTATTTTTAAATGCCCGTTTCAGACTAAATGTCAGTGGGAGCATGACAAGGTATAAATTAGTTTATTCTGTTCTTGTTTGGTCACCAAGTATTTTTTAATTTACATGAAACATATTTAAAAATTATAAATATAACAATTTATGACCAATAAACCTATCTAGATGCATTATAAAAATAGGTGTATAAAAACTAGTTGACAAATTTAAATACTTCGGATCAATTGCCATAGAATTTCAGGCTCGAAATATAGCAGCTAGAATAGCACAAACTACAGCAGTTCTTGCAAAGCTAAACCCAATTAGGAAAGATAAGTACAGAAATCTTGGCACTAAATACAAACTGAAGCACATCCTGATTATATTTCTATACACTTGTGAAACAGCTTCTGCAGAAATACAAAAGGAACTACAAGCTTTAAAAGATAAAATAAAGTTTTGGGCATTTCTTGCTTTACTTATATAGTTTGCTAAAGGATACAACAAGAAATTGAAGTACATGATGGTATTTTGACTTTTATGAAGAAATGAAAAAAGAAATGGTTTGGCCTTGTATTTTGATCATCCGGCCTGGTAGAGACCTTTCTGGAAGATAATGGGTGAGGTATTAGATAGAGAAAGAGTTGAGAAGATAACTTAAAAAAATGGACATGTCTTGATTTCTTAAAGTCCCAAAGAATGACTGAAAACAGAAATCAATGGAGAAGGTTGATGAAGTCGGTCAATAGTTCCCGAATAACTCCCTGGGTTATGGGACGAAGAAGAAATTATGTAGATGCAATTAATCTCATTAGACAATGAATTCAGTATTGTGAACAATGAGAAAATATAATAGAGTGAACAAAGATTAAATTGCAAAAGTGACTAAATAGCAAGACTATGAGCAATGACTGGTAGTAGCATAGTGTAGATGTACCTATTGAAACATTATGAGCAATGACTAATAATAGTGTAGTAACAGATTATAAATTGTAGTATTGTGTGAGCAATGACTAATTATAGTAAACAAATTATAATTGTAGTATTGTGTGAGCATTGACTAATAATAGTAAACAAATTATAAATTGTAGTAGTGTGTGAGCAATGACTAATTATAGTAAACAAATTATAATTGTAGTATTGTGTGAGCAATGACAAATAATAGTGTAGCAAACAAATTATAAATTGTAGTGTGTGAGCATTGACTAATAATAGTAAACAAATTATAAATTGTAGTAGTGTGTGAGTATTGACCAATAATAGTAAACAAATTATAAATTGTAGTATTGTGTGAGCAATGACCAATAATAGTAAACAAATTATAAATTGTAGTATTGTGTGAGCAATGACCAATAATAGTAAACAAATTATAAATTGTAGTATTGTGTGAGCAATGACCAATAATAGTAAACAAATTATAAATTGTAGTATTGTGTGAGCAATGACCAATAATAGTAAACAAATTATAAATTGTAGTATTGTGTGAGCAATGACCAATAATAGTAAACAAATTATAAATTGTAGTAGTGTGTGAGCAATGACCAATAATAGTAAACAAATTATAAATTGTAGTACTGTGTGAGCAATGACCAATAATAGTAAACAAATTATAAATTGTAGTACTGTGTGAGCAATGACCAATAATAGTAAACAAATTATAAATTGTAGTACTGTGTGAGCAATGACCAATAATAGTAAACAAATTATAAATTGTAGTACTGTGTAAGCAATGACCAATAATAGTAAACAAATTATAAATTGTAGTACTGTGTGAGCAATGACCAATAATAGTAAACAAATTATAAATTGTAGTAGTGTGTGAGCAATGACCAATAATAGTAAACAAATTATAAATTGTAGTACTGTGTGAGCAATGACCAATAATAGTAAACAAATTATAAATTGTAGTACTGTGTGAGCAATGACCAATAATAGTAAACAAATTATAAATTGTAGTAGTGTGTGAGCAATGACCAATAATAGTAAACAAATTATAAATTGTAGTATTGTGTGAGCAATGACCAATAATAGTAACAAATATAAATTGTAGTAGTGTGTGAGCAATGACCATAATAGTAAACAAATTATAAATTGTAGTAGTGTGGGAGCAATAACCAATAATAGTAAACAAATTATAAATTGTAGTAGTGTGTGAGCAATGACTAATAATAGTAAACAAATTATAAATTGTAGTATTGTGTGAGCAATGACCAATAATAGTAAACAAATTATAAATTGTAGTATTGTGTGAGTATTGACCAATAATAGTAAACAAATTATAAATTGTAGTATTGTGTGAGCAATGACCAATAATAGTAAACAAATATAAATTGTAGTAGTGTGTGAGCAATGACCAATAATAGTAAACAAATTATAAATTGTAGTAGTGTGTGAGCAATGACCAATAATAGTAAACAAATTATAAATGTAGTAGTGTGTGAGCAATGACCAATAATAGTAAAAAATTATAATTGTAGTAGTGTGTGAGCAATGACCAATAATAGTAAACAATTATAAATTGTAGTAGTGTGTGAGCAATAACCAATAATAGTAAACAAATTATAAATTGTAGTAGTGTGTGAGCAATGACTAATAATAGTAAACAAATTATAAATTGTAGTATTGTGTGAGCAATGACAATAATAGTAAACAAATTATAAATTGTAGTATTGTGTGAGTATTGACCAATAATAGTAAACAAATTATAAATTGTAGTATTGTGTGAGCAATGACCAATAATAGTAAACAAATTATAAATTGTAGTAGTGTGTGAGCAATGACAATAATAGTAAACAAATTATAAATGTAGTAGTGTGTGAGCAATGACTAATAATAGTAAACAAATTATAAATTGTAGTATTGTGTGAGCAATGACCAATAATAGTAAACAAATTATAAATTGTAGTACTGTGTGAGCAATGACCAATAATAGTAAACAAATTATAAATTGTAGTATTGTGTGAGCAATGACCAATAATAGTAAACAAATTATAAATGTAGTAGTGTGTGAGCAATGACTAATAATAGTAAACAAATTATAAATTGTAGTAGTGTGTGAGTATTGACCAATAATAGTAAACAAATTATAAATTGTAGTATTGTGTGAGCAATGACTAATAATAGTAAACAAATTATAAATTGTAGTACTGTGTGAGCAATGACCAATAATAGTAAACAAATTATAAATTGTAGTAGTGTGTGAGCAATGACCAATAATAGTAAACAAATTATAAATTGTAGTAGTGTGTGAGCAATGACCAATAACATTGTGAACAATGACTAATTGCTTTGGAGTTATTCACAACATACACAGGCCAGGAGGACATAGGTTCATATCACAGAAGAACCAAAATTGTTCTCTCAGGGAGTGAAATAAAAACAGAGGTCTGAACATTTGCAATGGACAAGCAGCCTTTTTTCTCCTGTTCTTTCAGCCTCCCACTCCAGACCCCCATAGTGGGATTATGCTGTACAATTTTGTTGTTGTTAATACGTTCTTTCTCTATTATATAATGGCCTGTTTATTTCTCTATATATCTAGATTTGTATGATTATTTGTATATACAAGTTAATCCTAGCCATTATTCAAGTGTGTGTAAGTAAATATATATATATAGCGCCAAATGAAATATGTGGTTCATGTTCTAGCTCTACATGCAGCCTCGGCCATTGTCATTTGATGCAGTAGAGTTCCTCAGATGCTGTCAGCCCATCTTACATTGAGTCTCTTGAACCATGTGTCAGCTTTCTCCGCCTTTTTACTGTACCAGCCTTTCTCTTTGATTATGTCTTGTATGTTGTGGAGTCACAAGGCATTCTCTCTAATCATCATCATCATCAAGTACCAGGCCTGCTGACATAGATGATCATGTCTCTCCACAACTTTCGATCTCGACAGTTATTTATCTTTTTCTGTTGTTGATCTTCTGCCAAGCCATTCTCTAAAGCGGTCTGGTATTTTTTCTCTTTGCTTCCCTCTATCTCTTCGTCCTCAATTTTTCCAGTTGTTACAATATATTCCAGTTGTTCTCTTCTCATTACATGGCCAAACAATTATGATTGTTTATTTATAATATTGGAAGTTAGCTCTCTTTTTGCTTTGACCTCTTTCAGAACATTTTCATTACTCTTCTTAGCTGTCCATGGTATTCTCAAGATTCTTCTGTAAAACCACATCTCTCCTAATGGGCAAGTCATTTTTTTATGTATTTGTCACTACCTTCCTTTTTGACCCAGTGAATCACAGAACTTCAATAATCCTTTTAAATTTATCTTTGTCTTGGACCAACCTTTCTGTGTCGCTTAGTAATCATCAAAGCCCTTTAGATTCCTTTTTTGAGCATTGGCCACGGACAAGGTTTCTCCACCCATCTCTATTCTTGGACATTATCTCTACTTCTCTCCAGTTTAGGTCAATGTTCTTGAGGGTTTCCGTGACTTTTCTGTCTTCTCCATGGATTCCTGGGCCTTCCTGACTTTCTCTTCCCTTGTGGGGTCCATGAAAGTGTCTGTCTTGCTATGCTGGCATCAGGTTTTCATAGTGTAGCCAATCCATCTCCATTTTCTAATCATAATCTGTTGCTCAGTTGGCTCTTGTTCTTTTCTCTCCAAGATATCTTCATTTCTGACCTTGTCATACCATTTGATGTTCAGGATTTTCCTCAAACAATTGTTTCAAATGTTTGCAATTTTTGTTTACTTCTTTTATTTGTGTTATTTAATATTTGTTAAGTTGGATAAAAGTTTTTCTTGCTTATTTATTCTCTGCTTAACCCTAGATTACAATACCTATCACTCACGTGTTTACAATACTGTAGTAGAAATTATTATCATTTAATTGTAACATTAGGGGTTCTAAAAATAGTATTTTCTTTGAACTCTTGACACACAACTGTGTGTTTACACTAGGAACTGAGAGACACATGGACTCTGATTTTCTGTCTCAGATTGATTTATGACCTGAATTTGACCGCTTGGACTGGACGTGCTACATTGTCTATTGATATGGACACAGTAAATCCATCAGTGTGTTGGCTACCTTGTAGAGTCATTTGCTGTGTTTCCTGATTTACAAAGGGTTGTTTGATGTTAGTCGGCAACTGAGGAAATGTCCCTGGTTGCGGCAAAGAGGAAAAGCGACTAAATTCTTGAAAATGGGCAATTTCTTGTTTTCACATTATACGAGTTCATGTCTCATGAGATCAGAGATCAACAAGTTTTTATTGGCAGAGAATCAGGCACTTATACATGAAACAATAGAAGACTTACAAGAACACTTAAACAAACTCAACAGCTCAGACAGAAAATACAACATGAAAATCAACATCAACAAAACAGAAGTCATGAATGTTGCCAAAAATAAACAGAACATCAACATAACTATAGAAGGCAGGCAGCTAAAACAAGTAGAGGAATTCAAATACCTAGGAAGTTTAGTGACGAACGATAATTCACAAACAGCAGAGATAGAATCAAGATGCAACAAAGCATGTCAAATCATTAGACAGTTATCACCACTATTGTCCAACAAAGAAATAACTCTAGAGGCAAAACGAGCACTATACAATACAATCTTCATCCCAACATTGTGCTACCAATGCCAGACCTGGACCCTAGTTGCAAAAACAATAAGAAAAATAACCTTTACTGAGATGAAATGTGTTAGATGAATGACAGGAAACAGTCTGAGAGATAAGATCAGAAATGAAGAACTGAGAAAAAAGCTAGGAATATCCCCCACCATAGAATATAAAGAAACAACAGATAAAATGGTTTGTCCATGTGACAAGGCAGAAAGATCACAACACAACGAGCCTTCCGCAAATGTTGTGAATATACCAGACCCAATGGTCGACCACGAAAAAGAGGGATTGATGGAATATAGAAGTACTAGAAGAAAACATAACAGCAACGGAGGCGAACAGAAGAGCAAAAGACAGCAAATTATATCTCCCTTGACGCTAAAATGCAAATGAGGAAGGAGAGAAGAAGAATAAGAAGATAGTGTCTCATGAAATGGTAGAGGAAAAAATCCAACACTCAGTGGTCACCAGAAGTAGTAATTAGGAGGTATATGGTGGGGGAGGGGGGATATTTGACCACTGCAAACTGATCAAATTTGAAGAATTTGTATTTTGATGTGATAATTTTTACTACCCTATCGTAATCTAGGGTTAATGTGTCTCTCTGCTCCTCAAATGTTGATAATGCTACCGAAACATGTAAAGTAATCCACTTCCTTGATTGATGCTCCAATTTCTACTGGGTTGTGGCATGTGTTACATTTCATTTACCTTTGTTTTATCAACATATAATATTTTATTCCCTTTCGCAGTTTATTTTAGTTCTTTATAGCTTGTCTTTCTTTTGCTTGTGGCTATGTGCAAGGAGTGCAGTGCTTAATAATTAAAAAATCATATTTTATTTGTATTCACCTCAGTATATACATTTATATACTCAGAAAACACAACAGAACATCAAAGAGGGGTAGGAATACTGATAAAAAGAGAGCTACAAAAATATATAAGTACCCACTGGACATACGGTGATAGGATTATACTAGTCAAGTTGAAAGCAAAACCATTCGACATAGCAATAATACAGACATATGCACCTACTCAAGACTACACAGATGAACAAATAGAGGCATACTATGAAGACCTAAATAAAGTATGATGAAGCAAGTGAAATCTTCAGACATCTTGATTGTAATGGTGGCATGAACGCTAAAGTAGGAAAAGGTAGATATAAGACCGTTATAGGAAATCATGGTTTAGGAAAAAGAAATGACAGAGGAGAAAGATTAATACAATTCTGTGAAGAAAACAGGCTGATAATATGTAACACTTACTTTGAGCAAGAGAAAAGGGAACTATACACATGGAAAAGCCCTGGAGATAAGAAGAGGAATCAAATAGATTATATAATGATAAAAGAAAGGTTCAGTAACAGCGTAAAGAAAGCCAAACCTACCCAGGAACAGATATTAATTCAGATCACAATCTTGTAATGATTAAAATGAAAATCAAACTAAAGAGAAACAAGCAAAAGTCTAATTCAACAAATCCACTAGATATAACAGCTTTAAATCAAAAAGATATTAAGATACCTATACAATACAAGTAAAGAACACATACCAGAAGCTGCTAGAAGAAGGAATTGAGCAATACAGAAGAGAAAAATCCTGATGAACAAGTAGCAACCAAATGGCAATGCATAAAGAAAAGCATACAAGAAACCTGCGACACCTTAACCAAAAGAGAAAAGAACAAAAAACAAAAATGGATAACTAACACAATCTTAGAAAAAATGGAAGAAAGGAGACAAGCGAAGAACACTGCCCAATACAATAAAATAGATAATGAATACGCAAAATGTGCAAAAAGGCAAAAGAAGATTGGCTCAGCCAAAAATGTATAGAAATAGAAACTATGGAAAGCAAACAAGATTTAAGAGGAATGCACGCAGAAATAAAGAGAATGACTAATAAAAATAAAAAAAGCCACAGAAGGTGGATGCATTGCAGACAAAAAAGGAAAAATGCTAACAGACAATAAAGATATTATAGATAGATGGCAGGAATATATAACAGAACTATTTCATGATCAAAGGGACAAGAAACCAGTTATAAAATGTACATCAGGCTATAAAATCTTAAAATCTGAGGTGGGAAAAGCTATAAAAACAATGAAAAAGGGAAAAGCAGCAGGACCTGACAGCATACAGATAGAGATGATACAGGCACTAGAAGATTTTGGCATTGAAGTGATTACAGACATATGCAATGACAAATACCATACAGGATACATACCAAATGAACTAAAAACATCAACTTTCATTGCATTGCCTAAAAAGAATGGTGCAGTTGAATACAGTGACTTTAGAACAATAAGCTTAATGAGCCATGTTACAAAAATCTTGCTAAAAGTTAAACAAGGAAGGATTCATAATAAAATCAATAATGAATTAGATGAGCAGCAATTTGGATTCAGGAAAAATAGCGGGACAAAAGAAGCCATATTCTGCATGAGAACATTAATCAAAAAGTACACAGAAGTAAACAAACCATTATATGCCTGCTTCATAGACTACACCAAAGCTTTTGATAGAATACTCCATAATCAACTTATAGACTGCCTAAAAGATATAAATCTGAACGACACAGACATACGACTAATATGTAATTTGTACTGGGAGCAAACAGCAATAATAAAATATAACAAAGAGAACTCTACACCCATTGATATAAAAAGAGGAGCAAGACAGGGATGCATCCTATCACCAAACTTGTTCAATCTATACACTGAGAAAATCTTTAAAAACATCATAGAGATGCCAGGCCTACAAATTGATGGAAAGATAATCAATAACCTAAGATATGCTGATGATACTGTACTACTAGCAGAAAATCCTAAAGATTTACAACAATTACTTAATGTAATAAACATGATAAGCAAAAAATATGGACAAAAGATATGAATATCAAAAAGACTAAAACTATGATTATAAACAAAGGAAATACTCAAAACCCACAAATGGATATCAAAATTGAAGGAATAGACCTGGAGACAGTTCAGAACTATAACTACCTTGGACATACTATAACCAGTGATGGAAAATGTACAACTGAAATAAACAATAGAATAGGTATGGCAAAAGTAATTTTATTGCCATGAAGAACAGACTAACATCAAAACAAATAACACCATGGCTAAAACTAAGAATAGCAAAATGTTACATCTTCTAAATATTCTCCTATATGGTGCAGAAACATGGACAACAAGAAAATAGAACAGAGAATTGAAGCCTTTGAAATGTGGATATATATAGAAGAATAGGTAGAATTGGATGGAAGGAAAAGAAAACAAACAACGAAGTCTTAAAACAACTAAAAATGAAAAGAGAACTACTAAACACAATTCAAGCAAGACAAATACGATTTTTGGGCCATGTTAAAAGACACAATAGCCTACTAAAAGTAATCCTGGAGGGGAAAATACAAGGTAAAAGAGGCAGAGGCAGAGAAAGACTAACATGGACGAGTAACATAAAAAGATGGACAAATCAGCCTATGACAACCTGCACCATCAAAGCAAGAGACAGAGCAGAATGGCACTCCATGGTAGCCAACCTTCGATGCGGAGACGGCACTCACTGATGATGATGATGATGATGAACTTGGACTAACAATAAATAGTGAAGTATTGATTGGGCCTGTATATTCACAGGATTAATGCATAGTCACTAGGTTATCTGTGTTTGTACAACTAGTCAGCAATGAGACATTTGTATGTATGTATTTATGATGGGAAATTGTTGGAAGTACCAGGCTCAGCAAGTTATTTAATGAAATAGACCAGTAGTGGGGTATAATATACACTTCTGGAGTGTACGTTACACCGCACTATTGGCTCCTTGCTACCAGCTTTACCACAGCACTGCATTTATTTGCCCATTCCCTGTTTAATGCAATTACCTGATGTTCAGTTTTGTTTCTTGCTGCCAATTTTTCTTTGCTTTGTAGACTTGTTTTTTTAAGAGCTACTTCAGATAACTGTCATTATATTTTTGTTAATTACATAGGCTTCATCGGTTGGCTTACCACGGCAACAGCCGGGGTTCGTACCCTGGCGAGGACACCTGGGTTTTACTAATTCCCTAAAAATTAGTGGGAGCCGCGATAGCTCAGTGGTTAGTGAACTGGACTACTACGGACAAGAGGTAGGGTTCGATCCCAACCGACGGCTCCGGGTTCACCCAGCCTTAAATGGGTACCAGATTTTTTCTGGGAAAGTAAAGCAGCACGGGCGTAATACCGACCACATTACCCCAAAAATCATGTGCTGAAGGTCTGTAAAATATAGGGTCACTAACACCATATTTCCCTATACGCCGCCACTTGGCGTGACGGGGGGTACTTTACTTTTTTTTTACATAGGCTTCATGAACTCTCTGCTTCTGTTATTAATTTTCAAATCATTTGTCTATGTTTTTTTTTCTCTTGTATTTCTTTGTACTATTTTATAGATTTCAGGGCAAATCCTGTTTTCAGCTTGTTTTGTTAATGTTTGCTGTAACCAATACTTTCATATTCCCTCTACATTTCATATTATCAACATTTGTTCTTTTTTTTATGAAAGTCTTTTTAGTAATCTTATTATGTTTTTAATTCTCTTAAGAATGGTATATCTGTTTGTTATGTAGGTGCCTCCTGTAAGAGTGACAATCTGCTAGGTGTGTACTTGAACCTGTGTGAATATAAATATCACCTGCTAAAAGTGACTGAACACCAATGGTTTGCCAAGAATGCTGTGATGTGAACTCTGTCAGCAATTAATGAGTGTCACATTAGTGATCTTATTTCAGAGATGAAATAAGAATAACTCATTTAATGAGAACCCATTTATGAACATCTATATTTGAAAAAAAATTTGATTTCTGATAACAGATGCCTCAGGAAAATACTCCTTATACCATGGAATGAATCCAAGACTAGTACAGAAGTAAGAGAAATGGCTATGCATGCAACAGTATCATCTATAATCAAGATTAGAAAATAGGCATGTTTTGGCCATGTGTTGAGAAGAGACAACACAAGAATCTCAAAGCTAGCTCTTAAATGTGAAACTTGACAAAAGAAAAAGTTGCTGACATAGAGAAACTAAAAATAAGAACCCAGAGGTGAGAAGCAACAACAGGAGACATCAGTCCCTTTGCTGTGAAAGAGTATTGCCCAGAACAGAAATGTATGGTGAGATAAAATGTGGTTCCTGTGCAAAATCTATTAGAGGCCACATAGATGGGATTTCTCAGAAGAATGTTGAAAGTTCCCTGCACAGCTAAAAAGACCAATGAGGAAGTTCTCAAAGAGGCCAACACAAAAAGGGAGCTCTTAAAAAACATCAGAAAGAAGCAATCAACATTTTTCTGGCACATCATGTGAAAAGGAAAGTTGGAATACTTGGTTACAACTGGCAAAATAAAAGGAAGGAGAGATCGTAGACGACAAAGAGAGAAAATACTGGATATCTTGGTGTCATGGCATGGAAAACAGTCAACAACAGAACTGATACGATGCACTGTAGATAGAATATTGTGGAGGGACATGATCACCTACGCCAACCGGTAAGGCACATGACGATGATGATGTGCAAAATCTATTGCTTAATAGCAAAGACTGTCAGACATTGAGAGTGAAATTTATGTCATCTTTGGATCAAAAGAACAAGAAATATATATTTTACTTTTTTGTTGTTTTCCTCAGTGTTAAATGGTAGCATTTGTTTGATGCCACTTGTTTTGAATATTCTTGGATACGCTTTTAGAATTAATTCCCCTTGTATAATTATGTAATCTTGCTGTTACTATTGTTTTAGGAGATGGGTAAAAACTGGCAGAGTCTGCAGTTAGAAGACAATCGTCTTGTCATGCCAAATGAGAAGTGTGCCAATGAAGAGGAGTAAGTGAAATAATTTGTTTATTACTGTCCAAATATTTATGATTATCAGATGGTCTCTTATTGCTATGTTTTGTAGTGTCTTCTTATACTTTATATATATTTATGAAACAAAGAAAATCCTCTACTAAAATGCACAATTAAATTTAATGGGGGAGTTTTAAAATAGGTCAATGAATTTAAATACCTAGGAAAGATTTTAATTTCCGATGATAGGTATTAAACAGGTCAGGTGAGGAACAGCCTTGTCTAAGGCTGCATTCCAAAGAACTGAAAAATGTATTTTGCAGCCCTTTTTAACAATGAAGATAAGAAAAAGAGTTATTCATTGTTATGTGGCACCAGTCTTCACATATGGATGGGAATTCTGGACAGTTAGACAACAGACAGGAAAATCATTGGAGGTCATAGAAATGTAGTTTTACATAACCAAGTTGAAAATATATCATCATCATCATCATTGAGTGCCGTCTCCGGATCGAAGGTTGGCTACCATGGAGCGCCAATACACTCTGTCTCTTGCTTTGATGTTGCAGATTGTCATAGGTTGACTTGTCCATCTTTGATATTACTCGTCCATATTAGTCATGGTCTGCCTCTGCCTCTTTTACCTTTTATTTTCCCTTCCAATATTACTTTTATTAGGCTGTTGTGTCTTTTAACATGCCCCAAAAATTTCATTTGTCTTGTTCTAATTGTATTTAGTAGTTCTCTTTTCATTTTTAGTTTGTTTTAAAATTCATCGTTTGTTTTCTTTTCTTTCCATCTAATTCTATCTATTCTTCTATAAATCCACATTTCAAAGGCTTCTTTTTTGTTTTCTTGTCAAATGTCCATGTTTCTTCACCATACAGGAATATCGAGAAGATGTAACATTTTCCTATTCTTAGTTTTAGCCCCGGTGTTATTTGTTTTGATGTTAGTATATTTTTCATGGCAATAAAATTACTTTTTGCCATACCTATTCTTTTGTTTATTTCAGTTATACATTTTCCATCACTGATTATAGTATGTCCCTGGTAGTTGTAGCTCTGAACTTTCTCCAGATGTATTTCTTCAACTTTGATATTTATTTGTAGGTCTTGAGAATTTTCTTTGTTTATGATCATAGTTTTAGTCTTTTTGATATTCATATCTAGTCCATATTTTTTGCTTATCATGTTTATTACATTAAGTAATTGTTGTAGATCTTTAGGATTTTCTGCTAGTAGAACAGTATCATCAGCATATCTTAGGTTATTGATTATCTTTCTATTAATTTTTATGCCTGGCATCTCTGTGATGTTTTAAAGATTTTCTCAGTGTATAGATTGAACAAGCTTGGTGATCAGATGCATCCTTGTCTTACTCATCTTTTTATATCAATGGGTGTAGAGTTCTCCTTGTTATATTTTATTATTGCTGTTTGCTCCCAGTACAAATTACATATCAGTCGTATGTCTGTGTCGTTCAGATTTATATCTTTTAGGCAGTCTATAAGTTGATTATGGAGTATTCTATCAAAAGTTTTGGTGTAGTCTATGAAGCAGGCATATATCGGTTAAGCTAATCAGCAACATTTTTTGGCCATATAGTAGGAAATGAACTCATTGGAGTGTATTGTGACACCAGGAAGAAATGAGGGAAGAAGAGATAGAGGAAACAGAGTGAAAAGATACCAGACAGTTTAAAAGAATTGTTTGGCAGGAAGTCAACAGTAGAAATGGTAAACAAATATAGAGATAGAAAATTATGGAGAGACATGATAACTTGCACAAGCTGGTATGATACTTGATAATAATGGTGGCAGTGATATATCATACCTTTCATCATCAACTTAGCAACCTTATTCTTATGTAACCGTAAGGTGTTTTCTTTGCATACAAAATTCACAGCTAACAACATCAAATGTATAATTATTCTGCACTCATATTTTAATAGCCGTAATCTAAGAGCTGGAAAATAATGAAAGGAATAGAGAATAAAATTGATGCAATCAGAAACAATTGTCTAAGGAAAACTCTGTGTAGGTGAGAAAAGACTAGCGCAAGAATATGAGAGAAATGGCCATGCAATCAACAATCTCATCTATAATTAAGAAAAGAGGATGGGTATTTGTTGGCTAAGTAATAAAAAGAAATACAAGATAGTCTCAAAACAATCCCTCAACAGGAAAAAAACGAGAGAAAGAAAAAATAATACATGACATAACCCTGAAGTGATTGTTTCACAGGTCAAACTTTAACACATTCGTGTCTTTGCTGCAGTAGACATTTCAAGGCTTAACAACAGCAACAGTTCGATAAACAGCTGATATAATGTTATGTTGGTGGATGTCAGAAACAGAGTTTTTGGATACAAATTAAATTTAAAATTAGAAACTGCATATTGGAAGTAAAACAGCTATAATATTTTTCCCTCAGGGAATGGTCTGGCTGGAATGCAGAATCCGAGTCAGGAGTTGTCTGCCTATTTTGTGATGTGTCATTTGTTGCAATATCTGAATTGCAGGAACACATGAAGGTGATTTGGCTCATCCATATATTATATATAAAATATATATGGTATAATTTTATATATTTCTTCGCATTGAAATATCATTTGTTTACAAGAAAATACAATTATTCTCAAAATTATTTTCTTTCTCTTTTCCTATGCTCTCCATATTTTTTTTTTGGTGCTTACTCTCTCCCCTTGTCTTATTGTGCTCAAAGCTCTTTGTAAGGGAATAATATAAACATAAAAGTGTATGTGATGTCTTTACTGATTGGATACAGCAGAAAATAATTAAATATTTCAGCCATGGGCTTTCATTGGTATAACAGGACAACAAACACGCACAAGATGACTGTCCAATTACATAGATTTTTACTTATTTTGGATGTAGGGTCTGTATGATGAGATCACCTGTAGATCCTCAGGAAGTGACCATGGATGATGGAAATGGCCAGTTTGCTCTCTATTGTCTTAGTCAGAGTATACAGGTGGGTAAGTCTAGAGGTATGATGTTGGCCTATGGACACAAAGGACCTGGATTCAAAGCCCAACGCGGGCAGTGATGTTTTTTCACAAATAGGAAAAATGTCATCTTTGGTTACTTCATGGCGTTTCTCTCCTTTGCCCATGATCTCTGAGTAGTAAGATCCTTATGTCTAGTCCTCTCTGATAACAGCAATAACCAGGAGGTCCCTTGTGTTCCAGGCAG
Source organism: Megaustenia siamemsis (assembly GCA_032433765.1). Classification (NCBI taxonomy): domain Eukaryota; kingdom Metazoa; phylum Mollusca; class Gastropoda; order Stylommatophora; family Ariophantidae; genus Megaustenia; species Megaustenia siamemsis. Next base: position 73,971,624 of record JAVIAB010000125.1, on the reverse strand, counting down.
TTAAAATAAAAAGAAGTGGCCTTAAAATTTGGCTGTTGCCTGGGCAAAATAATTAGCAAAAACCTACCTGCACTGTGGACCTCAGGCCACGTACATGTGGGCCACGATTCTCCTAGTTTCTCCACAATTGTTTCTCAAGATTCTTGAGGGGATATTTAGAATACCTATGGATTCATCCAGAGTACCGTAGGGATGGTCCTAGCAACTTATTGTATTAAAGCCACCCTACTGCGTGAAAGTAAGGGCACCTATATTGACAATGCAGGATTTACAGATTTAATAATAAAGTGTTTTCAACGTTTTATTTATCTTTCTCCTCAGGACAAGCATAAGTTCAATCTTCATGATGTGAGCAGCAAATTGCACTTGAATTTTTATCAAAAAGTTAAGCTGATCAACTACATCCGTCGACAGGTATTTCACTTCGTACTTGTTATATGTATAGATACCATTTAGGAGAATATAGTGTTGGTACCAATAATTTCCTACAATCATAGGCATATTTGTCCATAATGGGTTACATCTTACATCAGACACTCAGCTTTTCCAGTAAAATCTTTGGGACTCATTTTCAGAAAAGAAAAAGAAAGATCCCTCTTGTGTCGCGTATAGGAAATATGGTGTCGGTAATAATTTTTACAGACAATCGACATATTATTTTACTTTTGTTGAGTTAGTATAAAGTTGTGTTGTCTTTGTTTCCCATAAAAAATCTTGTACTTCTTTTAACTGTAGATTATAACACCTATCTGTGAGTCAAGTTTTTACGACACCTTAGTAAAAATTGTGAACACCCTTTATAGTTTAGAGAAATAATATTTTATTTTAACTTTTACTACATAGCTTTACGTTTACTTAAGAAGAGCCACGGGAGTTGGAAGCGGTAACCATTTCCCAGCTTAGGTCCAATTTACCACGGGATTTGCAAGTGGTAACCATTTCTCAGCTTAGGTCCAATTTACAGCCCAAAATTCAAACGCATGGCACTATGGCTATTGTACGGATTATTTGTTTATTGACACATTGGCCATCAGTCCAGCCCATACATTTGCTTTTATCTTAGCATTGTACGTTGCTGATTCTGTGTTTATAAAGGTTTGTTTGGTGTCTCACCATCAGCCAAAGCAGACAAGTAAAAATGAAAAAAAAAACTATTGTGCTTATAGCCAAATGTATTTTTAAAAAAAGTTGCACTTTTACTATACGTTGTTTAGACTTTTTGGCGAAGCACATGTGGTGTTTGATGAAAAAAATCCACCAGCAATGACTTGTCAGGGGTCACCAGGGGGAATAATTAGGAAGGTACGTGATGGAGAAATTTTTTTTTTTTTTGCCTTCATCATTTTTGCAAAGGTGTTGTAATCTAGGGTTAAGGCTGGGTGAACCTGGAAGCTGAGCTGCCATGGCTTTCTACTCATTTTTAGAAGCTTGGTGAATAAAGAGGTTGTGACAGTCAAAAAAAAATTTCTTAATGCTGGAAGTCAAGTTCCCAACAATTTGGCACTAACCACGTCGTCACCACAACTTTTATTTTACTCATGTTAGTTCTTTTTCCTATGCATGCACCTCTATCTATCTATTGACCTTTCGAGCCGTAACCGGCCCATAGGGCGTAGACTAAGATACACCTTCTCCTAAATGAATTTTTTGTTCTAGCAGTTTTCTTTTAAAGATATTTTATCAAATCTCGCCATCTGTCACTGTTCTGTGCAATCAGTTCTATCTCATTGAGGGAGCCGATTCCTGCTGCTCTTGCCTCTCTCATCAATGTTCTTCTCAGTGTCTCCCTGGATCTTCCTCTTTTTCTTTTACCTGTTGTTTCCCATATGAGGGCTTGCTTTGCTATTCGATTATTATCTCTTCTCATCACATGTCCAACGTATGACCATCGTCTTTTCTTTATTACTGAAGATATTAGTGGTTGATTGGCGATTTCTCTAATTTCCTCGTTTGTTTTGAATTCGTTCCATTCTAAACCAAGTATTTTCCTTAGACATTTATTTTCGAATGCGTTCAACTTTGTTTCTATATCTCTTGTTGTTTTCCAGCTTTCACACGCATACGTAAGGGTTGATAGTACATTTGATTTGAATAGCCTAAGTTTTGTGTTTGTGCTGATGAGTTTTGATTTCCACAACTTTTCAAGGCTTCTGAAAGACATTGCTGCTTTAGCCATTCTGATTCTAATTTTTTTGCTCGTATCCCCTTCTCGATCAATGTGACTTCCAAGATAGATAAAGTGATCGATCTCTTCTACTGGTTTATTTTCCATGTATATTTTGTCACTTGTTGGAATTAAACTTTTCATGACTTTAGTCTTTTCATGATTGACCTCAAGCCCAATTTTGCTGGCTATTGATGATAGTTCATTTGTGTTTTCCTGCATCGTTTTTATCTGACTGCTGATGAGAACTATGTCATCAGCAAAGTCGAGGTCCTCCAAATGGTCTCCTTGTATCCATTCGATGCCTTTATTACCAGTGCAGCATTTCTTCATTATGAAGTCCATAACAATTCCAAATAACAAGGGCGATAAAATACATCCTTGTTTAACCCCAGTTTCTATTGGGAAACATTCGCTCAGTCCTTCCTCTGTTCGAACTGCACATGTGTAACCATCATACATGTCTTTGATAATATTTATGATTTTTGATGGTAAACCATATTGCTTCAGAATTTTCCACAAATAATCTCTATGAATACCATCAAATGCTTTTTTGAAGTCGATGAAGTTAAGTACAAAAGGTTTTTGCTTTTCAATGTGTTCCTCCAATATAAGTCGTAGAGTGAAAATGTGGTCAAGAGAGCTTCTCCCTTTTCTAAACCCAGCCTGTTCTTCACGCATTACTGTATCTATTGAATCCTTTATTCTATTTAGGATGATTTTACAGAATAACTTTGAGGCAACTGACAAAAGTGTCACGCCTCTCCAGTTGTTACAATCTCTAAGATTGCCCTTTTTTGGGATCTTAACAATGATTCCTTTTTTCCATTTAGGAAAAAATGCACCTCTAGACCTCAATATTAAAAAGTTGAAAGAAAGCATTCATCAGTTTAGGGCTGGTAACATCTCCATACAGCTTATCCTGGTATGGTACCGGTGATGGCCAAAAGAGCCTGCTGTGATTATCATACATTGAGTATGATTGTAGCAGACGTTCAGCTGTCATTTTGCCTGTGTCAGTCACATTCATCCAATCAACCAAGGTTCCTAGGCAGGCAACTAAAACAAGTAGAGGAACTCAAATACCTAGGAAGTTTAATGACAAACGATACTTCTCAAACAGCAGAGATAGAATCAAGATGCAACAAAGCTTGTCAAATCATTGGACAGTTATCACCACTATTGTCCAACAAGGAAATAACTCTGGAGGCAAAACGAGCACTATACAATACAATCTTCATCCCAACGTTGTGCTACCAATGCCAGACCTGGACCCTAGATGCAAGAGCAATAAGAAAAATAACCTCTACTGAAATGAAATGTGTCAGACGAATGACAGGAAACAGTCTGAGAGATAAGATCAAGAATGAAGAACTGACAAAAAAGCTAGGAATAGCCCCCGCCATAGAATATGTAAAGAAACAACATATATAATGGTTTGGCCATGTGACAAGGCAGAAAGATCAAAACACAACACAACGAACCTTCAGCAAATGTTGTGAGAACATCAAACCCAAGGGTCGACCACGAAAAGGATGGATCGATGGAATATTAGAAGCACTAGGAAACATAACAGCAGCAGAGGCGAACAGAAGATCAAAAGACCGCAAATTGTATCTCCCCTCGACGCTGAAGGCAGATGAGGAAGGAAAGAAGAAGAAGAACCAAGGTTCCAATCCTTAAGGTGCTGAAAAGGTGGTACTTCAATCTGTTGTGGCCTGTTCGAGGTCTAAAAGTAGGCTTCAGTTTCCTGGTAGCCCTGGTGTTCTGCATCCCATTTGTTCCTGACAAACCTCTTTGATTCCTCATAAGCTGTTCTTCTATCTAGCTGTTGTAATTTACCAACTTCCTTTGCCAGCCTGTCTCGTCATGGTTTCCGGGAATATGCAATGAGATAGAACCCACAGAATCACATTTCTGTATCTCTGGCAGAACTGGTAACTAGTCTTCATTGATGATCACAGAAATTGAAAATTGTTTTAATATCTTGTTGGTCTCAAAGTTAAGTGGACATGATATATTTTTGTATTTTTAATTCATCAAAGGTTTACCACAACACCTGCTATGGTTGTCAGCAAACTTTTGATGATAAAGATGGATTGCTGGCCCATCTGGATGGATTTTTAGAACACATACAGAAAATTCCAGATAATGAAATATGGGACCAACCACAGTAAGTTGATAAAATAAAAGTTTTAACACCATCTTCTAAACATAAAAACAATATCCTCCAGTGCCATCAAATGTCACACAGGGGAGTTCCTTGCCATAAGTCACCATTTTGAGAGAGCTTATTAATTTCTGTAAAGAAGTAGATGCCTGCTATCTTTTCTCTCTTGTTAGTATAGCACAAACAAATTGAAAATGACACACAGGATATAAAAATAAATAGTATTTTTAAAATTATAACAAGGCGTGTTTTTTTAATACATCGACTACATGCAGTGTGCTGCTTGGATTAAGTGTTCTGCTTATGCCTGTTATGGTTGTTTAACTTCTGACAGACTAGTGGATGGTGAAATTCTCATGTTTGGGTGGATATTTGTTCTTCTTTTCAATCGGAATTGATCTGTCAGTGAAATGTCATTGTTTTCACTGCTGCACTGTGAACGCCTATTTCCGACAGCGACTTTCTTGTCCAGATTGCTTAATGTCTTGTGAGAAGACTCGGGAGAGTTAAAAGGCTATGTAAACCAAGACAGAAAATTCTGAGGAAGGGACCATAAGGCAGAAGGTGGAGTATTATCCATCTTCTGGCATCCCCTGCAACTCAACTTTAGTTCAATGCGTAAGAACCCCATCCCTCATTATGAATGCTTCAGAGAGGAGCCAAGAGGGGGTTAGTGCGTTTTGGCCAAAGCACTATCTCCATATTATTCACCCAGGCATAGCAAACAAACAATAAGAGAACAGAACATAGGGCAGAAATCAAAGTTAGTTAGTTGATCTCTGGCTGAAGACAGCACATAGGACAGCAAGTCAAGTTAGTTTGTTGATCTCTGGCGGAAGACAGCACATAGGACAGAAATCAAGTTAGTTTGTTGATCTCTGGCTGAAGACAGCACATAGGACAGAAATCAAGTTAGTTTGTTGATCTCTGGCTAAGGACAGCACATAGGACAGAAGTCAAGTTAGTTTGTTGATCTCCGTCCAAGGATGACAATTAGGCAGAAATCCTAATTCTACATGTTCGCTGCTAGATCTTGCATGCCTTGTTTTGTTCTTGAGCTCATATTTGAACTCTTTTAATTGATACATATTAGTTTGTTTGATGTTTATTCTGTATGTATTCTTTGGATTATTATTTCTTCTGTTATTCTACTGCATTAGGTAATCATTTTTTTGTTTACAGATGGTTATTTTTTAAATTTGTACAGATATTTCTTCCCTACATATGAAGATGACACTCTCCTCTGCAACCTCGATGATGATGATGATGATGACGGAGGTGCAGCTGGGGATGTCCAGGGTATGATGGTTATCAAAGAGGACATTCCTGTAACCGATACCATTCTTACGGACAAGAAGCTCTGTCAGGACCTTCTCAAAGCTTAATAGCAATTATTTTTGTCCATACTTTAACTCATTAACTCCACACTGCTAAGAACCGCAGCCTGTGTCTGAAATAAGAAAATATGTAATTCTGTCATATTTTTGTAATAGTAAATTATGTGTCCTCAAAGTTACAACATATCATTTTGTGTTTAAATCTGTTGAAAATAACCAAATTATCATGTAACTTGTACATAAACCAAATCTTGGTTTTTATGTATCTGGTATTAAACCACTTCACCACTAAACCATTGGTTCTGTGTTCTTCCCTTATTCTAAAAGTAAAGAGGGAAATATAATTCACCTAAATGGCTTCATGCTAATTTAAAGAGTCAATTAAAATGTTAAAAAGTTGTTCTCAAACCTGACTGTTAAAATATGAACAAATTATCAATGTTCAATTGTGTGTAATAGAACAATATTTTCAAATTACACTTTAAAATTTAAAAATATCTCAGGGGAAAAAACACACTTATAGCAATGATACCTTTGATTCAAAACAAGTTCATGACTCATTTGATATTCATCTGTCCATGTAACTTTTCTCTTCTTTGAATCTTTTTACTATATCTTATTACTGGTGTGCTGTGTAGGGTCACGGGGATGACAAATATGTAGTTTATGTTGTACGAAATTTACCTATCTGATTAAACCTCCAAGTGGATATCAAAGTTGAAGGAATGCATCTGGAGACAGTTCAGAGCTACAACTACCTTGGACATACTATAACCAGCAATGGGAAATGTAAAACTGAAATAAACCAAAGAATAGGTATGGCAAAAAGTAATATTAATGCCATGAAAAACATACTAACATCAAGACAAATAATACCAGGGCTAAAACTAAGAATAACAAAATGTTATGTCTTCTCAACATTCCTGTATTTAAAAAAAGTAGACATTAGACAAGAAAACATAACAGAAAATTGAAGCTTTTGAAATCTGGATTTATAGAAGAATAGGAAGATTTGGATGGAAAGAAAAGAAAACAAACGATGAAGTTTTAAAACATGTAAGAATGAAAAGAGAACCACCAAAAACAAGTCAAATTAGAATTTTGGGACATGTTAAAAGATGCAGCAGCCTACTAAAAGTAATCTTGGAAGGGAAAATACAAGGGGTAGAGCCAGACCAATACCAACATGGACAAGTAACATCAAAAGATGGACAAGGCAGATTATGACAACCTGCAAGAGACAGAGTGGAATGGCGCTCCATGGTAGCCAACCTTCGATGCAGAAATGGAACTCAGTGATGATGATGAGGATCTCATTGATTCATTCTATCCATCTCTTTATGTTTCTCTTTTGCTCCGTGAACATATCTCTAGCAATCAAATGATTATAGTATGTCAAGTGTCGTGGTAGAACATGAATTCTCATCATAATATAAATATGAATAAATAGTTTTGTCTCAGTGTTAGAGAGTACCATTATGTCTGATGGCTACAACTCACACCATCTGGCCTAGAACAAATGGATGTAGATGTATTATGATTTCATTTACAGCAGGCTGAAATATTTGGTATTTCTCAGTCCGACACATTCAATTTCAGAAAGGTATTTTAAGGTATATTGGATTGCATTTCCTGTACATCATCTACCGCTTGGCTAGATGGGGTATAGTATTCATGGTAGTTCTGGTTCACAAATCCAGCCCAAGTGCTTTTGAATATCTTATACTCAGAACAGGTGTGCAGTATATGCATTCTATTTCAGCATGTTCTTGTTGTACTGTATGCTAAACTTGTGTATCTCTTTCAAACGGATGCCATTTTTGCTTGTTCAGTGAGGCTAATGTATGCTAGTAAAATTATATGTGAATAAACATTTATTATTTAATTTTTTTTAATATAAAACTCTTTTCTTGAAGTAATACGGCCACATCCTGCTGTCTTTCATGACACCGTAACTAATACCATTGTTCTCATCCTTAGCATTATCATTTATTTTCTTCACTCTCTCATCCAATCACAGGTACTTATTTTAAACTTATTGTGGCATTTTAGTCATAATCCTATAATTTTGTCAACTTTTAGAGTTAAAGATGAACTGAATCTACTACATTTCCCTCATTGTTAAACCTGATCTTTTCTAAGGGTGGTTACAAATCTGTGACACCACACTCAAATGTTACTCTCCAGCTGAATTAAATTTTATACCAGAAATATTTGAATTGTACTTATGGATGAAATATTTCAAAACTTGGCTAATTTGACACTATTTGGTTGTGAAATATTCATTTGTCTATCACAAATTTTATTTAATTTTAACTTGTAATCAATTTGAGTGTACTGTAGACAAATCATAAGAGTTTATTTCTCTGAAATGAGCAAGAAAATTAAAATATCATCGACAAATACCAGTGCAACTGTCAAATACTTCTATTGGAAGAATATCAATAATCCTTTACTTTTTCTGTCTATATGATGTGTGATCATGCATGAAAGAAAAGAAAAGAACTTCCTCTATTAGTTTTCATCCTAGGATTGTAAATGCTGGAAAGGCTGCATGTTCCAGTGCAATTACCATATAATGTTCAGGTCAGAGTTTATTTCTCATTTTTAGAGAGAGAAAAATAGACCCAACCAAGAACCTGAACTCACATTCGCTGGACAGGTTCATCCACTCTTCTTCACTGCACAAATCACTGAAATTGTACACATTTCCACAGTAACTGTGACCAGTGACATTGCTGGAGAGATCAAGAATATTCTTGTCATAAAAACTTAAAAAAAAATTCATTTAAAAAAAATCTATAATGATCTACAATGTGGCTATAACTAGCCGGAAGTTAGTTATCACCATTGTCGTGCTTATAATTTAAAATCTACCACAATTCAACAAAACACAGGATGCTTGATCAGCAACAAGATGATTAATTAGCAACCTATGTCAATTCTAAGGGTCTATATAAACCAGTGATGTAATGTGGTTGAGATAACCAGAATTGGATCAATAAAACATACAAAATAGACTGTTACAGATTTCATTTTTTCTTTTGGAGAGTTCAATTGTTACGTTCAGCAGCTGTTGGTTCTTACAGTACATATTCTTTATGCTTTTTTACTGGTTGTGGCCTGTTTGAATTAATGAGTTACAAAAGGTGTTGGGGCTTGATGTGCTTCATTGATTGAGAAATGGTGCATATCCAACATTTCAACTTTGCTGGTAGAATGAATGAAATGTTTGTTGTCACAAAATGTTAAGTCATTTTCTATATCTATCATGTGTTCATTTACTTTTGTCTGTATTCAGCTGACACCTTTTTCCTTCACTTGAAATATAGATGCAGTTGAGGCACAACTGTAAGATTGTTGAGTTGATTCTCTTTGCATATGTTGATTCTCCTTGTGACTGTGAAGTCATCACAAATTATGTAAAACAGTTTTACTCTCGAAAATATTTCTGGTTTGGAAACCTAGTCCATCTGTTATTTAAAAAAAAAGTCCATTGTGTCAGTAGCCATGTTTCACTCTATTTTGTTAAATTCTTTTGGCTTGTTCCGCACATTTTTTAATGAGTATTAAAAAAAAAGTGAAGAGCCCCATCACACCAAGTGGCATATAGGGAATATGGTGTTAGTGACCATAATTTTTATAGACCTTCTGCACATTTTTTGGGGAAATGTGGTCGGGATGTTACGTCCTTGCCGCTTTACTTTCCCAGAAAAATATCCGGTACCCATTTAAAGCTGGGGGAACCTGGAAGCCGTCGACCAAAATCGAACCTGACCTCTTGTTCTTTGTAGTCCAGTTCACTAACCACTGAGCTATCGCGGCTGCTTTTAATGAATATGTTCATCCATCTTTATTAAAATTATAACAGATTGTTATAAAAAAAATTATTATTATTAGTAATTTTGTGTTTCTTAATTGTTTAACTTGAGATCTATGCTTCTATTGTTTCAACAGTATTGAGCCCAAATAATAGAATATCATGTTGACATTATTTTCATGTTGCACAGCATTTTATATTTAACCCTAGATTATGAATAACACGCACAAATTACCATTTCAAAATTCACATTATTAAAAATCTACAGTTTGCCAAGCATGGTTGCTTTTTCCTGCCATGTACTTCATAAATCTCCAAGCCAGACATGCATCATTGCAACTAGACGCGTGATGCATCATTGCAACTAGACGTGTTTTATTTTCTTAAATACAGCTGGTTGTCCTATAAAATTTGTAGCTATATAACAATTTTTAGTAATTACATTTTTTGCATCAGCTGGTTCCCTCGCTTCATGTTTTTATTTGGCTGTACTCTTTAATTGTTTCAGTTATTATTTTAAACTAGTTCTTCAAAAGTATTCTCGCACCAAAGTTTTCAACAAATTGCAATAACTGTATTTTTTTCCAAGTTACACAAGATATTTTAGCGGTAAATTTTGCAACAGTTTCATAATGCCCTGATTTAAAACAAAGTACCACAATCTAGGATTAAATTGATAAACACTTTGATTACATTTTATTCCTAAATTGGAATCAAATTTATCCATAGTTTGAATTTTACATTTGTTAGTTCACAGTTTCATGTTAGATAATTCCACCCAAAACAAGAAAATAATTCCAGAGAAAAATTAATTTAAAGCTGGAAACATTCCTTCTCACAACTTTTTAATTATTTGTTCTGTTGCTTTCAGAAATTGTTCTTTTAGGCCAGTTTGGTTACTTCTAAACTGATAAAAGAATTTTGCCAAAATATCCATATCTGTATTTAGTTCATCATCATCATTGAGTGCCGTCTCCACAACGAAAGTTGGCTACCATGGAGCGCCATTCTGCTCTATCTCTTGCTTTGATGGTGCAGGTTGTCATAGGCTGATTTGTCCATCTTTTGATGTTACTCGTCCATGTTAGTCTTGGTCTGCCTCTGCCTCTTTTACCTTGTATTTTCCCTTCCAGGATTACTTTTAGTAGGCTGTTATGTCTTTTAACATGGCCCAAAAATCGCATTTATCTTGTTTCTCAATTCTGTATTTAGTTACTTGTAATATTACTTTAAACTTGTTTCGTGATCTTAGTAATGGTAATTCTAGTCATAGTAAAGTAAAGTAAAAAGCCCCGTCACACCAAGTGGCGTATAGGGAATATGGTGTTAGTGACCATAAATTTTACAGAACTTCAGCACATGATTTTCGGGGTAATGTGGTCGGTATTACGCCCGTGCCGCTTTACTTTCCCAGAAAAAATCTGGTGCCCAATTAAGGCTGGGTGAACCCGGAAGCCGTCGGTTGGGAACAAACCCTACCCCTTGTCCTTTGTAGTCCAGTTCACTAACCACTGAGGTAGTTCTAGTCATAATGTTTTGTTTTTCTTTTCAATCTGTCTCCTTTCAGGACAAATGAGTGCTACTGTGTTAATGTGTTCTACAATAGAGCATTTGATCACATTTAACTGTTGTGAAGTATTGGTGATCAGTTATAGAGCAATTAGGAAATTTCACTTTGGTTTTTTGTTTGTTTGTTTGTTTGTTTGTTTCTATGTTTCTGTAGTTCAATTTACCAGGTTTTATTTGACAATTTTTTTAAAAATTAATGTTTGATAACATTTTTGGTGTCTCTTTTCCTGTATGTATCTCTTTATCTCTTCACTTTCTCCGTATCTATCTCTCTCTTTACCTCTTTCTGAATGTATGGATGTCTCTCTCTTTCTCTGTGTGAAGAATGCCTTTATGTTTCTATTTATAGAGTTGGAGATACCACTTTCCACATGTCAGGCCCTGCTCCTTCTTTTTAATTCTTATAGTTTTTACTATATCTTATCTTTGGTGATTGGTTTAATCTTAACTTCAACTTTATTTAAATATCTGTCACAGCTGGCCATAAGTTTTTTTTTTTTAACTTATATTTTAGTTATTAGCACGATTATAATTTTTACTTATATATAAATATTTTTTGCATTGAAAAATGTTTTGACTTTTGTTGCACTTTCCGAATCATTTAAATACCAATCTATGTTCTGTAATTATGGACGTTGATTATTTGTTACTTTTTGTTTTCTCAAATTTACTAGTGTTGACAATATAGCATATTGTGGCTCACCACAATATGCTAAATGATATACAGAGTGTCTGAAAAAGAATGTACCTTTCTTCAATAAATTATTGTGGACCCGCCCCGGTGTGATGTGAGGATTCTTTTATATTAAAGATAATATAATATCTCAAAAGTTTTTTATCCTACATTTCAAAGATTATATATGGGCACGACAGATAACTAGTCGATAGTATATGTCCTCCCATACTTGATGCATATTCTATAGCACAAAATGCTTTGTGTTGTTTTGTGGGCGCCATCTTGGAAAATCTTTGTGTATGTATATGGCTGATATTTCAACTTAAACTTTTATGCTTCAGTTACAGTTGCTGCTTCTTACAAGTCTCTGCACACACTGGTCATCTGGAAAAAAAAATATAGAAAAGGGTACATTCTTGTTCAAACACCCTGTACCATCATTTTTTTCTAAATGCATATTTGATGTGAATAATCTGCATAAATGCCTAGTTGGCATAAAATTAATTATTTGTTTTTTCTTTATTAGTTTGCTTCTGAGCTCTTTTCCCCTCTCTTTTATTATTTTTTATACTTATTATGTGTTCACAAAGCAATGCTTGCTACATATTCTTGTTTTGAATTACTTTTCCTTTTGTTCATTAATTTTTTTATATGAAAAAAATAAATTAAGTAAATTTTTCTTTCTTTTTTTTTTTTCTTGTGTATTCCTCCTGAATTTTCTGGTTCTCCCTATTAACAAAGCAAAGAAATGGCCACATGATGTTCAGATAATTTTGTTTGTGGTGTATGTACACATACTGTGCATTTATATATGTCCATACATCATGCCAATGTATGACTTATGTACATAGATATGTATAATATTTTCTTGTTCACTTTTAGGAATAGTGTTTTTTTCATTTATTTCTTTATAGTTAAGGCTTGGTTTTATTGAATGATTAATTCTAGTTTTCATGATTTTTTCATGAACTAATTGTTGTGTTGTGATTCATTGAAGTTTGATTGTTTTCAAGGTCATGATAAATCATGTTTGGGACCTCTGCTCCACGATGCTAACCTTCTTCAGTGGTCAGTACGTACAGTAGCATACACCTAGACCGATAAGAGTCACAAAATTGACTTGAGCGTTGACTTATCGTCATGCTGAGTTATCTCTGTGAGCCATACTTTCATTCTCTGGTTATTGAGAGTGGTGCAGTCTTGAAGAATATAATTGCAAGAGGGAGAATTTATGTTATGTATCACTGTAGGGTCACAAGTTTTCTTCTCACAGGAGTGGTTTAAATTGGAGAATTACTAGATTTTTTAGTGGAAATAATTGTGGAAACGTCAATGAATTAAAAGCTGCAAAACATGGCTCTTGGGTTTTTTGCTTTGGTAACTAGAGCCACATTTTGCTGTTCGTAGTACATAATGTGTTACAACATGAGGAAAGAAGCCATGATTTTCCTTTAGAAGCTGTAGCATAAGATAAGTAAAGGAGACCTGTGAATACACCTGAAACTAAATTTGTTTGTTTGTTTGTTTTGATACTATGTACCTCTGCAAATTTGAATGTTCGTTATCTAATATAATTCAATCTGTCAGCCATTTCGAAAACCAACTTCAACAAAGAAAGATGACAAGGTAGTCCTCAACATTGACTGTCAAACAATAGTCCATTGTAGTTATGTCAACAGTCCATTTGCATGGTCATGTCTGATATTGATCTCTGTACATTGAAACTATGTCCAACAAATGTAACTATTTAACCCAACTTTTTTTCTATGATTGCATCTGTTAATGTGTTTATCTACAGTCTTATGTAGTTCACACTCACCAGTTTATACTTCATGCATTTCTGCTTGGCTGTGGTAGTTATGTATGCCTTTATGTCATTTACATCAAGCAATGTCCTTCTGGTCCCTTTTGGAAGCACAGACTACAGACAAGGTCTAACCAAGTCAAACATGTTCACAGCTCAAGGTAGTTGGAAGTTTTAATATGTGTGTGTATACACACACATATATTCCAAATGAATTACATTTGTTATTGGATACATGTAGGATTTACTGTTGAACATTCACTTTTTCAAGATGAAAGATCTGTGACAGTCACAAAGTGATCACTATTAGGAGGAGGCCAATTTAAGAAATGACAACTAGTAGCCTGCTGTAGTTTGGATTCAAACATGGTACAAGTAGAAAGAGTTTAATAATCTATCAATCAACCTTTCAAGCCGCAGTCTGCCCATAAGGCATAGGCTCATATACTCTTTCCCTGTTTCAAATTTTTCTTTCTAGCAGTCTCAATCCTTGCAAAGATCTTTTATCAAATCTCACCATTTGTCTCTATTTTCTGCAAGCATCTCGATCACATTGAGGGAACCGATTCCTGCTACCTTTGCCTCCCTGATCAATGTTAGTTGAATAATGTATACGATCTAATTAAACCATCAGTATCCATATACTCTTTGTCATATATTAACGAGGACTGTAGACTTTCAATGAAATGAGATCAGAAGTAAATTCAAATTCCTGGGAATGTTAGCTTAAATGATCATCATCAACAAAGGTGAGGTACAGAGTTGAATAGACAAATCCTCCTTTCCAAATAATTAAAAAAAAGATATGCAAACTTTTTTTGGGAATGGGGATAAGAAAAAACCAGTTCCTTTTTGTTATGTGAAGTTAGACTCAACGTTTAGAATTGAATCCTGGCAAGAACAAAAGAAGAACATCATTGATTACAGAAATGTAATTTTACAGAAGAATGTTGAGAATGTCAACTAAACAGAGTAATGATGACTTTCTAAAAAAGACCAAAACAAAAAAGAAAAATAATTTACCCCATCAAGAGGAAATAGAAACATTATTCTTTTTTGGTCATAAACGAAAAGGGAACAGCTGGAGTATATTGTGACAACTGGAAAAATTGAGGGAATAGGAGGTAGAGGGAGACAGAGGGAAAAGATAACAGTTTAAGATAATAGCGTGGTTGGAAGTCAACAACAGAATTGATAAACACTGTAAAGATAGATCATTTTGGAGACTCTTGACAACATACACCAGCAAACACTGTACTCTGATTAAATCAGAAGTCTTAACTTAGAATTAATAGGAGACATGAACACAATAACAGGCATGGGTACTAAACCATGTTGCCTAAACCATACACCTTCAGACAGGAGTGGGAACCCTTACATTATAAACTAATCTAGGAGGAAACTGTGGTTTTTGCTGTAATAAAGAGCCTAAGAGCTTGGGCAGAAGGAAATTGTGGTACTTGCTGTAAAAAAGAGCCAAAGATCTTGAGCAGAAGGAAATGGTGGTGTTTCCTGTAATAAAGAGCTTTGGTGAAAGGAAACAGTGGTTTTTTCCTGTAATTAAAAGGCCTAATGTAATGGTCAATCACTGGAGTCTGTAGAAATGTGGTTTTTACAGAAGAATGTTGAGAATACCATGGACAGCTAAGAAGAGTAATGAAAATGTTCTGAAAGAGGTCAAAGCAAAAAGAGAGCTAATTTCCAATATTAGGAAGAAACAATCATAATTTTTTGGCCATGTAATGAGAAGAGAACAACTGGAATATATTGTAACAACTGGAAAAATTGAGGGACGAAGAGATAGAGGGAAGCAAGACAGCTTAAGAGAATGGCTTGGCAGAAGGTCAACAACAGAAATAATAAATAACTGTCGAGATCGAAAGTTGTAGAGAGACAAGATCACCTACGCCAGCAGGCCCGGTACTTGATGATGATGAATGTAATGGTTTGGGAGGGAGGAAATGGTGGTATTTACTGTAATGAAGAGTCTAAGAGCTTGGACAGGAGGAAACAGTGGTGCTTGCTGTAACTAAGAGCTTGGACGAGAGTAAACGGTGGTGTTTACTGTAATAATGAGCCTATGATTTGGATAAAATGTCTGGCTTCATAATTCAATAATCATTGGCTCAGCTTCTATCTCATACTTTCCAGTCTACACAGCAACAACATGAAATAAAATACTGACAAGTTTTTGGTAAAGTAATAGCAATGAAAGGCACTAGCCTTATATAAAGACTTATCTTGACTGAATTGCTTTCACTCGCCATCTGGTTACTCCTAAGCCTGTAGAACAAATGTGCTTGACTTTTCTTTTTTCAATTGTTTCGTTGGTGTGGAGAGTGTGTTTTCAATGACAATAATTGGTTATGTTGAAAGACATTGACATCAAAGATCCATTATAAGGGGGCAGTGTTGTGACAGGTGATCCACTGTTTCCCCATGGTGGTTGCAGTGACTTGTTTAGCGTGTGCAAATAGTTTAGGTGCTGATTGACAAGGGCCATACCCTGTTCTCTGCTGGAATGTCAAATTTTGTTTCTTTTCTTTTCATTTAGAGCAGGCGGCTGAATCGATAGCTTATCAGGCTCCAAACCAGGAGAACATGGGTTCAAATCCTGCTAGGGTCACAAGTTTATTTTTCTATCGGGAGTGAAATAACAACTCAGACCCTGATCACCTCATGGTGACTGCTCTGGAGAAACAGCCTTTTAACTCCAATCCTACAATTTCCCCCAGCAGATCCCAGTAATGGGAAAATGCTGTCAAGATAATATCCCCCCACTTGTTTCTTGTCTATGACTAATTGGGTCATATTGTATTCTCATCCAGAATATCAAACTTTGAGCTCTTCTTTTTGCTTGTTTGTTTGGGTCACATGGTTCTGACTGCTTAAACAGATAGTGACCTACTGGCTCAGTCATTCTTGTTGGTGTGCCATAAGTTAAAACTCTTCACACCCTTGTAACATTAGACGTATGCTTTTATCATAGAGCTACATTTACCCAGCACCAACATAAATAGACAACAATGTTAATTCTCTATCAAAACCTCAAACATAAGAATCAAAACACAAATTACTTATTATGTAATAATTGTTATTATAGTAAGTTCATTCCTGTTTTTGTATGTATTATATGCTAGGGAACCACGTGTTCATTACCGGTCAGCGTACAAGACAGATTTTGCAGATGCTCAATATTATTTTTAAGGCCTGTATCTAATTTACAGTTTATGTTTATTCATGTGAATGTCGTACTCTGTTTATCCTTGCATATGTTGTACTGTATTCAAACTGATTATGTCAATGTTATACATCATTCATTTGGTAAATTAAATGTTGTACATTTGTCATGTTGAAGTATAAGTTGTACAACGATCATACTAATGATGTACAACATTGTCATGATGAAATATATGTTGTGCAACAATCATCCTGATGAAGTAAATGATGTATAACATTTGTCATGATGAAGTATATGTCGTATAACGTATACCATTTCTCATGATGATGTAAATGTACAACAATTATCCTGATGAAGTAAATGATGTACAACATTTGTCATGATGAAGTAAATGATGTACAACATTTGTCATGATGAAGTAAATGATGTACAACATTTGTCATGATGAAGTAAATGATGTACAACATTTGTCATGATGAAGTAAATGATGTACAACATTTCTCATGATGAAGTAAATGATGTACAACATTTGTCATGATGAAGTAAATGATGTACAACATTTGTCATGATGAAGTAAGTGATATACAACATTTGTCATGATGGAGTAAATGATGTACAACATTTCTCATGATGAAGTAAATGATGTGCAACATGTCTCATGATGAAGTAAATGATGTACAACATTTGTCATGATGAAGTATATGATGTACAACATTTGTCATGATGAAGTATATGTTGTACAACATTTGTCATGATGAAGTATATGTTGTATAACATTTCTCATGATGAAGTAAATGTTGTTCAACAATCCTTCTGGTAAAGTAAATGTTCAACAACAATCATCCTGATGAAGTAAGTGATGTACAACATTTGTCATGATGAAGCAAATATACAACATTCATCCTGGTAAAGTAAGTGTTGTACTACTTTTCTTATCCTTACTTTCTTCTTCCCTCTAGGGTGATGAGTGAGGTGCACAATTCTAGCTCTTTTGTTTTACTATTTTGGTGACATTAGCTAGAGTCAGATGATTCTGTTGTAGAGTTTCCAAGATTTTTCCACCCCATCTTTCTTTGGGGTTCCTTGAGTTCTGTTCTTTTTGTATTTGCCTCATAAAAGCTATGATATGATATCATGTGACTTTCAGTCCAGGTGGGCAAATCATCTTATCTGGTGTCTGTGTATGTATCTCAAAATTGGTTGCCTTGTGGTTATTTCTCATACGATCTCATTTCTGATTTTGTTAACTTTACCTCCATATTTATCTTTACCTTGGTAAATGTTGTATGAGGTTTAACCTAAATAAAAGAAACACTACTAAAACAGATAAACAACTTAACTTTAAATATCTTCTCTTTTATTTTGTGTCTTCACGCAACCAATTACTTATCCTAAACATCCATCATTAAAAGGACAATCATAGTTGTGTTGTGATCTGTAGAAAATCACTTTGTAGTCCAACATATTCAACTTCAGTATGTCATTCTTTGAGTATCAGGTTGCTTCTCTCTTTGATGAAGTAACATTTATCTGTGCCTCGTTCTTAGATGTAGTAGCATTTACCTGTGCCTCATTCTTAGATGAAGTAGCATTTATCTGTGCCTCATTCTTAGATGAAGTAGCATTTATCTGTGCTTCATTCTTAGATGAAGTAGCATTTATCTGTGCCTCATTCTTAGATGAAGTAGCATTTATCTGTGCCTCATTCTTAGATGAAGTAGCATTTATCTGTGCCTCATTCTTAGATGAAGTAGCATTTATCTGTGCCTTATTCTTAGATGAAGTAGCATTTATCTGTGCCTCACCATTTGTTATTGTTATTCTCGTTCTCTGAAGGAGGACGTCTGTAGGCCAAAATGTCAGTATTTTGTTATGTTCCTTTTTTGTAAAGCTGTCACTTTACCTTGTTGGAGCGTACGTAACACACCACCACTGGCTCTTTGCTCACTTGGCCAGACTGGTTAGTTTGTTTCCAGAGGCACTGCATGGAGGTGTAGTAGAGGTTGTTGCTGCAGATCCTGATGCAAGTTGTCAGCTAAGAGTTGTGTACAACTCTGGTGTTGTAGAGAAAGCTTCACCTTCTCTTGAAATCGCAACATTTTTTCTTTCAGTACTCACCCAGTGATTGCTTTTCCTGTTTTTCCCTTAAAACAATGTTAGGCCATCTGTGTGTGGTTTACAACAAAGATGTAATATTTGCACCTTTTCCCCCAACACCTTGAATGTTTCATTTTTGGGTGTTAGGTTTCCATCCATCTTGATTCCAACATGTTTATAGCAAGAATGGATAGTATGTTATCAGAACAACAGCTGGGTGGTGTGGTGGGATCTTGATAAGCTACAAGTCACTGACCACTTCCATCTCTGCTCTGTGAAAAATGTGAAGCACAGCTCTGAAGCTAATTGCAGAGTAGGTCGGGTAAAGGCAGCATTTAACAAAACATTTTTCTACCCTGTCTCAGGCAACAGAATTTAGACATTGTGTTATTCACTATTAAAACACAACTGTTTGCCATTGATAGTTGATTTGCTCATAGACAATGAGTTATTCACTATTAAATAACTGTTTGTCATTGATAGTTGATTTGCTCATAGACAATGAGTTATTCACTATTAAAACACAACTGTTTGTCATTGATAGTTGATTTGCTCATAGACAATGAGTTATTCACTATTAAAACACAACTGTTTGTCATTGATAGTTGATTTGCTCATAGACAATGAGTTATTCACTATTAAAACACAACTGTTTGTCATTGATAGTTGATTTGCTCATTTGTGTCTTCCTATGAAGACAAAATACACATACTTCCTCAACATACACCAAAAGTAATTTAGAGGAAGCTGTATTAACATTTTTTTTATATTTTGTGTTAAAAATTGAATATTGCATCCCCTGAAACTCTCAGATTTGCTAAACTTTGATCTTTTTGTTTTTTACTAGCATTAACTCTTACAATATCATTCACACATCATCATCATCATCTCATCGAGTGCCGTCTCCGCAACGAAAGTTGGTTACCATGGAGCGCCATTCTGCTCTGTCTCTTGCTTTGATGGTGCAGGTTGTTATAGGCTGATTTGTCCATCTTTTGATGTTATTTGTCCATATTAGTCTTGGTCTGCCTCTGCCTCTTTTACCTTGTATTTCCCCTCCATGATTACTTTTAGTAGGTTGTTGTGTCTTTAACATGGCCCAAAAATCGCATTTGTCTTGTTTGAATGTGCTTAGTAGTTCTTTTCATTTTTAGTTGTTTTAAAACTTCATCGTTTATTTTATTTTCCTTCCATCCAATTCTACCTATTCTACTATATATCCACATTTCAAAGGCTTCAATTCTCTGTTCTATTTTCTTGTCTAATGTCCATGTTTCTACACCATATAGGAATATTGAGAAGATGTAACATTTTGCTATTCTTAGTTTTAGCCCTGGTGTTATTTGGTTTGATGTTAGTATGTCCTTCATGACA